>JACDJE010000021.1:1004614-1051927 GCA_016647715.1 Pavo muticus | reverse complement strand
ACACGCGGGGCACGGGGCGCCTGCGCCGGCCGCGCGCGTCCTTTCCTCTCATGCGCGGTGTTCCATTCCCCGGCGGGGCGCGGGGCCCGGCCTAGCGGCGGCGGTGCCCGCGGGCCGGGCCGGGGGAAGGGGGATCGGCGCCCCCCGCGGGCCCCCCCGGCCCCCGGCTGCGGAGGATGGCCGAGGACTCGCCTAAGCGGCGCAAGGCCAATTTCAACGAGGCGGAGACGGAGGTGCTGATCGAGCAGGTGCTGAAGCACGAGCGGCTGCTGTTCGCGGCGGGGCCGGGCCGCGCCTCCCCGGGCCAGAAGCGGAAGGTGTGGGAGCTGATCCGGCACAAGGTGAACCCGGTGGCCGCCTGCCCCCGCGACGTGGAGGACCTGAAGAAGCGCTGGCGGGACCTGAAGCGCCGCGACCGCAGCAAGCTGTGCCGCTTGTCTCAGGGCAGCGGACCGCCGGGCCCCGCCGCCGCCCTCGGCCTCCTGCTGGCCCCCGAGGAGCTGCCGCCTAGCGCCGCGCCCGCCCGCCGCCACCACCACCACCACCTGCACCCCCGCGCCTACGGCTCCCTGCTGCACGCCGAGGCCGTGCCCATCGTGGGCGGCATCGACACGCTGGAGCTGCCCGGCGCCGCCGTGGGGGAGATGGGTGAGTGCGGGGCGCCGCCTTCGCGCCTTGACGCGCAGTGCTGCGTGTAGCCGGCGGCCCGTGACAGTACATCGCAGCAGCACGTGGGAGCGGACTTCTCGTCCTGGCGGCGCTAAGCCAGCCCCTTCTGTTCACCTTTGTAGGTTCCGTTATTGAAATTGCAAAAATAAAATGCCAGCGTGCAATCCTAGGCTGCCCGAAGTGCTGTGACAGCTGTGTATGGTTTTGTGTCCCCGAGAGAGGGGGCGTTAATGCGCTGAAACAGTAGCTGTAGTACTCAGCCATTCCCTGCAATCAGCGTTACCGTGCACACACACAGCACAGAACAAGATTTGTCTTTTGGAACCTGCAACTTAGCCCCTGCTGATTACAGTTCGCGACTATTCAGTAAATGGAGCTTTAGGATTTTCTTCCCTATGTATAGAGGTGATGTGTGTTCTAAAAGCATCAGATAACACAGCCCAAGTTGCTGCAGAGGGGTCTTGGTTCAAGGGCTAATGGGTGTGCTAAGGGGTAAAAACACACCTGACTGACTGTGAAGTTCCTCACTGACTCTCCTCTGCTTTTCCTCTCTCCTCGTCTCTAGGATTTAATGATGATCCCGGCCCATCTCATCAACCCGATCTTGAGAAGATGAACCTAAAAGAAGAGATAGTGGTGAAAGTGGTAGAGCCAGAGGAAAGCTCTGAGGACATGGCAGTGGTCCCACCTAGCCAGGAGCAGCTGCCTTATCTGGGGACATCAGGTGGTCCTTCCTCAGGGAAGGTAAAAGCCAAATCAAAAGGCAGATCCCAGGCAGACCAAATCGGAATAACTGAAGCGGATCTAGTGCAGATTCAGCAGACCCAGATGCAGGTGATCCAGTCTGGCTTTGACAGTGTCAACCACAATCTTCGGCTGCTGCAGCAAGGCATGCAGGATCTGAGTAACAGCCTCAGCATCATGGCGCATACGCTTGTTGCTATCAAAAACGTCTACGTGAAAAACAACACTGGCCCAACTACGTACACCACCGCCTCTACACAGACCACAGCCGGGTACCTGAGCCCGGGCTCTCCCCAGGTTTCCCCTGCTGAGGACAGAGGCCGGGTGCAGATGGCTGGAAGCAGCAGCAGGAGCAGCAGCTGCAGTTCCAGCTCTACATCCCAGGAACCAGGTCCTTCAGAGTTCCCCAGGCCCCCCCTGAGAACCATTAAGAAAGAACACCCAAACGGCTGCTACTACTTCTGCTTTGCAGACATGTAAAACTTGAATATATGTACAGTGACTGTGGTGTTAGGTGCTGTTGTTTGTTCTGCTCCAGCCTGTGACTTGAAGGAGCAAAGTGGACTTGCCCTCCACATTTTTCCCAGTGGGAAACATTTCTCTACAGGAGGTGGCATTAAACACTAAATACCAGTTCTGTTTGTTAACTCAGTTTCAGTTGGCTAATGTTTTCCTGCTGTTCTCTTTATCCTTTTACTCTCTTAAAAACAAACAGATTTATTTTGACTAAGACTCTTGTCTGTATTATCCTTTGTTTAATGTGACCTTTTGGAAAATAAAAGGCATGAGATTTGGGTGAAAAAGTAACGTTATGGTTACTGACCAGCAGAGCTGTCTTAGACAAGTTGCTTAGGTTTTTGTTTTTTAATTAAAGAAATGGCAAAATGAGCTGGTGTTTTTAAGTAGTTGCTTTTTCTAATACTTATAACATCAGGGCTGTTTGCTTGTTTGCTGTTGGTTTGAGGTTTTTTTTGTTTTTTTTTTTTTTTTTTTTTTTTTTTTTTTTTAAGTCTCAGCTGTGCAAGGAAGGTATGGCAGGAAGGGTCAGATACACCTGCTTTCCTGAGGAATGATTTTAGGATTGAGCTGTTGATGATGAATGTGCTTCTCCAAATATGTACAGCATTGCTCCATTTGGCTGCTGTTCATTCCCAGCTTGCCAAATGCACCTTCTCGGAGGCATTTTGTTTTCCTTCACTAGCAGAGCAGGCTATTCCTTGTCATATTATTAAAATAGAGACACAGAGCAAAAACAGTAACTGATGAGTGATGCCTGGTTTTGATATGGAATAACTTTTCTTATTATGGCTTATAAGCAGGCTCTATCTTCTGATTTTGCAAGCTTTCTGGAATTGGTATCACATCACTTGAAATACAAAGAACAAAAAATGTTTCTGCATTGTTTTACATGAAGTAGAATTTAGACTCGCTGTTAAATAAATTACAGGAGGCAGAGGCTGATTCTGGATTGAAAAATGCTCTTGCATAGCTCATGAAAAGATGCTTTTATCTTTACCTATCAGAGGGAGTAGTAAAATCTGCCATTCTTATAGCTGTACATCTGGGGAAGAAGAAAGAAAAGAATCTGAGCAAAAAGTAACCTGTTAAGTGCCTACTCTGAACAGAAGGAAAATATTACTACTGATGCTATTGTTAAGATACGTAGAAGACTTGTGTTTAGAGCTTGTATATTAAAGTCACTTTACTTTGCAAAATTCTAAACTAACAGAGGCACTCCGTTCATACGTCCAGTGTACTCACTGAAGGAAAAACAGCAACCCTCTCACCTGCACTTTTATCCTATCACCTAAAAAATCATTCAGGTCCTCCTCTTCAGCATTTATCACCAGTATAAAATTCTACAGATAAATTGGCCTATGGTAATGGTCACTGGTTTTCCAGTGACTCTGAACAGATGTTTCTGTTGCAAGAACTTAGAAACAAAAGGAGTACATATGGAGTGGCAACTCAACTACGCCTTTTAGCAGCATAAGAATATGTAAAGGAGGCAAGGCAAGGTATATCATTTTTGTGGTCAACTTTGACAGAGCACTATACTACACAAAAATACAGGACTAATTTCTTTAATCTTTAGAGCAGAATTATAGCCATTTGCATTGAAATGTGATAAATCTGGGAGCTAACAGTAGCTGCAAGCATGAGGGGATAATGCAAGGAATGCCCCCATCACCAGTTACATGCCATTAGAATAGTTACCTCAAAGCAAGGGATCTCATCTCACACCTGTGCAGGAGTCTGATCAAGCTCAGGATAGCTGGATTTTAACAGGTTTCTTCTGAGGCTCTGCTGAGCAAAGAATGCGAACAAATGTCTTAAAGAGGCCCAAAAGAACTATCTAAAAAAAAAAAACAACGATGGAAGAGGATGACAAATCCTGAAGCTGAGCCAGGTGCAGTTCAATTGCAGCACGGGATTAACACAAGGGCTATGGCCTGGAGGAGGTTCTTAGCTCCTGGTGTCCCTTATAAAAGGAGATGGTGTGGGTGACAGCTACCACTACCTTACTCATAAACTGCTGGCACCAAAACCAAGATAGAGTTAACTTCTTAGAAGCATTTATATTTCTCCTCCTCAGTACAGATGGGATCTGTCAAGCAGTGTTTTCTTAACTAACACAGGTACCCTTCATTTGTGTTTTGTTCTCATACACAAAGCAGTCTCTTAATACTGCTGTGATATCCCAGGTTGGGTTAGAAAAATGTGAGTCAAAAGTTTACCTGGTCTTTTCGGGCAGCTGTTTGAGCTCATCCAGGGTGCAGTGGCCAGTTCTTTCCTGCCCAACGTTCTTTCCGTATTTCAATTCTTCTTCGATTGTTGATTCCTGAATTTCATTTACTCCAGCCTTTCTAGGGAAAGCTAGCTTGTGTGTGCTACACAGCTGTCTCACGTCTATGTTTACATGAGAGAAAGCTATGGTCTAGGTGCAGAGAAGTGCAGCAAGATTTCAAGAGCAGAGCTAGTGGACTGTGTCTCCTGTGGTTGTGAAGATGGCAAAAAAAAAAAAAAAAAAAAGATGCTTCAGAAATCAGATGAGCAGACCTCAGCACTGATCTCCCATGGTGTTTTTGTTCCAGCCTTGGATCTTCTTCAGTCTGTCAACTGTACAGCCTCGGTATGTTGGAGCCAAGTCGAGACCACTCTCCCATTTTGGTTATGATCACTAGTTATGTAATATTCTACGTAACTTAAGATACTGAGATATCTATCTCACCTCCAGTACAGAGCATGTACATTTTTTATTTTCAACTTCCAATTAATACAGCTGACTTTCCATTTCTTTGTGTGTCTTTTCTGTTATCAAACAGTGGCTTTACTGGGAACACAAAGAGCACACACCCTCCAGAAGCACAACAGTGCTTTTCTGGCTGCTCTTAACAGAACAAGGGCAGAGCTGGCCTTTAATTTGCTTCACACACAGGGCATAACAGTGGGAATTTTCTCCAATTCTTCTAGACTCCCTAGCAACCTTGTTCTGCTGTGCAAAGAGCAAGCAGTGTTTTCTATAGCACACAAGGACTAAGACAAGCATGCATGTAGACCACAAATATTAACTGCGATGACACCGTACTTCTGTCTAGTTTTTCTAGAAAGAGAAACAAAAGGATCTTGGAGGGAACTAGAGCAACTGGTTAACACTGCATCTCCACGTAGGACAAACAGTCCAGATTCAATAACAACTTCAGTAATGTTTTTGCTATCTGCAGCTAAATTGTATTGCACAGAGAATGAGACTTTACAAGAGGCTGTAAAAGCTTGGCGTGAATGTCCGGACAACTGGACAAATAAATTTATTACAGTGGCCTCTGGCTAAATAAGAAATTATAATTTAGCCCGTTTAAGAATCCATAAGTGTAGCTTGCTTGCTACATGAGCAAGGCTGAGATCCACCACATCATTACTAAATTGATCTGATCTGCCAAGGCATTTAGAGAGGGAGGTCTTTAAGGAGGAGGGTTGACTTGTTCCTAACGTTACTTATCACACAATACATCAATACACTAAACAGTAGAACTCCCATTGACCCAATCACTCTTGCAGTATGAGTATCAACTTATTTTGCAGCAGTACCGGCACTTCCTTTTTGCTTTCTCATAACAGAAAACACAACCTCCATCTAACGTACAACAATAACAAAAAAAAAATTGAAAAAAAAAAACCAACTTCATACAGTATACTTTAAACAGTAAAATCACCATACAAACACAGTCGAGGATTGAAGTTTTGCATGCTGAATGAATATTTTATTTATAACCAGTTTATAAAAATAAAATACAAAATAATTTGAAAACAAAACTTAAAACATTGTACAAAGCCTTGATATGGTACAAATGAGAAAATAAATAATTACACCTTTATGTACAAATGACCATTACGAGCGCATCAACTCTTTCCTGTTCTTGGGTGCCTGAGCAAACTTAAAAGAAAAAGAATGGCTTAGAAGATTTCCTAGGAAGGGAAAGAGAACTGCAATTATTGAGCAAGAGAATTTTGAAGGACTCAACATTTGTCTTATTCAGTGGTAACGAACAACCTCAGAACTGCTTTGCACTTAATTTAATCATGATGCAGATCAAGTACTTAATTCCTTATGGAGTGACAACATTGTATTTTTAGCTAATACACCAATTTCGTTCTTTGTGGTATTGCCCAGAGATTTTCAATTAGCAGCCATTGGTTTGCAGCTTCAAAAAGTCAGTACTTGTCTGAAGGCATTGCTGGTGATTTCCTTAATTTAGCAGTTTGGATATTCATAGGAAAGCATCTGAAAATTGACACCTGTTCTCTCTCTCTCTAATACACTCTGCAACTCATCTCTGGGTTGATTCTACGGAAAATCAGTTAGAAGTTCAAGAATAATTTCAAGTGTTGCATTCCAACCTAAGAAAGCAGAAGATGCAGAGAAAGCTGCTGGGCAATCATTCCAGATGTCCAGTCATACCAGAGAGAAGGAAAAGATGTGAAATGGCCCCAAATCCCTTACTGCACCTTGTGTCAAACCTTTATGACCTTGCCTGCCACAATGCAGATAAGGACTTGAAAAAATCTGAAGCCATGCAGACCAAGCTGGTCAACATTATGTACCTTTGGGAGCAAGCTGGCCTGCTGCTACTAGAGCTCCCTTACGTAAAAGTTAGGTCACAGATCAAGTGATCTCAAAATGAAACAAACAACTGTAACCAATTAATACAAGCTGAATTCCCACAGCCAGTTGGGGACCATCCTGTACGAGTAGCCCACCTGCAGTATTGTTTTCAGAAGAAACAGTGGACTCAGTACTCTTGGCCTAAGCTGACTAACAGCAGTAATTCTTACAGAAAATAAGGGATCAAAAAGCAAGTTAAGTCACAGTCATATTTTACTAAAAATATGCATTCTCCAATTTAAAATACAGTAAGCACAAATGCAAGATTTATAGAGTGAATTTATTCCTTCAGTCCCTAAGCAGGAAAAAAAAAAAAGCTAAACAATACTAGGCTCTATTTTAAAGCTTCACTTGCACAAGAACAGAAAGGATCCAAGCTGTTTATGTGGACTGGGGAGAAACAGGAGCAAAACACAGGCTAACATCTGCACTACAAAAAAAGGCATTGCTCAACACTTAGAGCAGAAACTTCAAATCCACATTCATTATTTGTACGTACAATTTTGTGCGTTTAAATTTTGCATTGCATTAGTGGGAATCCTGACATACTTGAAACGAAACCAGAGAATTTCACCCAGGATTTTGGCACCTAAATTAACCAGTCAGCTGGAACTCTCCTGTGGTAAGGAAGGAGCAGGATACATAGGTCTTGTTGCATAGCACTGCAACTAAATTCCTGTTCTCTGAAAGACAATTTCTCTATCGCAGCAGTAGAGAAAACCAGCCAGTCCCTGGAAGCTCTGGGTACCCCCTGCAGCCCAGGTTCAGCTTCCCTGCTGGGCTCTGCAGGTCACAATTTGCTCTGTGCTAAATTTGTTGTGTCAACCACATGGTTGTTTCTATTGAAGAAGTCTCCCAAAAGGAAAATACATAACTCCTGTAGACAGCCCACATAAATGCCAGCCATTGTAGAGAGTTAGAAAAGCAATGTCTATTAATCCCACGAAAGTATAAAGTTCTTGAGATGTTGTCACTGCTCCTGTTAAGAGAGGATATGTTACCAGCAATGGAGAGTAAAATCAGCCTACACGCTCAATCCTGAAAGGCTGGAAAAATTGCCAAGTTAATACATTAGACTTTAAAATATTGCATTCCTCTTCAATTCTTCCTTAAAAACAAACGCTCAGAGATTAATATTAAAAATCTGGTTACTTAAACCACCGTCAAATGAGGCTTGTTGCTACTGTGATTAAATTTTTCAGCATTTTGCAATATCTTAAGATAATTCCAGGTTGTTATTATAGAATCTAGGCTGAATTTGATAACATTTCTCTTTTACAAATGTTACATGTAGGGGAGAGGAAGACTGGCTTCAAGTGGATAGCTGAGGTATCCTTGTGTGAGGTGAGTGTGTTTACATGGTTGCACATATTGGCTAAGAACAGCACGATCCACACCTACGGACTGCACAGAGCCAAAACACTGAATCTTGCTTCCTTTTACCAAAGTTACCAGCAACTGCAAAACGTGAACAAGACATTTCAGCCAAATCAAAACAGCAAACAAAATCCTTCAGTTCGCTGCCTTCTTGGTTTGCTCAAAAAGTTGAATAAAAATATTCTGTTCTATTCTGCCAGTTGCAGAAATGAATGAGCATCCAAAGCTTTCGACAGTTAAATATGGGAATCGTGGATAATTGTCAAGGCTTTTATTTATGCAGTTGATGGTTCTCTAACAACTCTTTAGGGTAGACAAGCATATGGAGAATGTGCTATATGGGATCATGGTATTAACCTAGACACCTGAGAACCCTCTTGCTCACTGGCATTGAACAGACAGGCATGGCTCTCACCACCTCGCAGGATCATTCCTGCATAAAAAAAAAAACTACTATCAGTATATTCCATGAGTTAGTTATTGAGTTCATTAGTGAGTTTAAGCTCCCTTCTATTCTCTTATTTCTTTCTGGAAGATTCCTCTCTCATTTTTAACATACATACAAAAATTGGAGGAAAGTATTCCTGTTTTGCAACTAGACCTTTTAAAAACATTGAAATAATCACCTTCTTAACAGAATTTCTGCTTCTTGGCGTTTGACAGAAATCTCTATTTCATTATGGAAAAAATCTGTTTACAGGAAAGTCCACACCATTCAACTGGCATTGTCTATATTCACATCCAAGAGAAAAATAATACATTTTTAGGAGCACTGCAATCAACCATTGCATAAATGTTACTGTGACAAGAAAGACTTATGGGAGTTTTGCCAAAAGAGGACTGCAGGATCAGGCCTTGTAAAATGGAAGAGAATTGGCATTAGGGCATAGCAAAATTACGGCAGATAAAGCAGAGATCAGACCAAGTCAAAGCACCACAGACCTCAGCTCACTCTGGTAAATGAATTTAAGTAAACAGGATGCAATAGCTGAGACTGTTTCTACCTATATACACACATAAGCATGTGTATATATGTATATAAATAACATGTTTCTATATAGTATACAGTATCTAGGTAAATGTGTATATTCACACATGTACAAACATATATATATTAAAAAAAAAAACAAAATTCTGTGTTTTGCCAGCGATAATCAATGCCATAATAATTATAAATTCTAACTGGTAGAGCTGTTGCAAGTCTTTTTCAGATGAAAAATCTCTGAAATATACAGCACCAGACCCTTCCTTCTATACCAAGACTGTTTAGTGAGGTATGATAGAAACCTTGATCTCAAGCATGCAGACTTCAAGGCAAGAATATGTCCAGATTTTCCAAGTTACAGCCAGTGGCTATAGCTCCCCAGAGGTCTGCACCTCCTGAATTACTGTACGTACTGGCATTTAAAACCTCATATTGCTCCTGCCTTTGAACACTGAAATTGTTCATGCTTACTGACCCTACTCAAATAGATAGGTGCCTACTGTCATACGACTTGCCAGTGTCGTTATACTGTATGACACCTCCTATTATTTTTAACAGAGTTTTACTTAGCAATTAGGATTTGCAATTAATAATAAATTTTGTTGATATTGATTTTTGAGGCCATCACTCAAATTCATTATATCACGCAAAATTGCAGGACAAAAGTTTTTGTGACATGGTCAATCTTTTCAAGTTCTGTTTTATTTTACAGGCTTCCTGCCTCAATTTCTCTAAAAATGCTCCCAGAGTGCTGGAAGAAACAGCACAGGTAACACCGTGAAGAGGAAATGCACGTGCAGCATTTGCATCCAGAACATGCCACAGCTCCATTGCACTGCACTCCAAAGAAATGGATGCTTGAAGAGCACAAAGCAACAGCTCCTTGAATTACATTGTTTTTCGGCTAAAAATTGCTGTACAAGCTGCAAAATGCTTAAGCAAAATGACTATAGATGTTGTATACAATGGAGAAAAATCTTCCCATTCCTGAAAATTTGTTGCAGATACCCTCCATAGATCCTTCATTCCCCCTCTGCACAAAGGTCACACACATACATTGGTGGTTTTACGTAGTCAGTTGCATATTCAAGCTTTAGCTTACAGAGCTCATGATGATTAAACAGACCTCCTAGAAATATTACAGTAACAAATATATAGATGAGGTGATCAGCTGACCACTATCTAACTACATTAACCAGTTGCTACATTAGTCTACAGTATGCAATTCTGTACGTTTTTGGCAGAAGGCAACAAGCAATAAAAATTTCTAGAAGAGCAGGTAACTCAAGTCATATTATTCATAACCACCCCCCATTTGTATTTTCATGATTTTCTCATTAGCTCCTGTGGAATCCACAGTGAGAAGCATTCGGTGATACAGAGGCCTTTTACCTCGTATTGCACTGAAAGAAGCCTGGATTATCAATCATGATTGATCTCTTATCCTATTTTGGCATAGTTTACTACTGTCACATTGGCAACTAGTTCAAGTACAGGTGAATGTCTACAACATTGGCTTATTTTATAGAGAATCACAGAATGGTTTGGGTTGGAAGGGACCTTTAAGGATCAAGCAGTCTAACTCCCCTGCCATACATAGTAAAGTGCAGCAATGGACAAGTCTGTATTTTTGGAAAGAGCACAAAAAATCCTTAGGTGTTAATATTCTTTCTCATCTGTAAAGCAATTACCTGTTTCTGTATTCTGTTGTACTAGGGAGAAAATACAAACACCTCAACTTCAGCATTTCAGGAGAGAATGCATAAAGTTGGTACCTATTAAAGCTGACCCTATTAATGTAGGAATTAGCTCAAAGGACCTTTACAAAATGGAAAATAAGGGAGAGCGGAAAGAAAATAACCTTAGCCTGCCATACCACCTTAACAAATAATTCCAGCAGTGCCAAGAGTAGAACTATCACAAATGGGAACCAATATTCTCTTTTTTTTTTCTTATGCCATGAGGAAAACAGGAAGGAAAGATGGAATTGTTGTTGTCACATTCATCTATCAGGTATTCATTGACTGCCACTGTACCTGTATCATGAGTATTCATAACAATTAAGAACATACATTCTAAAATAAAAATGAATAACCAATAAGCCCTACTTGTAATAAGAAATAAAAATACCTTTCAGTTTCTGTTCCTGTTCATATGCAAATGCACACACAATTCTAAAGAAAGACAGAAAGCTGCAAGACAAAACATTGGCTGGTTGAGAAATCAGTAGTCCTTCAATCTTGTTGCAAGGTATAAAGGCTGTTAGACTTTGTGCATTCCAGATTTTTTTTCTCTGGGAAATAGGAGATGCAATGCCAAGAGTATTCAGGAACTAACAGAGGGAACTGCATTACGCGTGGTCCATAAATTACAAGTGAAAAATGAGAAAGTGAATTTATATAAGCATATACATATATGTATATATAAATATTTATATTATATAATTTACCATGAGGACATGCAATTATTGGTATAGCATCTATTATACAATATAATACAAAGGAATAAGACTTTCCAATGGTACAGTTTTTTTCAGAAAAAGCAGGTATACCCTACCTATTGCATTCATCTGTAGTGATCGAAACCTGAATGAAATTAAGGTTCCACACTGTGCTACATTACGTATGAGAAACAACATACATATTAACAGTAAGAAAAAGAAAAATCAACATAGTCTGACAGAGCAAGTGAAATTCAGTGCAGCTCCAGGGCAGCTTTAATGCAGCATTAGAATGTGTTAGCTCAGAGACAAAATATTCCCTTTTAATCCAAAGGTATTCATTTGGCAGAGGTTAAATAAAAAAAGCACAGATGCTGGCTGGAGAGGCATATGACTACAGCAAGCAGATCAGCAACTGACAAGTCTCCTACACATCCAGTATCTCCACAACAGTTATAACCAAGGAGAGCTGGCTGCATCTTTTTTAGGACTGCATTCATGCTTGTTACTATTCTTAGCCAGTATTCTCTTCTGAATGTAGCAAAAAGTGCTGTACCACAAAATCTCTACAGAGATTCTGTAGAGCACAAGAGATTATTAAGTGACTACTAAAAAAAAAAACAAAAAAAAAACCAGAAGAATTAGACACTGCGGACTCCACTGACACATAACAAAGCTTGGCTATCAAAGAATGATTTGGGAAGAATAACAAAAACCCAACATCAAAAACATCTCAGATTGTTTTCTTTGTATTCTGCTCTAATGATTCTTACGCAGATTTTGTAAGGTATTGGCTGTATTTCTGTCACCTGAATCCTCCCAAGGAGTTTATCTTTCATTTTTTATTAAAATAAAATAAACAATCGTGGTTATAATCGATTCTCCAATGTAAGATCAGTGATTTCAGTGATCCATAACTAAAAGAAAAAACAAAAGCAGCAGTGACAAGGATACTTTTTGCCTTTTGGGTAGGGAAAGATCAGGCACTCCTTTTCGAAGATTCACTGCAATCCATTGCTAATCTGCAACATTCAGTGAACTGCAGACTTCTTTCTCTCATCTCCTAAGATGAGGACGCTCTTCCAAATTCTACCTAATGAGGTAGAACCCCTTATGATTCCCAAAGAAGTGTATGATATGGAACCAAGAATTAGCTTATTGGATCCTAATTAGTACTAAACAAATTTCTACAGAATATCACTACAAAAACATCTTAGAAACTCTTAATATTCATATTTAAAGTGTCACCAGAGTAAAAAAGGGGCAAGATATATGATACTTCATGTAAGCAAATCTGTGCTATAGTAGATAGGGGACAAGATGAGCACTAAGTGACTTGAATGTGTGAAACTCAAAATGAAAGAGACTTATAAGGTAAAAATACCACTGTCTTATAAACTGTGCTTTTCTAAAACTGTAGAGACGTGCTTGAGCCATGCTTATCTCCCAAGTGGTGATGTTGTTTTGGGAATAATGGTTTTGGATTTCTTAAACAATTCTTGAGACAAGCCTTAAATAATTAGGCCAAATCTTCTAGTTAAGTAAACTGAAAACATAGAAATAAATACCCTTTTAAAACACTCACCTTGGAGATAACTTTTTTTTACTTTAAACAGATTGCACCTCTTTGACTACCTAGTCATTCTTTTCCTGTCCTCTACCCCTCCTCCCTCCAGATCTGCTTGCTGCCGGCTCTTAGGCAATGCCTGGCCACTCATTTACAAAGTATGCTTTCTGATGAATAGTTTATGAAGCTTACGTTCTTAAAAAGCGCAGATTCAACACTTTTTTTTTTAAATATACTTTTTTGATTATTTTTTTTAAATACACAGTACACAGACACAACATGCATCAGACTTAAGAGGCGGATTTATACCTGTCAAGGCCCAGTTCCTATCTGCTAAGCTTAGTGGCTGATTTGCTCTTTCCTGTGGGAGTCTTAGTGTTTGGGGAATGGTATAAGGAATTGCCAGATCCTTTCAGACCATTCTTGCTTGGTTTGTTATAGCAGTGCTCTTGCTGGCAGGATCTCCTAGAAGATGAGGAGCCTGAATGGCTAGGAGGTGATTTACTCCTCCCAAGATGTGGGGAGGAACTCCTCTGATCATGGTGGGTTCTCCCTGCCCGTGATGGGGAAGAACTAGCAGTACGGGGTAAGGAAGAGCTCCTAGGGGAGGCACTGGGACTGCGTCGGGGGTTGACAGGGCTTTTGGGTGGTGTTTTTGGGCTATGTGGAGATCCTGGACTCTTACACTGTGTAGAACTCCTTGGTCTTTGAGATCCGTTCTGCAGAATTTGAGCCAGACGAGAGATAAGATCTGAGTCCGAGCTGCTACTCCCCAGGACTCTGTATCTGCGTAACCTTAAGAAGAAATGAAGAAAAAATATTTATGTTTCAATCTATTCACTAAAATTCAAATAGACACACAGTATCATTGGAAACTAAGGATGAGTTTACATGGCAGAACAGACATCTGAACGTGAACTTTCTTGTAAGGTAGACATGTTCACACCTAGGTTTTGGCCTCCATGTTATCCTAATCAACCCAATAATTACAGTTGTATAAACTCACCTACATAAACAGTCTAAGCGTCTACAAGAAAACTGAAATTTCCTAGTGATGCTGAAGTGCACAGAAAAGCAATGCTTAAAATATCACTGTTCTGATGGGATGTATCCATTCCTGCCCATCATCAGTACACTCCTATACACAAAGGATGACAAAGCAAACCACAACTTCCTTCAGAGGATTTCACACTACTGATTATATCATAATTCTCCTTATCCTGGTATTTTAGGCACTGAATAAACTAGATCATGGTTGTCTATATTCAGAAAAGGAGCGTTTCTGCAGTTCACTCTGTCATCCATTACTTGGTTGTTTTTACTTAGCCACGATCAGAGCATAGTTAATTAACTTTATACTGATGGGTGGACTCTCCAAACAAGAATAATTAAAGCTTCTACAATAAGGACAGTTCAATGTTAATAGGGGCTGCGTGTGATAAATCCCACCAATTTCTGTAAGTTTGGGAATAACTGACAGTTCTGAATAAGTGATTGCATTTGAAGAATACGAAAAGTGCAAGGATTTTAAAATCTGTCAATCTATAACTAAAATTTTGACTACACATCTATTGATGTATAAATTTTACTGGTGAAGCAGACTAGCAGTCTTTCCTCATTCATTTTCCAATAATGCAAGATTTTTCACAGAATCATAGAATCACCAAGGTTGGAAAAGACCCACAGGATCACCCAGTCCAACCATCCACCGATCACCAATAGTTCTCACTAAACCATGTCCCTCAACACAACATCCAAACGTTCCTTGAACACCTCCAGGGTCGGTGACTCCACCACCTCCCTGGGCAGCCCATTCCAGTGCCTGACCACTCTTTCAGAGAAGTATTATTTCCTAATGTCCAGCCTGAATCTCCCCTGGCGCAGCTTGAAGCCATTCCCTTTAGTCCTTCCACTAGTTACACAAGTGAAGAGGCCAACCCCCAGCTCACTACAACCTCCCTTCAGGTAGTTATAGAGAGCAATAAGGTCTCCCCTGAGCCTCCTCTTCTCCAGACCGAACAATCCCAGCTCCTTCAGAGAATTGAAGGCCAGCGATTAAAAAATAATAAGGACGGGACTTCTACACAATTACATGCTGCGTAGTAATTGCAGCCTAGCTCAAATCCATTTTCATTCTGAAAACCAATCTCTATTTTCACTGTATTACCTTGCTTCTACCCCAGGCCTGGTAGGTGGTTTTCCAGGTGGTGGCCGAGGAAGGAACTGAGTTGAACTTGAACCGTTGACTTGATCAGTGGTGACCCAGGACACTGGTCTGGGTATCTTGCTTTTTCTGGACTGAGGGCTGCTTGGAGATAAAGAACTATCTTCCATCTGCTTGCTGAAATGAGAGTCCAGTGTCAGTTTAGAAAATGAGGATAATACATCATCCTCAGAAAATGGTACTGGAGCAGCAGCCATTTTTTCCTCCAGTGACTTATCAGAGGCACTTGAGAGGTCACCAAGAAAAGATTTGAGCTGTCTCTTTTCCACAAGTAGTCTGACCAAGTCTGTCTGATGGGCCTTTTTTAAAAGAAGCTTTTCCTTTGCTGAAACAGGAGAAGAGGATTCTGATGTTGAGTCTATCTCTTGTGCTAAAACTGGGATTCGGCTCTGCCTGAATACAAAAGGAGATTTAACTAAGTCCTTCTTAGATCGATGAGAATTCTCATTTGCTGAAATGCAGTGGAATAACTCTCCGTTTCTGGGAGCGTTTCTCTCCTTCTTGTCCTCCTGGTGCAAAAAAGCAGTAAGAGCCACTTGGTGGCATTGCAAGTCTTGGACATGGACTTCTTCCTTATTAGAATGAAAGCCATTTTCCTGAACTGGTGCTATTTTGCTTGCTTGTCTATTAGCATATGGATTGATACGTCTTGATGGAGAAAATTCTGGTGTTTCAGGTGCTGTTGACTTCAGAAGCTCATCTTGATTTGGCACTAAGCAGACAGGCCTTGGCTTTGATTCTTCAGCAGCATCAGTATTAGTTAGAGGTTCTTCATCTGCAGATTTCAAGCTTCCTGGCAAAGAATTCTGTTCTTTGCTCAGCATTACAGCAGCATCCTCAAAAACCGCAGGTAGTAGTTCTTCCTCAGTCTCTACAGGAAGCTTTTCAAGTTCCTTCTCTTCCTGTCTCCCACTGTGTTTTTCAGGTAGATCCTTCTGGCCACTGCTCAGGGTACTGGCACGTTCTTTAACATGTCCTTCCCTTTCAAGCACTTCTTGGCTGATATGAAGTACCATATCTGGTCTGCTGCTACTACCTGTGGCATCTTCTGTCACAACCAAACCTGGCAAAGTTTCCCTTGGAAACACAAGTTCCACTGTTTGTTCCATAGACTGTGCATCCCGCTCTCTTTTCTCTAGCTGGTGGCCATAATGGAAGCTCTCTGAAGCAGACTGTGTGGATGCCACAGAAGGCCTGGGTATTGTTACCTTAAAAAATTTGAGAAGGAGAAGGTGAAAAATTCAGGAATATCATTGAAAGCATTCTTTATATTGCATTTGTGATTCCACGTTTTCAAAATACATTAGATAATGATTCCTATGAATCACAATGATCAAACAATCGCTGAACTTCATAAATTACATATAGGTAATTAGGAAAATTAAATACTCTATCATCCCAAGACAGAAATGCATAACATAAAAACAATCTCAGTGGAAAACATTGCAGTTACCAAAGAACATCCTGGAAAAGAGACCCAGACTGAGAGGTAAGCACTTTACCATTTTACATTAGTTTGAATACTTTTAGTATAAGTTTTATGTTAAAGTTTTATGTTTACAAGTACACCGCAATACTTTCTAGACAAGTACAGAAAATAAAGAACACACTGAGGTCCAGATTCAGGAATTGACTTAAATTTCAATTTAAGCAGAATTTAGACACTTTATTCACAAAAGAACTAATAAAAAAACCTTATCTACCTAATTGAATGCATTGGTACCTCTAATACCTATAGTTCATAAATATTCCTGAGTGCACAAATTTTAGCTACTTCCTTCCCTATATAAGCTTACGTCTTTTTTAATTATTAGTTTAAACTGAGCAAGCAGGTCAGGACTTCTTACTTAAGGTCATTAAGAGATTCACAAACTAAATATTCACACATCTAAATCTCCCAATGGGTCTAATCTAATCCTACGTGCGCCCAAAAACTATATATAGCATTGAATCAGAGTCAGTGTGAAAAACAATTGAGTTTATAGCTCAACTGTTGGAGCACACAGCCAGGAAATAGCAAACCTGCCTTCATGTCTCTTCCCACCCTGAGGGACATAAACCCTCTTTCCCATCACGTATGGGCAGAACCATAATGGATCTGCTCCTTCGCTTTCCCATTGAATACAGGTCACTGCACAATAAGAAGTGCAGGAGTCATGAGGCCAGGGGGTGAGGTCACACAGAAGTGACAGGAGCTCCTGAAACTATTGATTCAGTGACAGTAGAAGAGAAAATTACTGATAGCCTATTTCCAATAGGCTGTGGTACAGAAAACAGATTTCACTTGAACTTCTTACAGAAATTATCTAGACATGCTGCTGAGCTTAACATGCTTTTTGCAAGAGCTAGTGCATTGGTACTTCTGGGCTAATCTGTCAGGACAGGCAACAATTCATACTGTGTACTCCAACTTCACAAATGCAGAACTCTCCAAAGTAAGAAATGCCAACAGTGAAGGATATACACTCACACAGGAATCTGAAATGATGTCTTCTCTAAAATTCTTGTTTTGTTTTGGTTTTTTTTTTTCATTTTCTTGGTAATCCTGTATATCATTTCTATCAGTATGCACACATTCACCTACATGAAACAACAGCTTATACTATAAACAGCTCACTAGATCAGAACACAAAAAATAAATCACAGTTTGGAATAGAGATGAATTAAAGAGAAGATAATTGTTTATGTTAAAGAAAATATTTCTGAATTGTAAAATGTTTTCTGAACATACTTTAATTTACCTAACACAGTTTTGGAACTTAACCTAAAAAGCATGGCTTTATTATTATTATTTTTTAAAGGAAACGTGGAGAAAAGGAGCAGAAATATGAAATAACTGAACTCTTGTTTTCCAAAGTGTATCAGTCTCTAGCATCTCCACTGAGCTGAAAATTATTGAAATTGGGGGGAAGAAAGTTATATATTAAAAACAAAATTAAAAAAAAACAGAGACCTGCAGCAAGAGACCAGCTTTTGTCTCCCAGTTGGTTCATTTTTAAGTTTGATCTAATACAGTCCCTCTATGTTTGCTGAAGTTCTACCTTGACAAACAAATGGAAATTGTTTAGTTTCATTCAGCAAAACAGTCCTCTTCACCTACTCTTATTCTCAAGTCCAGCTCTTTCTTCTGAAAGACACATTACTTTTCTTTTGAGTTAGCAAATTCTTTCTTACTGCAGAAGCTTTCTTGTGAGAGAACCCATGCAAATCAGTTTGGCCACAGAAAGAACAGAGGAAGCAGATGTTTGAAAAAAAGCACCCTTTCATGATTAAGTCAACTAACACCTAAATTTTAATTTGAATTTTAATACCATAGAAATGGTTTATTAGGAACTCTGCATAGAAAGAAAAAGAGAGAAAACTAGGGAATAGGTCTAGGAGGCAGGGGAGTTACACTCAGTTCTATCTCTATCTTGTTTCAGTAAGCTATTCCACAGGGCTGCAGGTGGAATTTCCAAAATAAGGAAATCCTGTAAAATGCTTCCTTTCCAAAAGTTTTTACTTGATGAGCTACACTGGTAGTTAATTCATATCACTTGGGAATTAATAAAAACCAGGGTTGTCTTCCATATTTCTGAAAAAGGATGGCTTCCCTTAGAATAGAATGATTTCTGGTGAACTCTCTGTTTTGGGAAGTTAAACAGCCTTAGTTATCTGCTTTTCCAAGGTTATTTCTCTTCTTGGTATTTTTCCAGAAGAGCTGCAAATCCATTTGAACTATCCTTTACTTAAATACATTTACACAAAAACTTTTTTCCTTACAACATCTCTCTTCACTGTCAATCCTTTTTTAGGTGAAACCAATTCTGATGTGAAATCTGTTTACAGTTTTCAGTCTTCATCTCCTTTGCCACAACTAGAGAAAAAATTTCCTAGCCTGTTAGGCTGCTCTTGATCAATCCAGATTTAACCCTTATATCCAAGTAATGCAAGAGAAGACGTTGAATAATCTACAATAGAACAAGCAGGAGCTTTTTGTGAAAGAAAAACACCAAAATAAGAGAAGGAAAGAAAAGCACACTGGCTGACTAAGTATCATCAAAGCCTCTGTACTGCTAAGTAGCTCAGTTTCAGAAATGGCCTACTGAATGCATGCATCACTTTCTTGAATTGTGCTCGCTAACAAAAAGAAGCTTGTTTTCTCAGATGGTCAATAATCTTTTTGTTATTCTTCTCAAAGCACAAGGATTAAATTATATCCCTAATAGGCTTGACATTTCATCTATACGTGCAAGAAATACAAATCATGCAGAAGTGCCTCTCACACAAGCATTCTTACAACTTCAGGTGCAGCTTCAAGAGAGAAACAAAAGAACAAGGCCAAAAAGAAACACAAAGGATTTTAAAAGGCAGCGATTATTATACAAGTCTGACATTTAATTTGAGGTCTCACAGTATGAAAATACGAAGGGATGCACGTTATGCATTTACTGAATGCTAGTGTTTTCACACTGCAGGGTTGTAAGAACATCTCTGGAAAGGATAGACACTCCATCCTTTGAGGGTGGATGCTTGTTCACTGAGATGGGCCGTAAGGATGAGACGTAAGCCACAGCAGCAGAAAGTTTCTTAGCTTTTGACAACCGTGACAGGATAAGAAAATTCCATCCTAACTTCTGAATTTAATTATGAGCCATGAAAGATGTCCTTCATGCCTCAACTACTCCTCAAACTTCAAGGAACTGTATTAAAAAAAAAACCTCCCAAAACAACTTTAAAAAAAAAAGCAACATACAGTTCTGTAACCCTAATTATCCCACAGTCATCTTCCTTGTGAAATCTTGCATGACAGAAGTGAAAATCAAGTAGTCTGAGAAGAGCTGATCCTCAGATGTGCAACGTACACCAGTTTAAATGGTGGTTATTGAGTCTAATTCAGGGACACAGAAATCTAAAGATTGTCTGATGCATATCTAGTTATGAAACAAATAATGCATGGCCTAGTATGCAAAACTAAAACTCTGACATCATCATAAGTAACTTTTGTACTCTATTTTCTTCTGCCACAAACTACTATCTTATCCTATAAGATTTCTGTGGCTAATTACATCAATTTTGCACAACACTGAACCTGAGGAACAAGGATTATAATGCAGCGTGAGCACTGCATCTAAGAAGAAAATGATGTTCTGTATACTGTCTCAGTCCTTTTCAGTAATCTGCGGTATCATATGCCTTCTTTTAAAGCCCTGGAACTGTGACAATCAGGTAGATAACATTACAAACTGATTACACCCAGTATGCTGGGAGTCAGCATTTAAAATCTGTTCTCTGCAGTTTTCTTCTTAGATGCAATGCCCCTAATTCTGAAAAAAATTCTCCTTTTATTCTGAAATATTTAAATGAAATTATCACCACCACAGCCTTGAATCCTTTAGTCTTCCCTAAATGATTTCTTAATTTCATTCTGTTTTCTGAGGCAGTACATTAGATTGCATTTTCTTCAAGAACCTATACTGAGTGGAATGTTAAGAAGGAAAATGAACAAAACAAGAAACAAATCTGTCTTAGACATCCTCTATGACATCCAACAAGCTTTCCTCCCTTTAAACTTTTAACAGACTGCAACAGCAAGTGATATGCTTGGACCAAATCCTCTGTGAATGTATACAGCAAATTGCAGAGGAATGAAATAATGGTCTTTGGTTGATAAAGCTGCTAAGTCTGAAAGATCTCAAGGTGTAAATACAGATTACTGTAAAATACTAGCAGGTAGGGATTTGACCTTGCAGCAACAGCTTCTTCCCTCCACTCATCAGTTTAATCTTCAGAACTTCTTTCCTACCTTAGATAAGTTCATGTATCTATGAGATCAAACTTCATGTGTCTTTTCTCTTTTCCCTTCTCCTTTTCATCCATTTTTGGCTCTACAGCCTGGAAGCAATATGATCAATGTTAGTACAAGCCTGTAGCTTCTGCAATACCAAACAGTCTCCCTGAATCTTTCCAATTCATCAGCTTCCTCTTACTTCATAATTCTTTCCCTGTTGCTTAATTTCTCTTCCACAGCTATATACCTCTGCAAAGAAAATTCAACTGCAATTCATATGAAAGGAGAAAGGAAATGCTAATATCCTGTAGTTTACAGCTACTGTTACTCTCACATGAATGAACCACTGCTATGCTTACATATTCTGTAGGTAACTTACCAGTTGACTGTTCAGAATAGCCTTCCTCAAAATTCTCTGAATCTATTGTTATCATTCCTTCTGACCTTTCAGAGTCTAATATTTTGTATCCCTTACATTCCCTTCCCAGATTAATGTCACAGCAAGGAAGAAGCTGAACAGAATTAGTTCAAGATTTACTAAACTACATCGTCTGTTTCTATTATAGGCTAACATGTTGATAAACAGGACAAATATATGACTGTAGTTCATGGTGTTATGGAGCATAAGCCCAAAGATGACTAAGTCTTGATACTGAATCCTTTTTGACATATATACAATACTACAAGCATTGTATTCATTTGAACAAACTGGCAGTCCCCAAGATATTATACCATTGGTAAAATTCACATACAACATGCTCTAGTCTTAAACTGGAGAAAAAGAGCATATGAAGCTACTCTCCACAGCTCTTAAATTATATTCTTTCCACTGTTCTATAATGCTATCTTTCGCATCAGCCTTTTGTAGAGGATGCAAGAAATTGGAAGAGTAAGAAACACAGATGCAGAATTAGAAAGGCACAAGACAACTGTGTTTTCATATCCTCTAAGGTGACAGGTATCTTTTGAGGATAGAGAACACACAGTGTGTACAGTCTTTATCTAAGTGCATCTATTATTCATGGCCTAATTCCTATATTCTTTAAATATCTCCCTTTTTCAGTTATTCCTATACCACTTAGCAGGTAAAGGAAGATGTTCTTTATTCTAACAAAAACTCCTATACTCATATATCCACAGGGCTAATACTGACTGCTCCATAAGAAGTATCTTTAATTGCTTTCAGACAATGATTGTCATTGTAATAAGGGGTTAATTAGTTTTGTAATTATGTGACCAAAACAAGTACTCATTTAATTTCAAACTTCCATACAACACGTACATCAATTAAAGAATATTCTTCAAACTTACTTACATTGTATAGAATTGCTGGAATTGTTGGAGAACTGGTAAGCAGCTGCAATTCCAGATAATTATTTTATAACTCTCATACAATACTCCTGTCATATATACTGCAATTAAAAATGGGCTAGTATCATAACACTGTTCTTCAGTTTCACAGAGAAAGTCTTTTTCTAACAAAGCATCAGTTTGCCTTAACACACAGTTCAGAGATGTAAAAACACAGCAACTGATATCACACTTATCTCATGCTTTCATTTCTGTCTTCACAGAAACCAAATGCCTACTTTATCATGGTTATTTTCTCATGGTGTAAAACATGTAGAGATTAAAAACCACTGAAGAAGCATGGCCACTTCATGATATTTTCCTGTGGAAAGTTGGAAACTGCAGATTTCATGAGGACTGTGACTTATGTATCAAAGCTAGTGAATACATACCGCTCTAAGGAACACAATTTAATCAGCATTTCTAAATCAAGATTTTACTACATACCTAATCACCTTCAATACAATGGTAATTAGATCGCCATGAGAGGTCATGCCCAAGCATACCAAGGTGGGAGGGAATGTTGATCTGCCTGAGGGGAAAAGGGCACTACAGAGGGACCTGGATAGACTGGATCGATGGGCCAAGGCAAACTGCATGAGTTTCAATAGGGCCAAGTGTCGAGTCCTGCATTTTGGTCACAACAACCCCAGGCAACCCTACAGGCTTGGGGAGGTGTGGCTGGAAAGCTGCCTGATGGAAAGGGACCTTGGTGTACTGATGGACAGTCAGCTGAATATGAGCCAGCAGTGTGCCCAAGTGGCCAAGAAGGCCAATGGCATCCTGGCTTGGATCAGGAATGGTGTGGTGAGCAGGCTAGGGAAGACTAGGGAAGTAATCCTGCTCCTGTACTCGGCATTAGTGAGGCCCCACCTCAAGTACTGTGTTCAGTTTTGGGCACCTCAGTACAGAAAGACATTGAGGTGCTGGAGCAGGTCCAAAGAAGGGCAACAAGGCTTGTGAAAGGCTTGGAGAATATGCCCTATGAAGAGAGACTGAAGGAATTGGGGATGTTCAGTCTGGGGAAAAGGAGGCTGAAGGGAGACCTTATTGCTCTCTTCCAATATCTGAAAGCTGCTTACAGCGAGAGGGGGGTTGGTCTCTTCTCACTGGTGACAGGATGAGGGGAAATGGCCTCAAGTTGCACCAGGGTAAGTTTAGGTTGGATATCAGGAAACACTTCTTTACAGAAAGGGTTGTCAAGCACTGGAATAGGCTCCCCAGGGAGGTGGTTGAGCCACCATCCCTGGATGTGTTTAAAATCCGTTTGGATGTGGTGCTCAGGGACATGATTTAGCAGAGGGTTGTTAGAGTTAGGGTAGTATGGTTAGGTTGTGGTTGGACTCGATGATCTTTAAGGTCTTTTCCAATCTGAGTGATTCTATGATTCTATACTTAGAAAACCTGCTTTTTCAGTTAAGAAACAAAGCAAACCACTACAAATTTGAGAGGTTCCTCCTGATAACAGAGGATTGTAAATACAACATTGCATTTATTTTCAATTACTGGTGCAGATATTCGATATATAAAATGCACTTAAAATATTTTTTGAGCTACTAGGCACAAATCAATAATAATGATACAAGAACCTTTAACCAAATCTAGCTTAGTTTCAGCATCAAGCTATCAGAAATACATAAGAATGTATTTTTTCTAACTTTAGAATAATTTTTTTTTTTTTACTTTTGAATGATCTTTCTGAAGCTAAGTTCTCTATTAATGTCTGTCCCTATAGAGAAGACACCTGCAACTTTCAGAAACAATAAAACCGTAGACTAATACTTCCTCAGAAAGAAAGAAAAAAAAAACAGCTATGAGATCTCCTTTTCAAACTGACATTATACATTGTTATTAAGAGTCAGTGCTGGTTTTTTCTTTTTCTTTTTTTTTCCTAAACACAGCAGTTTTCCTTTGTCATGAAAATGAGACATACACAGAGACTATCGATCACATAAAAATATTTTTCTGCATAACAGCAATGGAGTCCAGCCACTACTGTTCAGATGAATTCTGAATATTCCTCTCCAGATATCACTTTCAATAAAGAGTCATTAAATATCACATAATTCATACAAAAGGTCTACCTTTATTTCTGTGTACAGATTTCAAATATCTGTATTTCTGATTTTTATACTTGATTCCTATGAGCCAATGTATAATTTTAGATTACTGCTATGCTATATTTGTGCTTCAGTTTTGCTGTTTGCATTCTATTTTTGATTTTTGTAAAGGCAAAAATATCATTCAGATTCAAACAGCAACATTCAAAAAAAAAAAAGACCAAAAAACCAACTCACAACCAAAAAGAAGAAACAAAAATTCAGTCTCCCTTCTGATTTTTCAGTGAGACAGTGAATCCACCCGTGTGTGTTGTAATAAATTAAATCCAGTTCCAATTATAAGTTGTCCAATTATAAAATTGGCACTGTATTTGCACACATTGCCCAAAGTTTGTGTTACGCTTGCAAAGGAAACAATCCATGAATATTACACTTTCCATTGGGAAATGAAACATGCCAGAAGAATTTATGAAACCCAAACAGCGCAAATATGATTTTAATACAAATTGCAATTTATGCAGTCATAAAAGTACTGTACACATGAAATTTCATTTTAAAATTTGAAACCTAGATAAACACTTTTTAAAATCTTTCCTCATAATCGTTAAGATCTGCTTGAAAGCATGACGGGTTTCTCATGTCCATACTGCTTCACCACCAATAGTAGTTATAATTCATATAAAGAACTAGCTGCTTTCAGTTTGCTTCAATAGTAGTTATAATTCATATAAAGAACTAGCTGCTTTCAGTTTGCTTATAAGTGTGCTTTATAGATATTCTGTACAGGAAGCAGACCCAGAGATAGCAGTCTTAAGGTTTTTTCTCTTTCAGTATTTCAACTTACACTCTTCTCTATATGCAAGGTGTTACAGTTGTACAGTGTGCGGACAAAGATGGAATCAGAACCCAGCTTATCTTCTAAAAAAAAAATCCCTTAAACATTTGGCAGCCTGTTATGTTACCCAGCTTTGCCTCTGTGCACAGGTGTGATGATAAATATAAAGCACACTCCATATAGTAGTCACAACACAGCTGATTTCACTCAAGCACTCAGATGATCTACAGGCTATGTGCTGCCAGTAAGAAATTTAAAAGTTATTTAAAGATGTGAAGTCAGTATATTCGATTCTGTTTTGGTTTCAAGCACAGTAACAGTAAGATGAGATATGGCAATAAGGTGGCATCACTTTAACCAACCTGAGAACTCCTTACATATATCATATTCTGTGTTTATAAACTGCTTACAGCAACTATAGCTGTAGATAACAAGTAAACACATCTACTTGTGCTTCAATTTCAAATAATTATTAAAATTCCTAGCACTTCTCAAAAATTATACAGTGGTAATTTAGAAACACTAGAGACCTCTTTCTACCTGTCCTAATTTTAGCAGTTCATACATTATCCTTTTCTAAAAAGTTCTCTTTTTTTCCATATGAAAAATCAGAAGAAAATGCTAAGATACTACCAAATTCACAAACTTCAAGTAAGGATTTTTTTTTCCCTCTGTCAATCTATTTGGACTGTATTTTAATTATAGCAGTCAATTTTTTGACACCAGAGTTGATCAGCTCACTCTGGGAAACTGCACAGGCAATTGAGCCTTCCTGAAGCATCTTCTACTATCTTTTATTATCCTTTGTTAATGACATTTTAATGCTGGAAAAAAATTTACTGAAGAACACGTTTGGAATAAGATTAACTTGGCATTTTAAAAAATATAACAAAAAGTGATCATTTCAAGGATCACAGACAAGAACAGATTAACCATGTGGTTACGAATTTCGAGAAGTACTGTGGATTCCACAAAACATAAATGTTAAAAAAAACCAGTAACTTCTAGTATTTTTTTTAAATCCATTTCCTTCTTCTCCTATTATTTTTTGTCCATACTTCAATGCAAATGCTAACAATCAGTGTATGTGGATGCTTTTATTAAGGCTAATTTATTGCCCTCTCCTTCACTTTTCTGCCACTACTGCTAGAGAAACCTGCAGAAGGGAAATGGCCAAGAGGATCCTGTCAATAAAAATTGATTTGCTCTCTGTAGGTGGCACGCTATTTGAAAAAAAAAATTAACAGGTTCATTCTGACTACTTGTTTTCTTCCACTGATGAGTTCTTAATTTGCAGCTTGGAAAGCTTCACTTGAAAGAACAGCTAACCATACACGCACTTCTTAATTCTTCCTTACACCAAAGGTTGGTAGGGAAAAAAAGGATGCCTAAAGAATTTCCCTCCTTCAGACAGAAAGTCCCGCTAAGCTCAGTAGGCAGCATTTAGATTTCCACATATCAAGCAATTGCCTCTGCCACATGGACACCAGTAAAAAATACAAAATTTCTGCATATTTGCATTAGGAGGAAAGACTGTAGATGAAAACTGTTCAAAAGAAAATCATTATACATTTGAAATCCAATTGCTTAAAAGAACAGCAGTAGTTTGTGGGTTTTGAGTGCATCTTTGGGACATCCTTTTTTCCTTCTGAAATATTTCCTAATATTCCCTCATATTCTGAATATGTTCTTTTGTATGAAAAAATCACGCACTCCAGAGAAACTGACTAACAAAGAAAACAATGACACTAAAGTTAGTAATCATATTGCCCTTCAAAGTACTTAACAGTAAAAACTGAAAACAGAATTCTGGATCTGAGCTTGTCTTTTAACCTGATCATAAGCATTATCAAATAACTACTTTTACTGAGGATCAGTGACAGTTGTAACATGACAACAAATGGTAAACTTTTTTAATATAGTTTACATCAGGATAGCTTAGGGTGTCAGTTCTGTAGATCCTGAAAGCAGAACTCTTTGCTCCATATAACTTCAATGGTGGCAACATTGAAAAGCAGACTCACTGAGCAAAGAAAAGCCTTTCCCTCCTCTTCATTCTAGGAGGCATCTATTTGATAATGTAGTATGTCTTGAAACAAATTCTAAAGTGGACTTTTTGACAAAGATATCTATTATTGATATTTCTAATGGACAGGTATAATGCCAAACTAACACTTTAACTAGTTGAGCTCTAATTCAATCCTAAAGCGCATGGCAACTATAAGACCACTAACAAATTAAAAATCATTTTCAAGAATGAGATAAGAGGAGCAGTTTGGTTTTTTTGTTTGTTTCTTTGTAAGTATGAAAGGTATTATTAAATGTGGACATGAGTGTAAACATTCATCTCTTGCTATTGCAGACTTTTAAAACCTGACAAAATTAGTTCATGAAAAACAGTAAAATTTTACATTTATGCACATCCCTGGCTGATACAGCTACAACATCCAAAATAAAATGACAACTATATAAGAGACATACATACTTTCTCTAAATATTCCCTGAACGCGTCAACAAGCCTTACCTTATTATTCCATAGGCCCCTGAATTCCAGCGAGATGCTTAAAAAACTAAGGTAAATTTTCCAACTCAGATCAGCGTATTATTTCTCATCTTGGATATGAATATGTACGCAATGGCTTGCATTTCCACAGCATTTTGTGTGGGAAGATTTCAAAGTACTTTGTAGCTAATAATATAACTATATGCCTATAACATAGTTTTTAAAACATCGCAGTAAGGTAGCTTATTGGGAAAAATAAGACCTACGAGAAAATAAATGTGAAAGTGCTAACCAATTCCAACTGCTTTACACACGAGACACAGATTACCATCCCCTAACAGAATGAACAGCCATAAAATCATGAATTTAAAATTAGCCCTGTTTGTACGTCTCATTAAGCACTTAAAAAAATGAAGAAACATCAGAATGACATACAAATACGGAATCTACATTCATTAAAGGCTGAATTCTAGAATAATTATAAATTGGCTGTTGTACAATAGAAGACTGCAACAGCTAGAAAATATTTTCATGTTCTTATTGAAGAACTAGAACTGAGAAACCATAGAAATAAAAAAAAAAAATCCAAGGTCACTGATTTTGATTGTTTCAAGACATAGTTTCACTTTTAGCAGGATGTCTACCTAAGCTATCTTTTCATACACAGCTTTGGCCAGTCATTACTACGCTCCCATCTCCTTTTCCATGGTCTTCACTCACCACCCTGTGCATTTTTCTAATGAGCAATGTTCAGATAAGTTACCTGCCTTAAAAAAATCACAAATTAATGTTACATTTCATGGAGATTTGCTGTACAATTTTATACTCAATACAAGAAAAGGATGCTTAGCAGCACTGTGACCTCACTCTTCAGATTCAAGTACCGTCAAAGAATTCATTCTGTCTTTTGTCACCTCTAATGCTGCAAGTTGAGTAACTAAGGAGAGAAGAAGAAAAATACTCCAATTCTCCTCCATCATAGATGTAGGGCAAGAGAGGAGTTATCTTTATCCAAGAAATTTTTCTTTTTATTTAAAATAAAGGTAGACCTACATCTTACAACCCTCACTGCTCTAGTGAATGAGGAATATACATAAATTTCATTACCCCCATCTATCTGATGTCAAACCAAAGGAGGCTGCAATACAGTTCCTGAACCCTCACTCATCAACAATCAGGAAAGAAAATCTCTTTGCCTGATTTCAGGAACAAATGTATCACTATTTACTTTTTAGTATGTGAATCTAAATTCAACAGTGAAGATCTCTGAGCTCTGCAATTCATTAGGTATGAATGCTGAACTAAATGGCAACCAGCAGTAAATACATGAAAATATATTCAGTACCAAATATTTATACAGAATAATACATAATAGTATCAAAGTATTTTTTAGTATTTAATTGGATAAAAGCTTCAGGTTACTAACCTGCATATTCATCTTTCATGCTGCTGGAGTTTCCAACTTGCTAAGTACCTAACATCACTGAGATGTAAAAAAGATGAGGATCTGTAAAATTATTTCAGTTCTTCAGTGAGCCATAAAGTACATAAGGCTTTCATTGTTGAAATAAACTGAAGATTCACATGCTTGTAGCTTCCACAGCAAATGAAACTCTGGAAATGACACTCTCAGTAAAGCCAGGAGTGTCAAAAATCAAGGAAAAGGAGCAAAGCAGTAATGGACTTACCAGGTAAAAAGAAAGAGAAGGCTGAGAATCCTGATATAATCTTCGTCCCTTCCCTTTTTCACACTGCTCAGTAGCAGCATCTGGCACAATACCTATTCTTTTTCACATGACAAGAGTATACCACTTCAGAGCCACTTTTAATATTGCAGCTGTCGGGTACTAAAGAAGCCAGAGAAGATTCTGTATGAAAACCTACTTTGAGTATTGTAATTACCAAGCTCCTCACAACTGCAATATATTCTAATTGAAAAATTTTAATTGCAGACGTACAGGCAAAACAATACTCATCCATTTTGTATCCTAACACCAAAGCTTAATTTTTAATGAATTAATTTCTCCGAAGTCCTTTTCCCTGGTCAATACTCACTCACCTCTGTTATCACTCACCACTGATCCTACTGAAGTTTGAAAGAACCTAATGATGATGGTTAACTTTTAAAATCAATACTTCTGTGCACGCTTCATGGAGAAAAATAAATCTTTCACAAGATAAAGTTATACTGAAAAATAAGTTGGAAATAAATGACAACATAAAATATAATCCAAATGAAATATTAATGGTAAAATGATGATGATATGTTACGGCCTTATGCATTAATGCCATGCCATACTGCTTTACCAGTCAACGCAAGCTGATGCTGCTTAGCCAATTTTAACAATTTTGTCAGTAATACACAAATTATGCTAAACTTTAATTTGATTTCAAGTCTTCTTCATTTCCATAGTGTAAATAAATTGGGAATACAAAATTATGAAAATTCTGCTTTCTCTAGTGACATTTCCATTAGGTATTAACCCAGCAGTTCTCATCTTTGCTTTATGTATTGTAAGCAGTAGAACAATTCCTGAATTCCTGATTCCCTAAGTAGAACTTTGACTATATCCTATTCCCTTACGTTAAAATAATTTACAGTAGTCCAAATTTTCATATGCATACTCAATTCAAAGTCTACCTGCTACTGATGATAGATTATAGGAACATTTTTAAATTAAAAAATAAGAGAGATTTTAACTTCCATTTTGAAAGAAAAAAATATGTATTTCTTAGATTTATTAATCCTACCTTTTCCAAGAGAAAGTCCTTCTGTGGATGGGAATCTATCTTCCAGAAATATTTGATGCTCCAGATCACAGTAACCTGTGATCCACAGTAACCATTTCTAAATGGGATTACATATATCTTTGTAAGAGAACTTCTGACTCAATTCCTTAATGATTGATTCTCATTCTCTTATTTCATCTTATCTTCCAAAGTATTTTGTAAGATGTTGTGTGTAGCAGTATGACTAGCATATGCACCTAGTACCAAACTCTGCAGAGCAACTAAAAACTTTGCAGATGACTGCTATAATGCAGTCATTTCTATGAAGACAAGACTTATTCACCTGCTGAAGTTGTGCTTTTGAGATGCGAATGACAGGGGGAAACTTGTTGCCACAGGGAATGACAGGAAGCTGCCTACGACCAGTTGAGCGGGAAGAAGAGGAGTGGCTCTCAGCTGATTGACTCCTTGGTAAACCAGCCTCTTTCAGAGGGTCCGGGTGGATGGAAAGATAGGCTATAGGGTTCATGGTGCGGAGGATGGGACTTGAAATTCTTGGAGTGGAGAAATGCAGCATATGAGATGAGTTGAGCTGTGAGAACATGGCAGGGAAAAAATAAGGTTCAGAAATCAATACTGTAGTAATTCTTGTCTCTGTCCTGCATATATGCATTTTCTTAGAAGACTGCATTGCAATCTCTCTCGCATGTAAAAGCTAACAATTTAAGAGTTTTGTTTTGTTTTTTTAAGTCTAATTATCATATTTTCCATCAATTTTAAAAACATCTAACATCCAAGTCAGAAGTGAGCATCTTTTCTCCTGCTGGCTCCCGTCATTCAGTCAGTCAGAACCTAGGGCACATTTAATGAACTAACACAGTCTGTTCCAAGGACACCACGTAGAGAGGCTGGCTGATTGTTGGCTGGTCCTCACAAATGCTCAGCATATCCATTCAACAGTGTTGTTTTCTATGATAACTATAATTTTAGCATATGCACGCATTGCATGCTTTACAAACATGACTGCGTAACTATGGCTGTAGCAGTGTATATTAAGAACCATAGCTGATGGGATTAATCAGTAAGATTAGCACTAAACAATTCTGATGATATTTCCCAAACGTGGAATTGAATTTGCAGGATACACTGGCCTGGACAATCCATCAACATCTGCTTCATCTTGTATCATATCAAGCAAGCATTTAGAAAAGAGCAAAAACAACAGGAATGGTAAAGTCAAAGTGTTCCAAAGTAATAATTTTAAAGAAAGTACATTTTCAAATTGGTTACTGATAATTCTAATAAACCTATAGATTTGATGCACAATTCTGAAGACAACTGATCCCTTCCAAGGTCTTTACCTGTGCTGAGTAAGTAGCAACACATCTAAATATCTGTCAGTGAAATTACTGTTTATGGCTTACACGGTTTTGTTCCAATTATATTTGGACAAACCCATGAACAGTAGAGATATGGACACTTCTTTTCTGCAAGCTATGCAAACATGATTTTCCATTTCTTGTTGTGATATTTGCAATTCTAACCTGTATTGCTTGGAAACCGAGCGCACCTGTCAGCATTTCGGTTTCCAAGGAAAAGGTATTTCCACTTGTGTCAGTCCTAAAAGCTTCAGTTCCCTTACTACATATCTATCTTTCAACTGAAGGAAAAAAAATTATTTCCAATGTCTCATAAAAACAGAAACTGAGAATATAAAGCACATGAACACTGCAGAACTAAGAACCCTCCAATAAATGAAAGTTTAAGAGCAGTTTTATTGATACAACACAACTCGATGTATTAAATGCTAATTTCAGCGATATTTCTAAGTAATAAAAATAAGCGGATTCACAGAGTTAAACAACAACTTCTATAACCATGCATATATATATTTGGTACTAGGTTGCCAAGCAAATGTGACCAGAGTAAACTGTTGTCTAATTGAAACTGAAGTTGAAACAGGCATTAGCTGATAAATTTTGGGTTACTTTAGCACCACTGTTGTTTTTTACGCTGAAATAACTGCTTGACAAATATCCTATGTTGCAAACAGTTTAGTGCATCCACCATATGGAGGTCATTGCAATTCAATACAAAGAAAGTAAATTAATGAGGCCACGGTTCAACAACACAGCAAGTTCAGCATTAAACTCTTAGAACCAAATGAAGAAGAAAAAGAAAAAAGCAATGGGATGCAAAGTGCTGCTCCAGTATAAATTTCTGAATAGTCCATATCACTCCCAATTCTTTTGACAAATTAACTTAACACCAGCAGATGTTACTGTAAATCAGGTACTGCCTGTCCTGCTGAAGCCAATCTCTACATAAAGCCAACATGAAATCATACAGTCAGCACATACATACCAGCATGCTATGAGTAATTCAACAGAAACTGACTGCGTGTCCATGACCGAGACAGATCAAACTGGAATTTACTGGGTAATCTGTTCTGTATGACTGCAAAACCATGTCTGATAACAAGAAAATTACCTCTTTACATACACACATTTACACAAATGATAGCATAATTTACTGTAGTTTTTTTAAGCCTAAAACTTGCTAATCACCAAACCAATAACTTACATATTCTCTCTCTTATTCTTTGAGCTCAGATTTCCCTCTTGAACTGCTACAATCTCACATTCTTAATAGGAGTATTGATGCTGTGTGTAACTGGTAAGAAATGATATTATCACCAATTACAGAAAAATCACATCTACACACGATATCCTGAAAAGCAATTGCCTGCAAAAGGAAGGACGACAGACCAGCTATTTCTTTTCCTCAGGAGAAAACAAAATTGGGGAGGAGAAGAAACCTTCAATTTCCAACACAGAAACATCCTTGCTATTACTGAAAAATATTTCATTCATTCACTTACCGTAACCTTAAAGTAAGTGCTTGCATATTTAAAAAAAAAAAAGCTATCTGGATTCTCAAACTCTCAGAATAAGCTCGAAGACCATAATTCATCATACCTTCTCCTAAGCGATAATGTGATAAGGTCACTAGAAATCCATATGAGAGGTATATTAATAAGCATGATGACTATGAAGACTGACGTTCTATGGTTTCAAGCCATTTGAAATGAGCAATCTCTTCAGAAATTATACTAAGATACTACACTACTGAAATTTATCTTTAACCCCTTTTAGTAACACTTCTTTTAAGTCCTTTGATATATGGTCCCAAACTTACACTCCTGGATCCAATCACTTAGTAACAGATTCAACAGAACTAAAATTAGCAGAAGAGTAAAATATGACCCTTTGTCCATTATTTGTACTTGTTGTCAGGAAGGAACTATCTAGATAAAACTACTAAACAAAAACATTTGAATCTAATTAAGGTTGTTATTGTTTCATAAACACAGCATCAACTTCACTATTAAAATTACGCAAAGTCTTTCAAAGCATTTTTAGTATTGGAACCATATTATCTTGAGCATTTCACATTGGTGTCACGTAACTGTACTCTGCTCTCCAGTTTGGTTTTGTGGTCCAACGTACAATAGAAAGCATGTGCTAAGCCAAATCATACAGTGTGAGATACATAAAATTTTTGGGGCCATAACAGGCTTTACTAAGGGGTTGTGGTATTTGTCACCGTTATCTCTATATCAGTTCAAAGGAGACTCCCTTATCTCAATATTATGGCTTTGGCAGCAGTTACTGTGTACAACGAGAGGTAAAACCAACCAGCAGGCAGAGTACAGCCTCTTCAGGCTATTGCTTTCTCCCATAATCTCTTGCTTTGAACTGCAGTGGCAGTAGCAAGTATAGCCCTAAGAGATAAATGGTGGACAGATAAGTTTGTGGTAAAGAAAAAAAAATGATGGCATTACAGAAAAAATACAGCATGAACATGATATTTACCTTGAACTATCATTTTTAGTAAACTTTAATTTACTACCATGGGGGATGTCAGATTAAGGAGATTATTCTATTTAAGAAAGGTAAGATTAGTTCAACCACAAAACTGCTTTAAAAAAAATAATCCACAGCACCTTTCAAACATCGCATAACAAATATTTTGAAGATTAGGGTAGTCTGTCCTACCTGTTTCAAATAGCATGTCATGCGTTCTCCACACAGATGTACATAAGTACAGATCCTTGAGTAAAGTATAGTCTTTCACATAACTTGGCTCACTTCTAGAACAGGTATTGCTCTAGAGATTTCAGGTACCATTTCCAACTTACCTTTGCAATAGAGATTGTAGCACAGTATTTTACACACTCATTGTGGTTTTATGTTTATGTATGACAAATATAATTAATATCAACTTATATGTGTAACTCTCATTGATTAGAAACCTCTGCATAAATAGATTCTTAATATGTTTTAATTGAGGCAAATTCCATGGATCCAGAACGATTATTCAAGTCCATGGGAGAAAGTAAATACTCATATAGCAAAACATGGAAGATAACCCCTCAAGAATCAAGTCCCATTTCTAATAAAACTATGAATTTCTGCTACACTATTGTAATAAGTGAAAAAGCAGTAAATCAATTATCTCCTCACATAATTCTGAACAAAGAGAGGTTTAATAAAACAGCGAGTGATTTTCTTACCGGAGTGAGTGCTCCTTCTGCTTGAGCTTCCATAGGACTTGTAGGGGTGGCTGCGAGGAGCTGTCCAGCAGCTCCTGTCAGAAGTTCCAATTTGTCTGTAAGCTGTTCAGAAGAAGCAGGATGACTTTCCACAGCTAGAAGAAACTCCACCCCTGAGGTTTGATTCTTGTCATGGACACTGTTTCCTGCCCAGCCTCCCTGTTTGGGCTGCTCTTCTGGAGGGGACTCCTCTAGAACTTGTAGTACCTCTGGCTCTTCATCTGAGGGACTTCCAGTCGTTTTGTGCCCTAAAACTTCATTTGTCCTGAAATCCTGCAAGTCCCGTTCCTTATCTATTATCACCCATTCCTTAGAATCAATCTCCTGCCTGCAGGAGCTTAAGTTGACAGCTACAAATCCATTGCCAACAACACCATCAACTTGTTCTGGAGAACCAGCTGACACAGGTTTTGAAGCATCTGGAAGATATTCTTCATCATAGTGCCAAACGTGGTCCATGCGGGAAGTCACAGGAGGAGGAATAAGTGATTTCTGAGGAAGAGGAGGAACAGCAGCAACTGCAGTTTCTGCTGCAGCATTCAAGTCTTTCTGCCTCTTCTCCAAACTTAAGAAAAGAAATTAATATTTGAATTAGTTACTAATGACGTAAGCTACATCTGACAGTTTTTTCAGTTGATGAAAACCAGATTTATGTAAAAAATTGTTGCCATATTTTAGAAAAATCTATAGTGAAAGAACCACAACTTAAGGCAATTCCATAACTCAAGCCAAAGAAAAGAGAAACAAATATAGAGAAGAAAACAATTATTTCACTGTGATGTTTATTATCCACTTCTTCAAAAAATAACTCTGTCGGCAAGTAAAAACGGTTGGATGGTCTCAGAAATTTGCACACATATCAAGGCAATTAGCCTGAGAGAATGGCAGAGAGAATCATAAGCGATTGACAGCTCAGTGTTCTGGTTTCCATCTGCATTTAAGCTATGCTGCAAAGAATCCAAGTGGAACAGAATAAACAGAATTCTCCAACAGTTAGAAGATGCTTTCAAAATTGATGTTTCTGTTTTTTGGATCGATTCCCTATTTATGCTTTGCTTAACTTGCTTCAAACAAATTCAAATTCCTAATCCTCAATGGTATAGAAGGATTTTGCCACTGTCAACATCTCATCTGTTTTCTACTGTGTCCCACCTCAGCCACTGCCTCTCAGGCAGATTGCAATGCATCTTTCTTTATTTTCCTCTATTTTTTCTATGTAAGGGCAAATTGATTTAATCAGCTCTGATATAGCTTTCCTTTTTCTGCCTTCAAATTCCATTTTAAGACCTTTGTTTTCTAACAGTTTTGTGTTTGGTTTTTTTTTTTTTTTTTTTTAATGTTGGTTCAACATTTTTTAGTATAACCAAATCTGCTACATGCAAGTAGACTTCTAACTTGACTTTGTTAAAAACAAAAACAAACAAAAAAAACCCTCAGCTTCTTGTAAGCTGTCCTTCACATCTCCTAGCAACCAGTCCCACGTTAGTTCTACTGAGCACTTGACGTCATCATTCTTATTTCGGATGAGTTGTAATGACTGTCAAATGTCAAGACCATTCCAGTGAAGAAAAGTTAATAAACATCACCCTGAAATAAAAGATTTTTTTCTAAAAAATGACCTTAGCTGTACACTAGCATTAATCTTTTCTTCTTTTTCTTTTCTTTTTTAAATAAACACTAGGTAAAGTCACAACATCAGTAAGTTGAGCAAGGTTATGAACATATTTAATATTGTTTGCTGTAGTTTGCATAAGCACAACTCAGCAAATACATTTAGGATTTTCACAAAGTGCTGTAAATTGACAGAGTAACAGTAGAGAGATTATACTGTCTTAACAACATATTCTGTAAAAATCTAAGCATAAAAATAAAATAGAAATAATTTATTTACCAGTTCTCAAGAAATTTATCGGTGTCTGGCTTTGACTCCAATGTCAGACGCTTCTCAAGTTCAAAGCTGTGAATTGAACGTAGCTTTCGAACCAGTGGGACATCTCGGTCCAGCTGGGTAGTCTCTGAGCGGACACGAACTGGAGAACCTAGACTTGGTGCATTAAGCATTCCATTCACAGGTCCATGACTGTTTTCCTCTTCTGTGGCAGCCTGGACAAAAAGTAAAAGTAAACACATAACACACTAGGAATGGCAAAATAAAAGAAGGCACAGAATTGTATGGTGAACACCATCCAGGATTTTATCCACTGATAAGCCAATTTGTATTTGGAACGTTCCTTAAGTTCACACCACATTTAAGATAACTTAGATATGCTCTTCAGCATATACCCACAACAGCCAAAAAAGGTCTAGTACTGGTATATACCAGCAGGTCTAAAACCAAGCCCAAACAAAAAACCAACCAAACACTAATATACTTAAATTTACACTGATTTTTCATACCCATCTTAAAATTTTTCTCAATAGTAGTTTGAAACCAGTCACTTAGAAATATCTTCAGTCTGCTTCAGAGCCAACAGCTCTTATTACAGAAAAGTTAGTTTCCAAGCTGTCTGTATGATCCTCATCCTAGAACTATATTTTAGCTCAACTGCATTCCATCTTGTATACTAGCTGGACACAACTTGAAGCTTGGGAATCATGATTATCCTTAATTTCAACAGGTGCAACTAACAAAAATTGCATTTGTTTAAATCAGAGCAATTGGCTTTCTCTCTCTTTGGTAAAAAATAAAGGATAATAAAAACAAACAAAAAACCCAATAAATTCAGCAACTCTGAAAATAGGCACCGTGTCTTATGGTCTACCACAACACATTTTTTTCTAGAAACAAGAAATAACAGCCTGAAAACTAGACATCTCTCCATCTAAAGAACATATCAATAACACATGCCTATTGAGCTGTTTAAAACATTTTTATATCAAGAAAAAGAGCTATATTTCCTGAATATGAAGTCTAGTGATTGTGTCTGAAAAAAGGAAATGCTGTGATTGAGAACAAGGGAGATAGGAACTACTTCTGAGAGACCACGTGTCAAACTTAAGAAACTTTCTCTCCAGAAGATTAGCCCATAAATCTCTTTGCATCAGAAGAATGGTACCATATCTTATGGAAACAAAAAACACCACATGAATTAAAAGGATACCACCAATCATGCTCAATCTTAATTTGCCACTTGAAAAATAATCAATAAGACTAAAACATTTTTTGTATTTTCTGTATCTAAACTCTACTCATGCAAAATACAGAAAATCTGCTTTGGTTTCACACACTGAGTAAGAATTGAAATGATGTCTGAAGAACATGAATACGATGATCACGTTAAGTAACAATACCAATGACATTATGAACTATGTCACTCTCATAGTAAACTACATTCTCAGAATAAGTTAGAAAGAGCCTCAAGTTTAAAATTATCAGCAAATTATTCATCATAAAGACCAAAAAAGCCCAAAACCTTGTCTACTTTTCTAGTATATATATTGGTCTAATAAAATATGTAAGCTCTACCATAAAGTCTTGTTTTCTTAGACCACTCTGAGTAATTCCTACTAGCATGACTTTATTACTGATGATATTCTACTGTATACGATGAGGACAGGAAGCTGTTTGTAAATCTTCACAATACAGATTTGCAAATACCTTACAAATCCCTAGTTTTATTTTGTTTCTGTTCGCATCCATTTCTTCCCAAACATCTTTTTCCTGAGAACGCTGATGCCCAGGGGACCCAGGCAGCTTCTCTGGTGAGACACCAACTAGAATACCATTCTCTCCATCACTGAGCCGTTCATCAGGAAATACTTCATCTGTATTTTCTCGCAGCAAATCTCCTGGGATAGGAGTGGCATTGGCAATTCTACAAAAGTAGAAAAAATATTGGAAAAGTGAAAAAACTTAATTATGTGAAAAACACTTAAAAGCTGCTTCTTGAACATTTTCAAAGTAATTTCTGAAGAAAAAAAATCTATTACAGAGCACTGGATAAATACTATTTCCTTCCATCACTGAATGAAAATCCTCTATAAATACCGTTCAGTTGGTAAATGTCTGTTTTTTGGTCTTTTTTTTTTTTTTTTTTTTTTTTTTTTTTCAAATGGAACTCAAAAGTTGCTCAGTATCTGCATATAACAATTCATAGTAACTAGAATAACATTGTCCTCTTGGTACTTTCTGGAGTAGGAATGGACTGTAAAGTCCTTTATACTGGTTGTACTCCTGAGATCTACAAGGACCACTGATTGATAAATAAACCAGGATGTTCTGACTGAATAGTAACGTCTTATTTTTTATACTGTATAGAAATACACTGAACAAATGGTAGTACGTAAAATATAGTAAACGAAAATTATCACCTCGGAAAGTACAGTACCTGACTTCAATGACTAGTCCTGATGGAAGACAAACGTTAACAGGTGCCATTTACTATATACTAATCTTTTTACTTCTTTCTTCCAATAACTATTTTAATTAATAGGAGAGCTACGTTTGGACTGATAGTTGGAAAACAGTTTGACAAATTTGACTGTTCAAAGAATAATGAAGATAACAGTAAAGTTAGAAAATATCTTACATATGCACGCAATTCACGTGTACGAAAGTAAAAAACTCGCTCTCAAGCTGGTACCATTTTAACCATAGCCCAGTCAATAATTACTCTACAGGTTCTAATTATTTTACTCAAATGTTGTGGGGTTTTGTGTTTTTTTTTTTTTTCTTTTTAAGTGTGTGTTTAAAGACCACACCTGGTGTAATCCATGTGTTTATTTAGCTAGATTAGCTTTATTTAACACAGCACAAAGATAAGACAATTTCAGCTTTTTACTAAAAAAGCTATCGATATAAGTTTTGTCTCTTCTCAGAATCAGTAATTGTTTCCATTCCATCAGAATTTATTTCAGTGACCATACACAATGTGCATACATACCCAATTGCAGCTGGAGTAAGACGAGTGTGTAACTGAGGTGTGGTTGAAGTTGTTGTCGTTGTCAGAGAGCCATCAGTTCCACTTTTCTCCCAGTCAAAAGGATCACTTTCAATAACCCCGAAGGTTTTCATGCTGTTATCAAACACAGACATGAGAAGCTAAAAATGAAGGAAAAAGTTAATTAGCTTCATTTTTGTCACAGAGATAAAACAATTTAGAAATATCATCCAATAATAATTTAGCATACTCCTTCATGATTCTGGGTGACAATTTTCCAAGAACATATATTTATCATTTATCATTTTCACAATGTTTCAAATGTAAGATAAGCGAACTTCTGTTTTACATTAAAAACAAATAAGCAAGAAAAGACAACCAAATGCTCCCTGTGTTTCTAGCAGAAAAGGGAGGCAAAAAAGGCAGAAATGCACACATAGGCATGACTAAGTTGCTGCAGAATAGGAGCCACAGCTTTCTAAGAGAGAAGGATGAAAGAATATATTCAGCAAGATCATTAAATGCTAGGAAATTAAGCGGGAGTACATAATGAAGAATACCAATTCACTAATTTATATACTTTTTTTTATTTAATACCATGCATCACTTATATCATCCAATGCTGACATCCACACCACACCAGAGGGAAGCTTTCCTCTCTGATTTTATGCTATGAAAATTCATCTGGGCCCATTTGTGTCCATGGGAGAAAAAGAAATTACATCTGCTTTCCTCTTGTTTTGGAAAACTTTTGTCTCATTCCAGTAACTGGTGGGAAGGCTGTGTCCGCGTCACATCGTCTCTTGCTTCAAAACATTTTGACAAATTATACTTTTTTCCTAAAAGCTAAAACTCTGGATTTCATTCTTTCTTCCGATCAAGGCTGCTGGAAATTTCTCTGCCTCCTTTAAAAACATCTACTTTTTCTAACTTAGAATGGATGGGAAGTTTGGACCATTTTTCTCGCACAAAATGCATTCATTTTATCCTTGCTCTTAAGAGCTCTCAAAACGCTACCTATCTCTGCCAATCCAAAACCCTACTGAACTGCACAAAGCCACAATCCACTCTGTCCCATTCACACTCTCCTTTATTCTATTCTTCCTGTGCCTTCATCACTCTCTCTCAAATAATTTTAGACATCACTCTCCTTTAAATCTTTTCTATAATTTCTGCTATAATGCAAAAACAAATGCTGTTTTCAACATACTAGCATAAAACAGTTATATTTTTGAGTTTTATTTTTTGTTAAAATATGGGTCAACTGTGAGTGACTAAAAGTACAACACTTTATCACCAATCTGAAGCTGCCTATCTCAGCAAGCAATACTCTCTTCAACAAAGAAAAATGACTATTTAGTTTTCTAGTGATCTCCGTAGGCAACACTTCAGCGTGGGGAAAAAAAAAAGCATTGATTAATGTCATGATCCAGCTGTAAGTATCAAGGGTGCTGAGCTCAAGATTTCTGAAAATTGCCTGAGTGATTATCACTATAAAACAATCTCATCAATTTAACTTAAAGAGCACTCAGTGGAGCCTAGAATATGAGCATAGCATCCGAACCTAACAGATTACTGACTGCAAAGCAACTGACAATTATTTTTAGAAACCTAACTGCCTTATAGTTCCAAAATGGGGGAAAAAAATAACATCTTTGGACTGTACCCATAGTCACTAGAAGCACAGAAAAGTCTGAGGTGGAGAGGACCCTCAAGGAGCACCGATTCCAACTCCTGGCTCCACACAAAACCCTCAGAATTCAAACCATGTTTCTCAGAGCATTCTCCAAATGCTTATTGAATTCTGGCAGGCCTGCTGCTGTGACCACTGCCCCGGCAAGCCTGTTCCAGGGCCCGACCACCCTCCAGTGAAGAACTTTCTTCTAGCACCCAGCCTGACCCTGCTCTGACACAGCTCCATGTCATTCCCTCAGGTTCTGTCACTGTCACCAGAGAGCAGAGCTCAGCACTGTCCACTGTCCATCCACTCCCTGTGAGGAGCTATAAACCACCACGAGACCTCCCTCAGCCTCCTCTGCTCTGGCCTTCACTAACCAAGGGACACCAGCCATTCCTCTTATGTCTTACCTTCTCAACTCTCACCATCTTTGTAACCCTCCTTTGGATGCTCTCTAATAGTTTTATGCTCTTCTTACATTGTGGCACCCAAAACTACACACAATGCTTGAAATGAGGCCACACCAGTGCAGAAGAGAACAGTGCTGGGCCTGATGCACCCTAGGGTACAGTTGGCCCTTTTGGTTGCCATGGCACACTGCTGACTCCTGTCCAAATTGCCATCAACCACAACACTCAGATCCCTTTCCAAGGGGCTGCTCTCCAGTCTCTCCTCCACAAGTTTGTCCATAATTTTGCCAGGCACTGAAGTGAGACTGCCACACTCAAGACCAGACAATGTAACCAAAGGAAACTGAAGATGCAACTGCGTAAAATTCTGCTATTTAAAATCAGAGATTCAAAACAGTAAAAATGTTTACCTGGTAATCAGGTTTTGTAAAGTAATCTAAATTAGAAATGTGATCCAGAAAGATGTTGAATTCTTGAGGAAGGTGTTTCAACATAAGTCTGTGCTCATACCTCTCTTTAATGGATCCCACTTGCTCCTAGGAGCAAACAACACAAAAAACATTAGCATACACACCCATGCTGCCATCTAACAGTCATTCAAAACAATACTAACCAGAAAGACAGGTGTGTTACACTGATTAGTCCTGAGAAAGGCAGTTCTTAATCAGATAGCAAGCTAAGAAATTGCCATCAGTACATACGCAAAAATAACATACTAACTTCAAATTGAATATGAAAAGCTGTTCACTTTTCTTCTGTGCTTGAATGGTGCCTGATATCATTAGACATTTCAACCCTTCTAAAGAGCCTGCTTTAAAGATTAAAATATCTTGTTGTACCACCTGAAGCCCAATCACTTTCTGGTGATTATTTGGTCACTGCAGTACATCGTAGAAGATTAGTAAATCTTGCATAGTGTAAGATGAGCAAATCAAAACCAAAAGAAGCTACCTATACAGCACACTATCATCTACTAACACATGAACTACAGGAGTAACCTAGATTCAGTATAATTTCAGGAAAAACTGAAAAAAGTAATAATTAAATACCATTGTTTCTTGAAATATCTCACCTAAGATATGTGCCAAAAGAGTACTGCATATTAATGGATTAATTTTTATTCATCAGCAAATAAGAAATGCCCACTTAACAAATAATCAAATTAGATTAAAAATGCTCAATATCCAAAAGGTGAAATAAAATTATCCAAGTGAGAACAGGAGTACAAATTCAGTGGTATGTATAAACTTCCTTTTGTTTTTTGAAATATTTTCAAACTAGAAGTAACAATACACTTTCCCACTAAATCAGTTCATAAGGCTTGGTTGTATTTTATACCATGCTAATAGGAAAAAGAATACTAGAAAACACTCGAAAGAATAATGTTTAAAATAACAAAGCAGTGATTCTTTATGGAATCTTTATCATGGCATTTGCTTGCAATTCAGAACTAATTTTACTCATGCTCTTTGGTTTCACTTCCAGGTTTACCTTATCTTTTATTTTTCTCCAAGGTAGTTGCCCAACCACAAACTCCACCAACATGTAAAACAGGGACCAGAGATCATCATGTCGACCCATTTCCTATGAAAAAGAATTACTCTAAAGCATCTTACAAACGCATGTAAGACAAAAGAGAAGATAGATTCTTCGCTGTTTAATTTACATTACTATACATAAAAATTCATATAATCAACACTGCAAATAAGTTGTTAAAATAGATTGGTTTAATTATAAGTAAGAACGGACAATTGTATTTCCATAAAAGATACGGATAAAAGTTGAAGTGTGTTAATATTACATAATAACTACACTAGAAGAGCTTCTACACTAGAAGAGCTGTTTAATAGTAAGAAAACATACTAGAAATTATGTATTTTATAGAACTCAGTTCCATAAAATTTGCAATACAACTAAGCAAAGATAATCATTAATATCACTACTATTTTTACAGATACCTTTTTACTCTCAATTACTGTAAATTACATCATCTTTTCCCCAAATTTAGATGTATATAGTTCTACAAGACAAATGTACCTATATCAGGATACAAAACAAAATCAATAGCAAATGCGTTTCTGCTTTCAGCTATGTCAGATACTCACTCTGTTTCTATGAGCATTGATTGATGCATATCGTACTGTTCCCCGAAAACCAGCAACAGTTCGTGGCTATTAAAGAATAACAATAAAAAAAGATTCTGTCAGAAAGAAGCCCTCTGAACAGTTAAATATGTATCTATCAAGTGGGTATGGAGCCACAACAAATATCATTTTAAGACTGTTCTATTTCAATTTGCTGTGTTATCTGCAAGTTATCAGTGGAAATCTACAAAGACATCAGAAAGCAACACATCAGAGTTTCTTAAATCATACATTTGTCAGTTTTCGTTCTCCAGATGCATCATGTCCTGTTTAGCTCATGCATCAAAAAAAAAAAATCTGTATGACAGAAATATTTCTTTTTCTTCTCCAATAATGAAATATCTCCAGGTATTAAATAGTAGAAGTCTGAGTCTCAAAATTTTGACAGGATCTAAAACGTAACAATTATTTCCAGTTTGCTCAAATGCACTAATATATACATGGCACAAGTAGGTACTTATCAGAGTGTACAAGCAACATTTTCCCAAATTATTTGCTGAATCAGCAAACCAATAAATTTTGAGAAATTCCAAAAGAATGTACAGCCACAAGCGCATCTCCCAGCCACAGCATGGAAAGCTGAGGCTGAACAATAAACAGGAAGGGTTTCACAACTGGCACTAATTAAAAGTACTTATTCCTTTCCTATTTTCCAAATATCAGCTTTTCTTCCCTCACACTGTAGGTATTGTACGGAAACATCTAAGTCAACTGCTGTTTTATAACTACAGACTATTTTCCCAGCCTTCCCTCCTTCATGCAAAACGTTACAAAAAATATATAAATGATAAAAATGTATATTTGAAAACAATAAAAAAATTACAAAGTAGTGTTATTACTTTGCCTAAGCCAGATATGCAATCCATTCTACCCCTCTTGATCAATCATTCTGTATACACTAAAGAGAACTGCTGGAACTGCAAAGTTTGCTTTCCTTTGTACTCTTCTTCCCAATCAATAATTCTTTTTGTCTCTTACAACACTGAACGTGAGAAACTTGAGCTCTATGACAATTCTTAAGATATTACAAAATTCTGCACAATACATTGAAAAATCTTGATAAACACACAAAGATAATCACAATACAAAATTACTGCCCTATTAATAAAATATCAGTAATACTGAGAGCTATCATTTAAGTATACCAGGAGCTGCCATTATTGTCAGTAACCCTATCAATTAAATCCTGCATAATCCTGTAGCAAGGTGTTTTAAAATGATTTAGCAGCTAATATAATCAATGTCTGTTACAGTGATACAATAAGAAATGAATTAGTGCTAGTTGAAGTGGAAAGTATTTTCTAGGACATTTTTAATATGACCAGAATCTCAGACAATACTCTACATTTAGATTATCTTAGATTTCTCACATTCTCATAAAGATTAAATAATGCTTAGAACACATTTTCTGTTCAGGAGGGCAGACAATTGAGTTACTGTCTTCAATCATCACATCCACCCTGAACATTACCCACAAACAAAGCACAATACTAGCTGCAGGAACTTCATAACTCCACATAGTAATAAATAGAATAGCTCTAAATGTTTTGTAGTACTGCCAAATTTCAGAAGAAGATAAAGTCCTTTATTAAAAAAATTATTTCTCCTTCCCAATAGTGCTGAGGACCAGAAATTATCCAAATGAGAACAATACAGCATCATTGCCAAGTCAATTGGAATACATTTCCAAAATGTTTGATCAACAGCACATCTTCAGAAGGGCATTGAGAATATAACTTCAGAACACCATAAATTCAGTAAACCCCAAGAGAATTAAAATTTCAGAATATTAAACCATACACACACTGTTTTCAACCTCTGGCATGAATGTTAAAAAGGACTATATTCACTTTTACCAAGCTAATTCTATCATTCTTCTAAGAATAACAAAAAATACGAAAACTAAGATGGAGTGAGGTTTTTATTCTTAGAATATCAAGTAGACAAAAAAGTTGTTAAAGAGTAGAAAAAAATCAGTTGCTTGATAAGGGAAAAAAAAAAAGAGTAAGAAAAGGCATACAGAATCTAAATGATTCCATTCAGTTTGCAGAAATAACAGTCTGACCTATTCCAGCACTATCCTGGAGAGAAAAGTCCAATAGAAGTATTTCATTGTACATTAAGTCTATTACTTTTGAATGTTGTACTCACTGCCATTCTTAAATATACCTATGAAATTATTTGCCCTAGTAAGAGGGAGAGTTCCAGGGCTTTCTATTATCTCAGGATCACCCGTCATGGAAAAAGAATGCATCATAACTCTTTCTATATATTAGTTTGTGAAATGAATTCTGAATTCTTTACTTCATCAAGGATATCTAAATCCTTTCCCAGTCTGAAGAGCTGCTGTCCTGAAGTGTACCCACAGACCTGATTTAAAAGGATTTGTAACTGTGTTACATTTTAAGACACATTTAAAAACTTTTTAGTAATGCAGTTGACCACTTTTTAGAAGTGGTATTACAATGCCATTCAACAATAAATTAATTATACTGTGTCATTTACACGAATTATGGGTCTGGTAGCCCAAAGCATGTTTGCTCAATTCACAAGAGAATTTATAGACTTCTAAGCATCGGCAAAACTTCTCAAACTGCTTCGGAGCTCCTCATGCACCTTACATTTCATGTAGAAAAAGAGAAGCATTAGAGGCAATAATAGTAACTTCCTGAATGATTCACTACATTTTTCAATTAAGTGGCCTCTCTGCTACTAGTCATGTTAATTTGTTTTTTCCCCACAGTTCATCTGCCAGAAACTGAAAAATGATATTCTTGTAGAGCCACTTTTACAGTCATGTCTTTCAGATCCCATATCTAAGAAACTTGTTACCAAAGCAAAGGAAAACTTCCTTGTTGAGGGGAAAACAACAACAACAACAACAACGAAAAAGGAAAAAAAAAAGGAAAAAAGAGTTCGGTAGTGTTTTTGTCATCGAATATTTGGAGCATGTAGCTGCAGAATGCATTTGCAGTAAAGATATGGTGAATTTCATGTTTCAGTGCATCTGTGAATTCCACTAACATCCTTATCACATTATGTTCCTTCCCAGGACAAAAGAAATAATTAACTCTCTTTTTTTTTTTTTTGTGGGTTTTTGTTTGTTTTTTTTTCCTGCTCATTCCCTCCCTTCCCTCGCCCCTCCTTGAAATTTAGTGGGTTTTAGTG
>JACDJE010000021.1:959917-1004608 GCA_016647715.1 Pavo muticus | reverse complement strand
TTAAAGTTTTTTTCATGTAACATCAGTTTTCCCTGGACATAGCTCTGCTCTGGAAACATTTGAAAATATCTTAGATAAAACTACATGAAGGAAATCAGGAGTTACTAGAAAAGGGAGCTACTGCCTCTAAGCACAACTGTTTGCAAATTCATGACTAAGCTTACAAACCTGTTCACATCTGCTGGTTCTTTGGTGGGTCAACAGAGGAAGCAAATCATACTCCTTTAACACAGCTCAGTAACTCTAGAAATGCTCTGGGCAGTGTTGAAAATGTTACATGGAGTAAAAGTTAGTTTTATACTACAGTCACAGAAACTATATAATAAACATAAAAAAAAAAATAAAACAATGAAGACTTCTTTCTTATTTTATCTGACACACTACAAGTATCTTTCTACCAGTCAATGACTGATAATTCTTAAGTGCCTTTAGGTTTTTAGATTGAGAAACCAGCTCAGGCAGTGAACATTACCTTCTCAATACCGTCTGTAAAGCTGAATTGTAAAGCTAATACGAGGATGGGTAGAGAAGCAGCCACTCTATTTCCCTTTGTAAAGAATCCTCTTTTCTGTTCATCCATTGGGAATACAATTTCAGGATTTACCTTTCTTTACACCAAATGGCACATTCTCATCACCGCCTTTTTTGTGGATATAAGCTTTGCAATTTACTGCTTAGCATGCATTAGCATCAGTTTAAAGAAAATGAAACATTCAGGGATCATCTGGGTAAGCAAAGATCAGATAGCTGAAACACAATTGCCTTTACAACAAGTAATACATCATGATTAGTTATCACTCTATGTACAGCTTTTCAAAGCCATCCTTCTAGCTCTCTATAAAAACCACTTAAGCCACTAATAACAGAGTACTCACACTGAAAATTCCTTATTAAACCATCTCCTACCAACTGTCAGAAGGATATACTGCTTGGTCTCCATTCTACCTAAACAAAAGCTGTGATTTCCAAACTGCTACACAGTTCCAGCAAATGCTGGGTAACGAGCTGAGTCAACATCTAGCAGTACAACTAAATTTTGTTATTGTGGATTCTAACAGGCATGTGGTAACAAATAAAAATTTAGCACCAACTGTCTGTGGTATAAAAAGCATTACAGCAATACTTGATGCATAAACCAGCTCCCAAGCATTTTCAATCTGGAGTATTTACTTAGGCAATGAGATGCACTAGCTGAAAACAGCAGAGCTTTCAAAACTGATTCATAAGCAGACAAGTTGGAGGCTGGAAGCCGTAACAACCTACCGTATGTCCATCACAAACCTGAACTTATTCCAGTGAAAAAAATCACACAGGATACATCTTACATCTTCCATGTGCACGTTTACTTTGCCGTGTACGATTTCTCTTCTTCCTCTTATACCAGGAGTAGGAGGAAAGATTATGGTAAGAGGAAGATGAGCTACTTTATTTAGCAAGCTAGTGCACTAGCAGAGGATTTCTCCAGACAGAAGAAATAATGTTTTCCTCATCTCCAGAAGAAAAAAAGCTTTTTCAGCATTATCAGAATTCCTGTGTTCTTAGCAGACTAGAGAACTCAGAACCTTATTTTTACTTGTTTGTATGTATCATATTTAGTATGTATCATATTTAGTACTTACTATGATACTATCATACATTACAAAGTTGCTTTAATCCAGAGGTAGACTTATTTCAAGACTGCAAAACTAAGGCTGACAAGTTAATGTATATTAAAAAAAATCTGTTTTCTTTTTAAACCATTTGTAATATTTTTTCGTAAATCAGAGAAGTTCACAGCTCCGAAAGAATTAAAGACTAGAGATTCTGTTTTCATTTTGGTTTGCTTCTACTTTCACCAGGAAAGGAATTCTACAGGATCAAGCCATCTGTCTTTCCACTATAACAGCTTTTAATTTCAAGCAAATAGGACAGCTCTCAAAGACTTTCAGTTCCTGCAAGTTTAATGAAAATTGGTGATTAGAGAACCTAAATTAGTACTGTGACACAGAGACAGGCAATTAAAATTCAATAGAAATGGCTCGCATCCATCTCAACAGACAACCATCAGTTGGTCAATCAGCATTTTAGGTGGCAAGTAAGCACATGCCTATCCCTAGAATTGCTAGCATCAACTATGAGGATCCTGGTCAGAAACGCTGGGCATAGTACAGAGCTGAAAACAGTAAGATTTAGAAGGCATAAAGGAAGGAGTACATAAAACCAGGAAAATGGTCGATTTCACCATTTAAGGAATAACTTAGATTTTTTGAAACATAATACCAAATCCTAGTAGGAAATGGACAGATGTAGCCTATTCTTCCCTAAAGCATTTAACCATTCTAAGGAAAATAAAGGAACTGCTATATTAGAAAACTGAACAGTTGTACTACACATTTGAATTTCTAAATTAAATTGTTCTGATTGCTAGGATATGATATCCATGCTCCATGCACCACTGAATAGAAAGAAAAAAAACAATATACCCCTAAAATAACAAAGTATTGTACTACAAGAATTAAATCTTTTTCATATCTCAACAATCCATCAGCCTTTTCCTTCAGGCAGAATATTAATAGATTGTAAACTCCTTTTTTCACCCAAACCACAAAGACTCTTCCACTCAATGAAATTCCCCTCTTCAGGTGTTTGGTTTTTTGTTTTGTTTTGTTTTTTACATTTCTCATTTCAATTCATCGTTGCAAGAATATTCCATAGAGAGGTTACAAAATAATATCACACCGCATGAAATTAATCTCTTCACTCTACTTGTGTCACCCTTTAACTTGATTCACAGTGCTATTTTTTTTTCAGCTTTTACATTAACTCACTGCCTGCCTTTTTCACTGCATACTATCATGCACAACACCAGCTGGATGATTTCCTTCATTTCTTCTTTGACAGTAATTCAATCAAACTTGCAAGAATCACGTTCAGTGGTTACTAAAAATTCAACATATATATTTTAAGACTGTGTCTTAAAGAGTCGTTGTCTTTGTTTCTGAAGGAAGTTATGGCAGAGAAACACAGTAAATAGCATTACACTGGTAGATATAACAGCACTATTTATGATGCGTGACTTCAGAAACTTTTGAAACCTAACAGTCTAAAAGAAAACAATGCCTGCACAAAACTCTACAAACTGAATCTCTTGTCTTTCCTGTAAATTAGCACTAATTCAGACATGCAGCCTCAAATGACTAGTGTCACAATTCTTCCAACTCATGCAGATTCCTGCTTATAGAAAACAGTGACAAAAAGAAAAACCAAATGGCTCTTCGCTTAGTCTCTCCAGCAAATAACCATTAGACAATGTTTCCATTTAGGACATTTTGACATAAAAATCTAAGACTTCTTCATTTTCCCCTGAGATTCAAGAAAAAAATTAAAAATTAACTGCCTTCCAGTCTTATCAACTCAGATAACATGAAGAAAAGAACTAAGGAGTATGTAGGAGATTAAGAATGAGGCTACATGTTTACCTCTTTCCACACAATGTCTCTGATTTTAAATAGCAACTCCTTTACTATATGGCTTAAACTATAAAGAATATACAAAGCTGTAATAACTCAGTTTATACTCTTAAAACTCCATTTACTGAAACAAAGCTGGTTTTCTTTAAAGTATTACTTTTTTTTTTTTTTTTTACAAGTTCTTAAACATTAAATACTTAGATCAAAACTTAGAAGGAAATCTTGCAAACTTCATCTATTTCCAAAATTTCACATAGCGTAGTTCAAGTGATACAGATTTAGTGAAAAAAACGAAAGTGTAGTTTTAAATTATTTATTCTTTAAACATTTTCTTTGTTCTACAGTAGCAAAATGTAGAAAATATAATGTTATAGACACGAGAAAGCAGAAGTGGACTGTAACAGGAAGGGATTGTCAGGTTTCCAGAAAATAACCCAGGTGCTCTCTTCCAACACTGCCTCTGAATCATTACTTATTAATAAAAATATTTATTTTAGAAACAAAGAACATACAGTAAAGAGTTTTTCACTCTTAGCAGAGATCTATTTGGCAGCTGAATTACATCACATAAATCTCTACTGTTCCTTTTGTTTTTATTTGAGCCACAAGAGCTGAACTGACTTTGCTAATTGCTGTAGAAACACACAATCAGAACATTATTCCAATAAACTAAGATTTATAGCATACAGATATAAAATTTTCCTTTATTTTCTGTATTACTTCTTGTTCACTCTTTATCTTTTTGCCATGCATTTTTTCCCAAAATGATTTATCCACCAACAGCCTAAATATATACTGCACATGAATTACAAGGTTGAAATCCTTTCTAAACACATTTTACAAAGCAAGTTCGTACTTAAAATCCTAGGAGAGACTATTCAAAGTAAATGTTTATTTTTACATAAATAAGTGAAGTCTTGTTTTCACACAGCTGCTCATCCACATCCACATCTCCAGTTAAGAGAGCAAACGTCAAGTTCTAATTCAAGAATTCTAGTATTGAAAAGACAATAGATAAGAACCCTTAAAGCAAGCCATACAGTTATTAAGCATTATGATGTTTAATAAAATAAAGTAATTGCTTTTTCAAAACTTCATATCATCTGGAAGGATTTTGGTTAACTATATAAAAAAATAGAAGAGGTTAAAAAAATATTTCTGTAACAGCAGAAGAGAAAACTGCTTTCTTAAATACACCTCAAATAATTATTTAGTAGAAAGCAAATCATAGAACGGCTTAGGTTGGAAGGGACCTTAAAGATTACCTAGTTCCAATCCTGCCGCCATGGGCAAGGTTGCCACCCACTATATCGGGCTGCCTAGGGTCCCATCCAACCCGGCCTTTAGATCTCCATGGATGGGGCATCCAAATTAAATAAAGATACCAGATTCACATGACTAACAGCACATGGATATTGCCAATGAATCAATAAACAAGATATGAGTTTTGTATGTACGTTTCTTTCCAAATATACTCAAAACATATGTCCTTGGTACCCAGGAGACATAGACTGAGGACATAAATTATGAAATAACCATACTACGCTGTTCAAAAAGGACACCAAGTTTCCCTTTGCAAAAGTTTTACTAATAATGGAGAGTTCAATGCGAAAGCGTTACCCACTTTGAATGTTTTATAGCCCCAGCTCTGAGCCTTCCCTACAAGTGCTGAAGAGTAGCGAAGAAAGGTAGCTGTGAGGAGGCTGATCTCAAACATGGGTTAAAATGCTCATCCTATTGCTCAAGTTAAAACTCATTCTGTGATGTTAAACTCCTCTATAATCATGTAACGAGGAAAAACTGGATGTAATTCAGCTTTGCTGCATTACATCACACTTCTCTGCCATGTCTTCTTCCTTCCTTCATATAGATTAGAACAGCCATTTCTAGAAGCTGTTTCAGGAAGCAGCTTACTCAGTGTGATACAACACAGAGAGATAAAACTTGTAGTCCTGGAAGAGCACACTAGTCTTCCCAGGTTAGCCAGCCCAAACAAAGCATTACACTAATACAGGCAAACTACTTGCAGTTTTAAAGCTCACTGAGATATTTACACGACACCACTGAAGTTATCTCCCAATGCTTTAACAGCTGCTATCTTCACTTCTGTAATAGAGAGGGAATGAGGCAGGAAAATAGTATTCATTTTCAGCCACCCTTTTCCCCCTTCTCCTCCTATTTTGCCTTGTACTTTCTGATAATTCATATGCTCCATTTCCTCTCTCTTATTTCATGAAATCTAATTCATAGATCAGACAAGAAATAAGGAAAAGATGTACGAGATTAAGAGGAATCCACAGAAATATTTGGCAGACAAGTTTAAAGATTTGGATGAGGAGGAATTGCTTTGAGTTATACAAACATCTCAATGCCTGACATTATTTTGCTGCTTTCAATGCCTTCCTCACATTAATTTCTGTCTTGCTAGACAAACAAGGAGAATTCCATAAAGAGATTTTTGTTTTCAGGGCTGCCCACAGTGACAGATGTTTCATCCTGGGAACTTCTGTCGAATTTCAACATGCACAGTAGATGATCATGTTGTAAACACAGAGGTGTCCAGTACGCCATACACTGCTTTCACAGAATTGCAGAGGAAGAAAACTAACCTTTTTTGTCTACCTTCTCCAAAAAAAATTATAAGATAACGGTTGATAACTCAGACAACTATGAAGGGAGTACTCTAGAGTACAACAATATACAAAAGTTGGAAAGGAATATTATATAGGTAAGAACTTAACACTGTTTATTTCTTTCATCAGCCTTCCTGCAACCTGAGTATTTCTATGACAGTAAGGAGGATTGTGCAACAGTATCATTAGTTAAGTACAAAAGCAATAAACAGAACCCTTGTTGAGCCTAAGCAAATGAACCCTGCAGGAGTGTTGCAAAGCCCTGGGGTGCCTTGTCTGAGGAGCCGCACAGCTCCTGCTCCATGCCAAGGGATGCCTCCTGCTAAGCTCAGCAGGTACTTAGCACCTACACCTTCATCACTTGCAGCCTAAGGACACAGCAACGCAATCACTAGTGAAACACGACTCCAGTAACATCTACTCACATGACAATGACAGCCAAATAGAAGATTAAAATAGAAGAAATTGTAGTAAATGATGAAGAAATAACCAAGAGATTGCTGAAAATTTTATCAGAAGAAAGAAGGCACGTGGATGAGTTGTAGAGAAGTTCACACAAGTTTCAATGAGCAAATAGTATGTTTTACTGACAACTTGAAGGTAAAATGAAATGGAGAAGGGGAATTCAAAGGTTTATTGCAAATATAAGTCACAACAGATGTTAAAGACAGGAAAGTGAACTGAGGAGTACGAAAAGATTTTAAGAAGAAAAATAAGTATCTTTTTACTTGTTTCAATGAAAACATTCCATCTTCAACTAAACACATCACTGTGTAATGTACTGTTAGAGACTGAAAGAACATCAGTGGGAAAAGATAGCATAAGGTAAACGCCAGCAACAAAGTGCTTCTTGATAGGATGAAACAACCACTAAACAGCATATTTAACAAAATGATACGGACCATTACCCTGCTACATCTGGCATTCAGTAGATTTGGACAGGTTTGGAAAAATGGTCTTTTCAACCAGTTAACATATTTTAGCCAATTATTTGCTATATACTTTATATGACACAACTCTCAGTAACATTTTTGCATTATTTGGCTTATTTTTCATGTAATCCATTGCCATTTAATGCTGTACTTCTAAAAGATGTCCGGGTTGTTCTTGAATCTTGCTTCAATTGGTGTCACTAAAAGCAGAGAATGTATCAAGGACTGCTGAAGATATAATGCATCTTCTTGCCCTTTACATAAAATGGAAACCTGATAAGCTTTACAATTCTTGCAGCTGACTGCAGCGCTGCCTATTCTTTAAACTTAATGATGGGCGGGTGAGTGCGCCTTAGTTTAATCTGCACTTTAACCCAAGCAAAGTTCAGTAGCTATTCTTGAAAACTTCATGTGTGTAGTCTCTTATTTATTATAAAAGCATGCAGTCAAAGTACTACCAAGGAAAAGTTGTTGACACAAACTCTAAATAGACACTGGGGCAAATATAGAGAAGAGCACCAGTTTTAGTTGGTACTGTCCGTGGAACACCTCTCTGACTTTTTTTTTTTTTTTTTTTTTTTTTTTAAAGTAATGACACTGTTTGCAGATCAGATTATAACAGCATTTACCTGAAAAGAATATTGAGAAGCAGGTATGAGCATCTATCTATCTTTAATGTCTGTGGGTCCAAACAGCCTTCACAAAGGACAAAACATTCACAGTGATCTTTTTTTTTTTACAGCACTATAGCTTCATCACTGCTTCTTTAATTACCAAAATTATCCCACTTTCTTGCCCGTCTTAAAAAGCAGTCAATCAATGCAGCGTCTAATCCTTCAGTACCACAAGAAGTATGTTCCATTCTCACCACGGAAATAAACAATCCACAACTCTATCTTCTTATGCCAAGAAGACAAGAAGTTGCTGTAGAGTAAGATGGAAGAATTTTCTAGTCCTCCTCAGCAATCAAAATCATTCAGAATATTACAAGAAATACCGTGTAATTCAAAAACGTAACACTTCAAAATCTTCATAAAGTAGAAAAAATACAAAATAAGAGTATGCATATGCAATGTATGTTCTCTCTTCCTGTATTCTCTGTATTTAACTGAATTATGATAGACTTTGAAAGCTTTCAAAATGTACTTAATACTTGGCTTCGACATTTACCGACACATTTCTGTGCAGCATTCCATGGAGGGTTTTCGTATATTTTTGCTGTTGTTTGGTTTTTGGGGGTTTTGTTTGTTTGTTTTGTGTAGAATTCAGTTTCTTAAAGTAATTTCCAGGACACCATCTGTCGTTGTCCAAAAGTGAAATTTCAAGATACAAATTCACTTGCTGGAAAATCCTCAGAAACTGAGAGCACTAAAGAAAGGCAATCAGCCTTTAACTGGTTTTGTACAAAAACATCTGAATAGAATAATGTGCCTGTGGTTTGATGTGAACAGTTCGATAACTATTTGCCCAGAGAATAAAAAGAAAGACCTAAGCATTTACATTCACAGCTGCCTTCAGTGCTTTTTTCTACGGGTCAGTCTGCACTGCTACTGCTGCATCTTCTGCTTTAGCAGGTCTCAGAATTCTGTTACTATCTGTTTACTCAGTGCTTCACAGTAGCAGTAAAGAGCATGGATAACTCCTCAGAAAATACTGGTGGACTCTTATTTCCTTTGGATTTAAATATTTCTGTTAATGTTCAAAGTAAGAATCTTGTGACTCCTTTAATGCAAAGCCTATCAGAGAAACTGCACTACATTTCCTAGTTGTTCAAAAAAATCACAACTTCCAGCTTGGTAAAGTTTAAGATGTCAAACTTCCAAGTAAAACATAGCAATTTAGATCTAAAATATCTCCTGAATATATGCTAATGTATTTTTTTAATATATATTTTAAATAAATACTGGAAAGTTTACACGCTTGATATTAAGGTCATGCTAAATAAACCTATGAGGATGAGGAGTCTGTTGAAGCTTTTTCTTTGGTTTAAATAACAACTGAGTAACAACCAAAAATCTGTTCACTGGGAGGACAGGAGGAAGTTGGGGAAAAACAGTCATAGAGTAACTCTTCCTTTGACCCAAAAAGCCTGCTTTGACCCAAAAAGAGAGTTCCTTAGACTACCCTTTAACTTGCTAGTTCGGATGCTCTCAGAGGAAGCATACAGTCCAAACAATAATAGAGCCATATAATCATTATGGTTGGAAGAAACCTCTAAGATCATCTAGTCCAACTGCCCATCTACCACCAATATTGCCAACTAACCATCTCCCTCAGTGTCACACGTACACATTTCTTGTACACCTCCAGGGATGGCAACCTCACTACTTCCCTGGGGCAGCCCGTTCCAATACCCGACCACTCTTTCAGAGGGCAAAAAGGAGTTTCCTTCATTCACATTTGCTGAGTCTAAATCACCAGACTCAAGGGACTGCATGTTAATTTGAGTAATTCTTTACGCTGCCAGACAGTAAGACATGCATACTGAAATGAAAAAACACAGATATTTGGGATGAAAAGGTTTTATCCTAAATACCTACTTCTCATGGGTATTTTTCAAATTGTTTTATCCATGCTTTCCATGTTACACTCTCTTTTTTCTAAAACAAAGACAATTGTTATTTGAAATTTACAGTCTACATAAATGAGAGACCACAAAAAAAAAAAAAAATCAGATCCATGACAGTACCTGATAGTTGAATATGTAGATTTTAAACTAAAAACTCATAAATTCATTTCTAAATGCTCAATAAGAGAAAGATTAATCTGTTTGAGTGAAGAATAGCTGTTTTTTTCCCTGTGTTGTTTCCTTTGTAGTAATTTTAATAGTACCTCAAGCAACACTTGCAGTTAACCTTCACATTAAAACAGAAGTAGTCTATACACCCTCATAACATACTGAATTTGCATTGTGTTAAATGTATTTGCCTGATAATTAGACTGCCTCCCCACAATTAAATTCTAATTACCCCGCTTTGCAATAGTAATTTCTTATCTATACTCTTGATTCAAATTTCCGTTTCCTCTCTTTCTCTAGCAATTTATTCGCCACACCATTTGCTCCTTCCTTACCAGCCTATATCATCTCCAGCAATTCTTTTTCTACTTCCCATACGTTTTTTTCACTCTTTGAATCTTTTCAGTTGCCAAAAAAGATTCCTGCCACCAATCCCATATGTTGCCTTATTAACCTACATTCTAGAATTTTATTCTACATCTACACAAAATACTTGCATCTTAGTTCTGTCTCAACGTGAAAAATGTGTCAGAAGCCCATACAGTCACAGACTACTCCCTGAATTTCCATACTCTTCATCCTAATCCCACCTACATCTACACCTCAAAAGTATTTGCAGTCAACATAAGATCCAGGCAAACATAGATTCCTTCATATTCCTGGTGGATAAGTGGTACAATACACCTCCTTCAAGTCTTATTTTTGTTTTTTACCTTCAAAAACCAGCCAAACTGTCATCTGCCCACTGCAAAACAAATGAAGATCATTTTTGGTAATCTATACCAAAGGTGAAAATCATGCTATTGCAAATCCCATTATGGAATAGAATAGTTAAATAGGCTGTAAACTGCTTTCTCCTCTGGTCTGTAAAAAGATTGTCTACTTATGACACCTCAGTGTAATGAAAAATACAGTGAGCACCAAAAACGTTGAACAATCAAAACGCTAACGTTAGCCAGTGCAGATGGTCAGTGATATCTGGAGGGAAATGCACTCCTAACAAACTTGCCTGCTTTGAACCATACCCTAAAAGCCTATTTTGTCTTACTGCACAGCAAATGATTTTTAGCTAAACAGACATATGACCATCAGGAATTCCTACATGTAGAGGAAAAACAAAGCTGCCAAAAGGACTAAAACCTGATAATAAGAGTCTCTAAAACAACTCTTCTGTTTATTTTAGAACAATTGTCATGGAAATTCAAGGATTCAGGGACGGCCTGTAAAATTTCAACTGGACTGGATTCTTTCTACCTAATTTAGTTTTATTGAAAGTTAGGTTTATCATAAAAATCTAATTAACAATTTCAACTAAAGTACAGGTTCTTACCAAGAGAGTACTGTTTTTAACATCGTTTCAGGCTATTTGTACTATCTACTGAAGAAATTTAACAAAGTTTAGAAGAACGACAGTCTTAAGGGGAAGCACATAGTACAACTGATGAACATACTAATAATTTTTATCAGCAACCATACTGCTGGCCTTGCTCACTATCTCTACAAGAGGCATACCTGACTAGTAAGTACAAAGGGAACACCTATCCTTTTCCTTCCCCCCCTCAGTGCTGCTCCAGTTACAATAGATTACAGTGTCAGAAAATTACAGATAGATTAAGCTGAATAATTACTTCAGTTACGCTGTAGGGCACTGCAATGAAAAACAAAAGGCAGTTGTGTTGTTACAAAACAAAGTGGAAATATTATATTCTCCGTTATTACTCATGTTTTCTGAAAACAGTACCATTGTGTGTGTTTATGTGTACATACTGAATTACAGAATCTTGGGAATTGCTTTCTTTTCAAAATTAAGGGTTTAAAAAAACATTATAAGCAGACAAACATACAGAAGACAACACTGATAAATAGAAAAAAATTTAAAACTACTTAAATTGTTTAGCTCACCTTTCCAACAGCAGCAGCCACTCTGTTGGTCTCCCCTGCTCTTTGCTTTCATTGCAATGTCCAGCATTATGGCTGAAGGAATAGAGTACAGCAGAACCTCGCTAATTTACCTTACTAATTTACACACCTCATAATTTGCACACAAAAAATTTGCCGCTTTCCCAACTCCTTAGGAAAAATCAAATTGAAAATCCTGTACAGGTAGATTCTATCACTCACATTGTTTCATGTTAATAAATACAATACACAATATTGACTATTCATTAGTCAATGAATCATTCAACAGTACAGTATTCATTATTATAAAAACATAAATTAAATCAATAAAGACAATACTTTTCATTTACACACCACCATGTATCACGGTACTGATTTGAACCTTGGAAATTTTGAAGGGGACTCCCACCAGTGAATTAGGGAGGCTCTACTGTACTTAAATTGTAATGTCCTCATTGACATTCTTTTCTCAACAATTTTCTCCCAACTGCATCACATGGGCAAATACCAACTACACTTACCTATATCCTGCTAATACTATAATTAGTGTCCTATCACTGTTTTAATTATTTAGACTTTCCCTTTCAGAAGGCTATTCAGTTTACTGTTGTTTTCTTCCTGCTCATATTTTTTTCTGTAATACAGAATATGCATTACCAAGTGAAATTCAGTGCTGATACAGATTTGTTTTCACAAATCAAATGATCCATTACCTATAAAAGTCACAGAGTAGACCAGCGCTTCAAGCCAGAAACCAGAAACAAGATTCATCTCTAACTGCCAGTCTTTTAATATAACCAATACGTCAACTGGCATTTCTGATCTGGGATCATGCTTGTCAAGTTTATGTAAGTAACCAGTTCAATGTCATTCATACACTTCTCCAGGAAAAAAGAAATGGTGTATTACCACATTTAATTAATCACATCGACAATTGATAATTTTGAAAAGAATCTTACTGGTCGGACATCCCCACATGAGTTCGTAAATTGTCGTGCCAAGCCAAAATCCAGCATATAACACTTCCTACAGGTGCTAGGAAAACGTCCCATTGCGAAGTTAGACTAGGAAGAAAAACAAATACAGATATACATTTTATATACAATATGTGTATACACAATACATAATATATATACACACATATATATTTTAATATGTGTACCTACTAACACAGTTACACCGTCACAGAAAATCCATGTTCTACTTCTCTACCTTTCCTTCCATATTTTCAGTTCTTTTAAACCCCCACTGAATTTGAAGAAAACATTAAGATGATCAGACACTCAGCTTGCCATATCTGAACCACAAATTAGATGGCCCAAATAGATTGTTACCTGACCTTATTACTTAAAGTCCACACATTTTTAGCAAGAATTTTCCATCCACCTCACTAGTTCATATTTTTGGATCTGGGCATTTAAAAAAATAAAATAAAAACAAAAACCCACTGACCTATGGGTTAACAAGGTCATCTAAGTAAATGCACTAATAACATAAACAAAGAATACAGAAGTGCAAACTTTTTTCTTTTACATGAAAGGAGGAAAAATAAGACTTAAAAACCATCAGTAAGAGCCAGAAAGTCAGTGAGGATTTATGGAGATAATTTACTCTGAAAATTCATTCTGAAGTAATTTTTTATTTGCTCTGTGGATTAACATTCCACATTAAACCTGCAAAAAAAACCACATTGGCTGAATTGTTTAAAGTCTATCTCCCACCAAATCCCCTCAAAATGCATTACATAACATAAAAAAGATAGAACATGACATGGTTCTGCAACATGAAATTGAAACTACATATCTGAGCAAGATGGAAGTTACACCAAATTAACTCTAGAAAAACTATTTTTGTTTTTGTGCTAGGGGACCTCGCAGTACTCAAAGTCCGTCTGAACTCAGACTGGATTTCACTTATCTCGGGAAAATCAGCGCCCTGGGGAACAATGCATCTCATGCAAATCTGAAAAGAATAATACCTGAAAGAGGTCACAAATCTATGTTTGGACCAGAGGAACAAAAAAGACTGAGTAGTTACAGTGCACTCTTATTAGTTGAGTTTTCACAATATGCTGCAAAATATTACAAGGCAGTAGCAAATACTCAAACCTTAATCCGACACTTTTGTGAAAGAAAAAGCAGAGATTCCAGAAAATAGCAAATAGGCAATATACACTTCTACAGGAATCTTTTGTATCAGATTTCACTGCTACAGCACAGAGCACAACTTCCTAGTCGAGTATTAATGATACATGTGCTACTCTCCTGAACACTTTTTGTTAGTAACCAGTAACTAGTACAAGGGAAAGAAAAGAAACTAAACAGGAGAGTAATTAGTTGCTTATTGGGATAACCATTTGGAGCTGAAAAGTTGAAATAAAAATATACCATTGGATAAGGGAGCTCTTTTCAAAACACTTTCTAATTTTTACCTATATAGAAAAATCACAGAAGGGACAGGGAAGCCAAAGACAAGCTAGACATGCTGAACAAACCTTACTGATCCATGTCTCACTATACACAACAAACATAATCTGGATAATATTTAAAGTGTTCATAAATAAAACTGTACTAGATGACAAATGTGCACCAAGTAAAGAATCAACAATAAACACCAGGAGATTGCAATGAGAAATTGCAGGGAGGAATGCACATCAAGTAATATTATTGACAGAAGGAAAATCTAGTTGGAGAAGAATGCATTGATTCCACCTTAACAGTACCAGCCACTAATACTTACAAGAAGCCAAAAAATACACAGAAAGAACGGTAACAAGATAAAAGGAACATTTAGGAATTCCTTTGAACAATGCAACTATTATTTCTTAGGAGGGAGGGTTGCTTAATTGCTTTTTCTTTTAATGTATAAAATTGTTTAAGCTTCAGTTTGATGAACTTGAAAGGTTATAGTAGATAAGACCCACACTGGAAGACTCATCATTGCAACATTCCAAAAAGGTGAAATGCTTGTTCCTTGCTTCTCACTAGAGTATGCAATTATACAATATGCCATCTCCTAAAGCTTGACTGTTTTAGTAAACTTCAAGATACAAATTTTGAAGCAAAGTTTCAAGAACAGAAAATCTCTCTGATAAAAAACACAAAGCTACAACGGTAAATTCAACTGTTTGGGTTTCCCCCCAAAAATCTACCTAATTATGTATTTACATTTACATATAAGCGTTGCTTCATTTCAGAGATGGAGGGTAAAAATCAATCAAAACCATGTATTGACATGTGTGATCAACACATGGACACTCTTACTTGCATGATGCTACAGATAAGAGCTGGAAGTGTTAACTGTGGGAAACTGCAAGGAGGGAAAAATACTCAAGGCAATGGTGAAAAAGAACAAGGTTACTGTCACTGCAAACCAACATTAATTAATAGGAAAATTCTACTCTGATGAATAAACATCCAGTTTTCTATTCTTTCTCATTTTTCCCTTTCATCATGCACAATGATCATTCCAAAAGTAATGCCTCACTTATTTCAGTGGAAATGACAACAGATACATACAGCACAATCACACTATTAGATAAAGCAAATTCTCAACTACAAAATGCTATTTTTCAACACAGCCATCACCATTAGCTATGTTTATTTCACTAGCTATGAATGAACTAGAGCCTGCATCCCGTGCTTCTAAAAATCTGCCCCATTGGAGATGAACCACTGTTTCACAGCTGCTATGACATCATTCTTGCTACAAAAAGGTTGCCCATGGAGTCCATTGTTCATCTGCCTGAACAGATTCAAGTCAGAAGGTGACAAATCCTCACTACGCAGTGGGTGGTGTAGGACAGTCCAGCCAAGAATGGCAACGTGCTCCAGAGTCTTCAAACTGGTGTCTCGCTCCAATTTATAGGAGGGAGATGAGGTTCTTTTAATGTATGTATACCCGACGTGAGATTAAGAAGCAACGGTTCAAATGTTGGTCCAACCAGTTTATTACAAGTCCTAATTAGGGAGATGGGGAAGTGGAGGACGAATACTATTACTAATTAAGGTGATGGGGAAGGGAAGGCGGGCGATAGAAAAGATAGGAAAGAAGCAAGAATTGCATAAAGCGGGGATAGTCACCACCAGGATCCAGCAGAGGTCCCGTTGTTCGATGGTCCGGGGCAGAGGCTCAGGGGAGGAGGGCAGCAGCAGCGTGGCCGGTCTCAGGCAGCAAGACGGTGCAGGTACCGGGTAGGTCCGGGGAGAAGCCGCGGTGCAAGTCCGGGAGAAAGCAGCAGGTCTCCGGTAGCAGGCCCAGGAGAGTCCGTCAGCATGCAGATATTCCGTAGGGAGGAATCTGATGGCAGACACCTTTCTTCTTCGGGAGAGAGCAGCAGCAGCAGCATGGCCGGCCTTAGGAAGCAAGCAGGTAGAGCGCAGAGCAAGTCCAGGAGAGAGGCGGGTCGTGAGGCTTCTGTTGTCAGGAACCCTCCTTGGTCTTCATGAGGCATCTGTTGTCAGAAAACCTCCTTGCTCTTCATGAGGAATTCTGTTGTCAGAAAACCTAAAAACCATGGTTGTTTGTCCCTTTTTTATCCTTCTTCTTCTGCCTACGTGACATTCCTGGGCGCTTGGGTAAGAGTCATGTGCAGCACCTCCTGAGAGGGCCATCTCCTTCGAGATAAGCCCACACAAAAGAGTGCTTCCCAGCCATTAATCTGCAGCTTATCGCTCTCTCGTTGCCCCTGGCCTTGTCCATCTGTGCTCCTCAGACAAAGGATTTCGCAACCCAGGCCCAGGACCTGTCCATCAGTGTTCTCCAGACCAAGAGTTTTTTCAGTCTTTGCCCAGGACTTGCCTGGACTTGTCCATCAGTGTTCCTCAGCAAACTTTGAGGCAATGGTATAAAAATAATAATCTCTTACAACTGGTATGGAGCCTGGCATTATCATGCTTCAAGAGAAATATTCTTCTCTGGCCAGTCTCGGGAGACTTCGGCTTAGTCAGCATCATGACGCAGTGTTCAGAATTGATGGTTTGTCTGGGCTCCAGGAAATGCAGAAGGATCACCCCTTTCCTATCCTAAAATATAGTACATATCATTCTACCTGCTGAGGGATGTATTTTGAACTTTTTCTTCGACAGGAAATTCATGTTGCAACTCCATGGACTGCTGTTTTGATTCCAGCTCATAGTGGTGATGCTGTGCCTCATCATCAGTAATGATGCAATCCAAGAAACTGTCACCTTCAGCTTCTTCTTGGTTTAGTAGGTCATGACAAACTTGCATACAGTGTACTTTCTGTTCCTGTATGAACATTCATGGGACCCATATGGCATAAACTTAGCAATATTCCAATGTTGCCAACATCATTTCCAATAAATTGAAGCTGATGTTCAGCTCTGTACAGTTCCCTTGTCATAATCTGGTGATTTGTGTGGGTGAGCTGATTGAGAGTTTCTTCATTTCATGGTGTGACACCCACGCACGGCCATCCGGAACATGACTTGTCCTTCATGTCACTGTCACCACTGCTGAAATGCACCACTGTGATAACATCCACTGTCTGATCTCCATAAACTTTCAGCAAACATCAATGAATGTCAATGGGTATAATTTCTTCTGCATGGAAGAATTCAATTACACACTTTGCTTCACACACACTTTCATGTCAGCTGCCATTTTGTCAGACTGCCCCTCTACAGCCATCTGTAGCATGGCAACAAAATGTAATGGAGTATCGATGGGAAGGTTCAACCTCTACTGCCACATCACCAACGTTCACCTCTGATGTCATGGGCCAATATTATAAAATGGGAGGCACTACTTTTGCAGCAACCCTCATAGAACAGAATACATTCTTATTTCTGCAGCCATCCAATGCCCACATAATATTTGCCTGTTTTGTTTTAACGGTCAGACTTACCGGTTTTATGTCCCTGTGCAGGAATCCTACAGAGTGAATACTTTCAATAGATTCCAAAATCTGCCTCCCAAGCCGCAGAGTGGTACTAATTGTGAATGTTCCCCGAGACTGGCTCCGACGCAGGTCTGCCAAATTTCGACCCTATCAAATTAAAACAACATTTTAAAAAAACAAACAACCTAATATCAACATTCACTGATAGCATAAAGTCTTCCTATCACATCTTTAGCTATAGTGGTTGACCACAGAATATTTTTATTACTTGTTTTCATGTTCAAGTATAACATAGCTAATGAGCAGATGTTCCCAAATATCTAGAATATTAAATTTACAATTTTTTTTAAAAAATATTAATTTTAGTATCTTTCTACAGCTAAATAACATGGACCAAAATAATCTCTAGAAAACATCACGCATATTTCTCCATCGAGAATGCTTGAAAAAAAAGTCAGAGAGAAAATACCCACAAAGACAACTTTACACTCATTTGTTTAGAGAAAAGTATGTAATTTATTTAATTAGTGAATATATCTTAGATGATTTAATAAAACAGATGAAAAATATTCAAATAATGCAGAAAATACACTCCCATAACATCACAGAACCATTGGTCTATCAAAATAACCAACAGTCAACAATATGACTAACAGCTCAATTCTTTCTCCAGCATCATATCCACTAGGACTCCCCACTTCCTCATCCAGCATTCATATTAACCAAGATGATACAGGACAATAATACCATAATTTTAAGTGTTAATCACATATTTTATCCTTTTTTGGTTTGTTTTTTTTTATAAACTTGCAAAGAGTTGTCTGTTGTTTCTTCTTTTTTTTTTTTTTTAAACTTTCATCCAAAAATGCTAACAAGATGAAAAGACCAACATACTATATTTTAGACTACCTCTAAGTGAAGTCTTTAAAAGAATGTGCATTATCACAGAAGACATCTTCCTTTCAATAGTCAAACCTTTCTAATAATGGAAATTTTCTCCTCTTTGAGAATATATGAAAGATAACAATACAAGGAGCTTCCTACTACTTATTAAATTTGAACTGTTCTTTTTCATTTGCCTTTCTCTAAAATTTTATTTTCATACTATTTTCATGTTTGGGTAATAAAACAAAACACACAAGCAAACATTTGAGCTCTGTTTGGTACACTTACTTGCAACTGCATGACCACATAGTTAAATCTGTCATTCCTTCCACATCCAATGAATCTACAGACATGATCCTTACCTGAAGGAAGAATAAGAAGAAACAAATTAGGCAATAATAATGAAAATGTGTTTTTTCTTCTTTACATTCCTAGCAAGTGACAAGAAAAGCTCAGATAAAACACTAGAACTTAGTGTTACAAGTTCCGAAAACTTTCACTTCATTTGACAGAACAGTTTCCTACTTAATAGCTCCTTACGAAGCTCCCTGCCAAACACCATTTAAACATATTTATTTAAAAACAAGAAAAGAAACAAAGAGAAAAAACTGAATCATCAAAATAATTTCTAAACTGATTTTAAAAGAAATCTCCACAATTTCTGCAAATACGTAAGTGCCAAACAGTAACTAACATCGCTTTTTCTATTTCCTCTTTTCACTCATTTAAGTGAGATGGAAAGTAATACAGACAATATAGTTTCATGAAAGATTTACAGCAAATTTCCCAAAATGAAGTTTTGTATATTCATTGCTGCCATTTCCAGTTAATGAATTCACATCTCAAACATTTATGACTCACTTTACAATCACTGTGGGTATGCTGAAGTAGCAAGTTCAGAGAAACACATCAGTCCACTTTTTCATGGTTAGACTCATCTAAGAACTCCAGTAAGTGTCCAAAATTTGGTTTGTCCAAGTAAATCCCTTTTACCTGAAGCCTCAATTCCAACTGTGTGGTAAATTCCTTGGAAACTAACATTCACTAAGAAAACTGAGGAAGTGGCAAAGGGGAGAAGTAGGGCCCAAACACATTATTCAAATAACCTAATTCTCTTACACTTCAGTGTAACACTGTGTGCCTATTACACCTTTGCAGATACCTTGAGATCCTTTTCTCTAAGTGTATAACATCTGTAAGCCTGTGACTGGGGAGGAGTGAGGAGAAACAAAACATGAGGCTGCAGCAAATGGCTACAGCCTTGGAAAGCTTTCTAGCCAGAGAGGACCAACAACCATTCCTTAAGTTGCACTGTATCATTACAGCTAGTTTTGTGGACCACACCAGAGGGAACCCATCACCAAATTATGCTGCAGAGATGTAAATGAGAGAGATAAGAGTTGGTGAGGTTGTGAGACAGAAACCAACTGAGGGAGTCTCACTCTCGCTGAGTGAGATACGACAAATCTGTCTTCTCTGATCTGACTGTGTGAACAGATGGCCTAACAACATGATTAAATAGAACAACCATCTGTTACAGCAGATTTCTTTAAAAAAAAACTATTTAAAGAGTTAAACAGTATTCTGCCAACAAGAATTAGATGATAGCATCATAGGCATAAGGAAGTAAATAACCAAATAAATGAAGGAAACTATTGGTAACTGAACTGTAATAGACGGCCATACCAGTCAACATACTCCTCCCTCATAATTATGAGATAAGTCATATAGCTACTCATATATTTAAGCACGTTTTGATAGACCAGGGTCTCAAAAGAGCTTCTTGGAAGTTTTTCATTATTCACTTCACTGCATACCTACAAAGTTATGACTCATTTCACTCCTGCAATGAATGACCACACTGCTTTAATTTTCAAAATTTCTCAAAGCAACAATAATAAAAAAAATACTACAGCCCTGCACTTCTGCCAACAGCTATGCTCATTTCAGTTTCACAGTTGCTGCAAAATAATATTCTAGTACAGAAATGCTCTAAAGCATCATCACAGCCATGAGAACGCACACAGTTTTAGTAAAGACTGAAAGATTTGTTTGGCTAGATTGGGACACATTTTACACCTATTTGCTTCCTTAAGCCTTTAAGTCTTCCTAACTTTCCCAGAAAATATATGAGATTCTATGTATTTTTAAATAAATCAGCCCCATGCTTCATGAGAATTCTGAACAATGCTGTCACCTTACACTAGCAGTGGGGCAAACACCATGCCTTTCATTACCTACTAGTCACAGAGCAAACGTTCCAAACCTGTGCAAGAAAAGGATTTTCATGACGATTACATTCCATCTGATTTACGTTCAAAGCATCTACAACACCTTGAAAGTAAGACAGCATAAGCCCTTCGAGAACAGAATAAGAATTATACACATATACATACATACTTATATTGACATGTGCCAAAACAGGATAGAGCATGATAAAAGTTTCTATTACCAGCCATCTGCTATTAGATGATAGTTACAAAAGTATCCTAAAAGAATTGTCTACAATTTCACATTTTCTAAATCTCTAAGACTACGGAAGAAAAAAAAGACAAAAATAAGAAAAAAAATACTATACAAGAAACAAAGCATTTAATAAAAATATATTCTTTGGGAAGCAATGACAAAGTTTTTCTCTACTCCCCTGTTATCCATTTTTCTTGGTTTTCTTTCTCCAACAGATTTTTAGCTCTTGCACACTGAAAACTTACGAAGGTAGAAAAGTTAATGGAAATAGCTTCTGAGCGTCAGGATTTTATGCAAACTATTTTTCTCTACCATAATCCAAGATCTTACTTGATAAAAATCCATCATGTACAGATAAAAATACACACACACAAAAATCAAGCTACATATCTGTGTGAACTATAGATCTCAACATATCCATAAAGCTCGTCCTTGTCTCATCAGTTACCAAAGTCACTTTCCTGATTATCCACAACATTCGTTATCTAAAGTCAGAGCACTTGCATTGTACTGTGCAATCTGAACAGCAATAACTAATGGTCACTTCCAGAGTTACTATCATAAAAGAATCACAGAATCATAGAATGGCCTGGGTTGAAAAGGACCACAATGATCACCTAGTTTCAACCCCCCTGCTATGTGCAGGGTCTCCAACCACTAGATCAGGCTGCCCAGAGCCACATCCAGCCTGGCCTTGAAAAAGCACAGGCTTCTCTTTTTTGTTTGTTGGGGTTTTTTTTGTTTGGTTTTTTTTTGGTTTTTTTTTGTTTTTTTTTTTTGTATTTTTAAACTGTGCAAGAGAATAATCAGAGATAAAAAATAAATGATACTATTTAGATTGTTTTCATATAAGGAAGATTTGTCAAAAATGTGTCTTCTAAAGCACTTTCATGAAATCAGTTTTTCAGTTATGTAAAAGCTTCCATTTATTCCAACAATTATTGAGAAAATACGTAACAAAACCTGAGAGGTCTTTATTTGCATTATACATGTGAATTATTTGCCTCTGTGGATCCGTTGTTCAGTTGCGTCATTACTCAGTTCTTTGCATCCAGACAGCATTTCCCAGGATTCAGTAAAATTAGTGAGTCTTCCACAAGCAAACTTGGAAGTTAAATTCCCAAAGTAAGATTGACACAAAAATTATAACTTCTGTAAGGTCCTACAGCGATATTTGGAAATGACCATTTCAGCCAAAAGAGGTAAAGAGGTTAAAAGTTCTTAAGGAAAAAAAAGAACCTTTGTAACCTTTGAATTCAAACTTCATTGTACTTAAATTCAAAGTAGAAGGTTTATAATACAACATTTCGAATTAAAATTCAAGTTGTTCAATTAGTATTAAAGTTACATCTCTAGACTAATGCTAATATGCAAAGAAAACTAATACAGACTCCCTGAATCTTCTTACTCGGCTGTGTATTAATAGATGTTGTTGTGAAATTCTTTAAAAAGATATGAACATAGGAACAATTTGTTAACACTATCACATGTGACATACTTGCCCTCTTAAATCTATAGAGGCTGTCAATTTCTGTAGCAATGTGACCTTTACAGCTGATTAGGCAGCACCATATGTCATGCAGATTTTGTTTTATTCGAACTCACAGTTCACAAAAAATCTGGCTGCTGACAGAGACCAATAGATTAGTCAGTCTTCCAGATTCAGAATAAATTGTTTAAAGAAAAAAGTCACCTTCTAAACACTCTTTTTAATCACATATTGCAAAAAGCAGTGAAGAGATACCTCCGCAAACTTATCTGTATTACTAGCTTCAGACCTTGAAGTATTAAAAGGTACATCAAAAATGAGTACCCAAAGCCATGATCCTGAACAGTCAAGGAACTGAACCCTAAAAGTATTCTAGATACTAATAATTACTTTTTGTACAAGTTACAGGATTTAAAATTTGTGGTGGTTTTTTGTTACTGTTGTTGTTTGCTCTGTTTCTTGTAGGCCATTGTTGTTTTTTTTAATTACACTTCCAATTTCAAGCTTAGAAAACTCTTTGCAAGTACTGACAAGAGAAAAAGAAATAGAAGTATGGTGCTACACGAAAGACCAGCAATTCAATGCTAGATCGGTTTTTTTGTTTCCTCTTTTTAAACATCTCCCTTTTCTGTACAAAAAAAAAAAATTCTAGAGCAGAAAAAAGTAAAGAGAGCAAACAGATCTAGAATAAAGTACAGCTGACCACAGGTTTTGCAAGCAATTTAATTTTTCATCCTTTTTTTTTTTTCATTTCATCCTGTTTCAAAGAAAAGGTTCATTGTAGCAAAACTTTGAGAGGCCAAGTAATTAAAACTTAGAGAATATGGAGAGTACTTACTCAAACTATGACTGCGCTATCATTGTAATTATTTTTTTTAAATGATACACTGACATGCTACTTCCTGTATATGCAGGGTATAGTCCTACCTTGCAATTTCTTCAACACAGCTACTTCCATTTTCAGCACTTGCTTTGGCTGCTGAGCTGACTCGACCTTCAGCGCCACATTCTCCCGAGTAAGCAAGTCCAACGCATCGTAGATTTCTCCAAATCCTCCACCTCCTATTTTCCTTAACTACATTGAAAATAACACAAAAACAGATTAGGAAAGGAGGGGAAGAAAGGAAACAAAACATCAATACTTCTTCAAACTGTCTTCCAAACTGCAAACACAGCCATACTAGATTTTAGATTAATATAGTTGTACCCTTTACTAAGTAAAGAGCTGTTGAAAAATCTACAAATATACGGTTAACTGCATAAGATTTGGAAGAGAATTCTAGGAAAATAAGTTAATACACATGATATCAATCTGCACTAAACTTCCTCAATTTTATAGTGTAAGAGTACATTTCCCGACAAATCTGACCAAAGTCAGCATGCTGAATATATGCTTTCCTCAAACAGCCATATGCTACCAAGAGACCTTCAAAAAACAAAAGTACAGTGACATTTTAAAATAAGCTATCTTCCCCTCAGAAATATAAGCACTGAATACTAAAGGTACAAAAGTTCCTGGGAATTACTACAAAAAGACAGAATGTTATATTCTGTGCAATGACTTCCACATGACAAAAAATGGCTAAGATTATCTTTGAATATGTATATTAAACGTTACTTATTTACTTATAGTTCACTAACACCATTCTTATTATCAGACATACTAAAGGAACAGGCACCACTACAAAATTCATCTGTTTGAGGAGGAGGCAAAAAGAACGCTCCTGGCATACGCTACATTCAGAGCAAATATTGATAGTTGTGTTCTCACTCTGCTCATAGGAGACAAGGACCTGTCTCTTTCAGTATCAAAATGTCAGTGCTATTTCGTATACTGTTTTCATATTGTAAACTCTCCTGTAGCTACCATTCTTCAACTGATGCAGGAGAAAAGGAGACAAAATGAACTTACCCTAAGGAATATACTTTTCATTTTAATTTTATTAATATATATTTTACCTTAAAATGAATGACATGATTTTCTAAATGTCATTTGAAAATGTAGATTTGCTAAGGTTATATGACTACAGCATATTAAATGTTGCCTAAACATTCTAGAGATCTAGAGAGCAGCAACACGCTAATTCTGCTAATTCTGAAAATTGATCCAATGTCTCCTAACCCAGACAAACAGCCATGTATCTGAAAAGGAAAAAGCATTTAGAAAAAAAAGCCTACTCATTTTCTTGCATTTTTCAACCCAAATCAGATCACGTGAAATTTTTACTCTGTATGATTACAATAATACTCAGTAATTCATCATGCATTTTCCGATCTCAAGATTTTTTAACCATCGTAAGTAGGTCTTATTTCTATATTTTTCAAATGCGGAAAACAGACAAAGATACTACCTAGCAATTTTCACTTCTAGTCTCTCATTGTCACCTTTAAAAACGTGCATTGTGTAGACAGCACACTACATTAAGACTTTGTAATTAACCCACCTACCTATCTGCTCAGGCTCAAACAGCTGAACACAGATGTCTATTAGTTTTCAGCATAAGCACTACTCTAAGTACAGCGGGGACAGGGAAAATGCACGTTAGAAAGGTGAAAAAGGATAGAGATGACACAGCCACTCTTGTAACTTTTACAGACTTAGAGCAGTTAATCATTAATTTCAATTTATCAGCTTTCAGACAGGGCCAGACTGAGCAAGACTGCCTCTGACAGGGCTTTTTTTTCCTGCTTGTGGGCTAAAATAAACAAACAAGCAACCATATTAATAAACAGATCAATTTCTGTCCTCAGATGAAGTACACCAGAATTATTAACATGCATCCAATAATCATGGCACACAACATTTCCAGGCACAAATGAACTTCTCTTTGATGACAGAAAAATCACTTTTCACCTTCTTTGTCACTGGGTCACACATAAAATTCAGCAATGAGCTCACACTTTCCTTGGTCTTCTTTTTGTTGCCAACATTCCTATAGAAGCCTTTTGGTTGCTTTTTATATATCTCCCAAGTTTCAACTGCAGGCTGAGCTCTGGTTTTCTTAAAATCCATTTTCCTCTCAGGCAGCCCAGCCCCTTTTCCACCTTCTGTTCAAAAACATTTTGCTTTTGAGTTAAGACAGAAGTTGTCTACTCAGTCATACTGGTATCCTGCTACATCTACTCAATGTCTTCTACCTTGACAAGGATGCTGTTGCACTCTTTCACACCTACACCACAGTCTTCCACTCCGCACAAGTTTCACACATCTCATCTCCACATTCAGCATCTTGTCTCATTCTCTCCATCCTCTTCTCCACTGCTCTCTTTCTACGCTTCAAGCCTAAACCACATCTTTTCCAACTTCTTTTTTTTTTTTTTTTTTCCTTTGGGCTCATTGTTATACTGCACACCAAATGATGGTCTTAAACCCACCTATAAACAACTATAATTACATTCATATTTCTCCAGCTCCCAAGGCAAAGAAAAGGGACTAGAAAAGGCATTGATACAGGGAGCCAGCGCTAACTGAAACTGGTAGAGTGAAACTGAGAAGAAAAAACACTTATAACATCTTTCCTATGTTTACTTCCCAAACTAGAATCATCATGAAGAATATCTACATAAAATAAGATTTATTTGAGCATAGTTTTAAAAAATGGTAATGTCCAAAAACTCCAGGCGTGATTTTATTATTACAAAGACCAAAATCCTTAGCAGCAAAAATTCTCAGTTCTACACTGGCTGCAAATCTACATATAATTTCCAGAATGCGCATATATATATATTTTTTTTTTAAAACTGGTTGCAATAGAATATTCCCATGCAATCAAACTGCAGAGTTGTCAGTCTTCAATGGGGAGAGAAAAAGCAGGATATCAGAGAACTCCACAAGGAACAGAGAGGGCACTAACAGGAATCAGCACTCCTTCATATAAAATCTTGAAGTCCACTGGCTTATACCGCCTCATCTTCCTACACAAGGACATTTCGCTACTGCTTCAAGAATACTAGCAAAAAACATCAGTAATTATTTTATGCTAGATTATGAAATATGTTTAAATACATGTGTTGAGCACTACAGAATTGCTGAAATTTGCATGATACTCTTCTGCTGGCAGCCTGTCCTACGAAACCCTTATGTTCAGAAAGAAGTATATCACCTTATATGCATTAAGAAATCCTCACTGTTTGCGACAGAGATTAAGAAACTGAAGTTACTCACAGACAATGTCTAGCATTCATCTATCTGTAGTATTTGATTGGGAAAACCTACAAGTTAAAATTTATAATTGCATAAAGTAAGTTAAGAAAAAATATAAACCTGAAGAAAACACATCTCCTATTGCACATACAATAAGACAGTTCTGTGGATAGTGTAATGTTTTCTATTTATAATGCTACCTTATGCTATTTCATCTGATAAGAGACTATAATTTCACTATTTACTTCACTGCAATATTGAGATACAATAAAAGAAAGTATTTTACAAGTGCATATGTTCCAAGGATAGTAGTTCTGGTTCTATTTACACAACACTACAAAGCTAACATCAGATTCCTGCATTTTTAAACGAAGTACTGAGCACAAGATAGTTGAAAATATTTTCTTTAAATGAACTTGAAATGAACGATGAATCTACAACTCATATGTTCAGCTTCACAGTTCAAAACAAAATATTGAAACACGGGAGTAAAACAAAGCAAAGATAGTGCAAAAAACAATGGTTCAGTGGCCATTCACAGTTCATTTTTTCTTTCTTTTTTTTATTTGGTTCTCTTTGTGGTGTTGTGTTTTTTTTCCCCCCCCATCTCAAAAAAATCTACATGTAACAACACCCTAAAATGATCAGGGGTCTAGAGAAGCAACTATGAGAACTCAGCCTGTTTTTCCTCAACAAAAATAGTTAAGAATGGAAACTACATCTCTCCAGACGTAAATCAAGAATATGAACACTGAAACGGAACAAACATATTTACCATAAAGCCAACATAGGCACACAACCAAAGGGATATAGATCAGACATGGATAAATCTTTGCTGCAATACAGCAAGCAAAATTTCTTTCTACTTGGAAGAGCAGCAAGGTCTGGAAAGAGCATCCTACAAGAAGTAACCAGTCTCACAATCTGATTAGTTTCAATAGGATGCTTGATTGGTTACCAAAATGGCTGACATGATCACCAGCTAATCGGATTCAATATCCTAACAGGAGTATTTTTAAAAATGAAAAAGAATTGCAGGAAGACATACTTACCACCTTCCATCTTTCTTTGACTAAGATTCCCACAGTGAGGATGTCAGGCTGCTCCCCACCTCCACTCATTGCAACCTCCTGATGTGATGGAGCTGCTATGCCAAGTCTGTGTCAGTAAAAACCATCCAGATCCCAGGAACGGCTTCCATTTAACCACTGGCTGCAGTATGAGAGCAGAACATAACGTAACAGGGGCATGAAATACAGAAACAGTTACATTTCTCACCTAGCACGTTAACTAGGTTTTTTGTATCCTATAGTGACTCATGTTAGAATTACAGCCAAGCAACTTCCAGTACAGAAAGAAATCTAAGTATACTGTTCCTTACTTATTTTTAAAATCAATTCATAAGAATATGTAGGTAGTTTCAAACTGCACATTTTTTTATTTTAATAGCAATAACTTTTAATCTACTAAATAATCAACACTTTGGTAGATAATTGATTAAATAATAGTAATATATAATAACAACTTAGAAAAAGATATTAGCCTAAAAAATTACACAATTAAAAATAGATACTTACATTGGAATTGCAATTGATCTTTAATTTATTGTAATGCCTACCAACTACTTCATGCTTTATAATGTAGTTCACATGCTTAGTATTACTATGTCTGCAAGTACAATTTCACCGGTTTATGCCAGGGTGGAAACAACTAAAGAAAATGAAAACACCTAAAAAACACAACCCAAAGACCTGAAACAACTTGTGTTGAGTATTTCAGTTTAATTCTTTCATTTCCTGGCTTTTGATAATCAACTCTAAAGCAAACTTTATACAACAATTTATGTATTATATTTTGAGGGGAGGGGAGGAAGATTAATCCACATACAGTGGTTCTCATCAGCACCTACTCTAATCACTCAAGAGCTTACTTCAATTCTTTGCTACCAGCTTTTGTAGAATTGTGCTTGTTACGCTGATAGAAGCTCTCGTATTGAATAAGACTCTTCAAAAGTGTATTTGATTCAGTTTTATTTCAATCACTTCCAAAACAGCATAAGCTAAAATTGAAAAATCCTTTCACCCCAGAATCAGCACCCAAATGGTAAACACTGGCACGACCATTCTGATGTAAATTCACAGGATGCCATCTCATACGCAGAAATGCTCAGCTTAATACCATGCCTATGTTATACCTAAAAACCACAAGAAATATAACTAACAAAACCCTACTGCTTAATCAATCTATGACAGAGGTTTAACACAACACTAATTATATTTAGTTGTGTGTTTTTGTTCTATAATCATACTCTTTCATACTCATTTTTCTTAATTCATTTATGCCTTTCTCACTTCAATTGTAAATTCTGACATTTGAGCCAAACAAAAAAGAAACCTCTGGAGGAAAATTAATCTGAATTAGTTGAAGATTTAAATTTATACCTAATTAGTTAGAGTGGATTAGATACCTGCAAAAGCACACTTATTATGAATACACTGCTTGAATTGGTTTAATTCAAACAAATGAAGGGAAACCAAATTAAGATTGTGTATTCTGAGTCAAAGTGTCCACCCTGGAATTTAATCAAGTTGAACTAAACCAATTTCCATTCTACTGGTGCTGGTAAATTCTCCCTGTAGATAAGGTCAAAATTATGAAGCAAGTTGTAGTAATTTAAGTTAACACTCCTAGCATTACTCAACTGCTGACTATAATTACTGGCCTTTTTGAGAGAGCTATCATAACACAGACAAGAACTAAGTAAGCTAAAGAGAAAATTAAACAGCAGTAACAAGTTGATAAAGGTCTATTAAACACTTCTAAAATTACATGTTTACAGCATGCTCCACAATTTTTCCATTTGTTCCAGTCTTTGTTTACCCTTCCACCCCCTTCCAATTATGTGAAAAACACACTAAGTACTGTATTTACTCCTATATCTTTCTTTATTTTCCTACTTTTTTTTTTTTCCCCTGGCACGTGTTTTTTTTTTTTTTTTTTTTTTTTAAAAAGCAGTGGAGAAAGTATTCATCTGGTTGGAATGAGATCAAAAATTGACAAGTATGAATTTTGCTACAGCTTTCTCAAGAGACATTCATCATCTGTAGAAAAAGTAAATGCTTTGTTAAATACATGACAACAATGGTTTTAGAGTTTTCTATTGGTATTCCTATCAGCCTTGATCTAGTATCTGATTAGATACCTTTTTTATATACATTTCAAATCACAATTTATAGTCACAGCTCTGATACTATTTCTGAGATCTCTCAATTCCTGAAGTCTTGAGCACACTATGAGAGCATCAGTAACTAGCCCAGAGTGCAGTGTTACCATACAGATGTATACCAACAGAAATATACCATACTTTTAAGAATTACCTTAAAAGTACCATAATGCTGTAGATGACATCTGCATGGCCAGGATAAAAATCTTCTTCATTTACGCACAATTCCTCAATCTTACACATAAAGAATCAGAATATCCCAATATCTCAGACATATCCTCTATGTCTGACAGCGCTGTCCAAACACTCCTTGAACTCCGGCACTTGGGGCACTGACCACTGCCCTGGGGAGCTGGTGAAGAACCTTTTCCTAATACCCAGCCCACTCCATGCTGCTCCCTTGGGTCCTGCTGCCGTGACCAGAGAGCAAAGATCAGCACTGCCCATCCACTCCCCTTATGAGGAGCTGTAGGCCACCATGAGGCCTTCCCTCAGCCTCTTCTTCTCTATTCCAATATATTGACTCCTTGTTAAATCTCTTACCATCCTATATCATTACAAAGCAAGAAAAATTATTCTACGTTATCATTCTCTAGTATTTAACACACCAAAAACTGAGGACACATTAAAGAATTGCAGACAGGAGGCAGAAGTTCTCTCCTGACCCCTGAAGGTAAGGTGCTAATCACCTTCTGAAGCTTAAGAACTTAGGACTACTTTGGTGCACATAAAATAGCCAAGCACTGTTCCACCTAAGAAAGACAAATTTTACAAACATGTTGAGGTTAATTTGGACAGCTTTGTGTTCTTCAAGTCCCCAAATGTAGGAGTCTAAGTACTTAGATTTCATGATCACAAGAGTTTGAAGTTAGTCAGAACCTCTACCTGTTCAGGCAGCTCTTCACCTCCACAGTGTATATGTACATGTACTTGGTCATCAGACTCCAAGCAACAAGGTCCCTGCTCTCCTCTATAACACGTTCTGTCAAGTCCCTTCCCTCACAGTGAGCAGACTTGGTTTTCTTTCAAGGTTTAACTTGTCTAATTTTAGTTTCTTACCACAGGACTTTGTCACACTTTTGGAAACTGAGTTCCAGTCCTGCTAATTTTACCTCGTTTAAGCATCTAAACACAGAGATCAGATCATTGTTAACCTCCTCTAAATTAAACCTTCCTTCCTATCCCCTGGGTCTTCTCTGTGGTCCTCCTTTGAGAAGCCTCTCCTTGCTCCACATTCTTCCTGTGGTATGGGCAGCAACTCCCAGTTAGACACTGAATTACACTCAATTATACCGATGCTTAAGACAGAGAAAAGATGAATTTTCTGTTTGTTTATGCTAAGTCTTATTTCCCTAATTTAAGTCCAAAGCTGATTTACATTTCTGCTAAATCACAGCTGTAGCAGTGCAGGCATGTAAGCATCTGATGAGAGAACAAGGTTTCTTTAAAGTTTTTATTCACACTCCGATATAGACTGATTTCATTGCTCTGCTGCGTGCTCTAATGACCTTAACTCAATGAAACTGAAAATTTGTTAAGAATTATCAGTGCACTGCATTGGGTAAATATCATGACAGAAAACACACACTCATATGTGCAGTTTAGACTTGAGCCCTCTTAAAATTCATACGGAAAGACACTTTTGGAGAGGGCCACCTTTAAAGAACTTTTTGGACAAACATATTATATATGCATTCCTTGGAGGTGGTGTTCAGGACAAAACTGATAAGTCCCTGAATTTTGCAGGACTCCAATTCAGGTTGTTCAGACACATTCTAAATGACACAGATGACTGAAGTGCATAAAAATACAGATAGATAGTTCCATTTATATTACTGAAATACAGCAAGCTATTGCTTTCGGCAAAGCAGCTGAAGACTTTACAATGCTGGTAAACAATGTAAGAGCACTCCAGCATGTTCCATATCCCACTGAAGCAAAAATGAGTAGTCAATGACATACAGTTAAGGTGCAAGCTTTCCCTTATTCAACCAAGGGAAGAATCTTTTAAAAATGCAGCTCTACAGGTAGCAGTAAGGCCATTTTCTACAACATGAACTTTTCTTTACAACTCTCCTAAACAACAACAACCACTTTAATGGCAATACATTTCATGAAATTATGTATCTGTCAGTTTCACTATCAGATCAGTTTATGTCAAGAGAGTAAACGAACAGGATTAACAGAATTACCACAATTAAAGGCAATTACCCCTTTGGCAATTTATTTCCAGGTGACAGTTCATGGAATAATTAGGACAAAATATTAAGTATGGACTTTGTTCCACAACAAAAGCCTTCCTTTGTCTGGGAACTAACCACAGTATAATACAGTTAAAGGACAAGTGGTGCTTATAACCAAATTTAATACTGTACAAACAGCATTCAGTATTCAATACTCTTCTACCCACTTAAACTGCTTATAACTACTTATCACCTACCCAAAAGAACTCTAATTTAGCCCAACCAAGTATATTAAAATATTACATGCAGTTAGACAATGCAAAACTTACCCAAAAAACTGTCACACTTCTAAGAACTGACTCTAATTCAGAATGGAAAGACTGTCACGTTATGTAATTTGCGTACATGTACATCTATGCTTGTGTATATTAGAATTTCTTTAGAGATGGCCCTAAACTGAAGCCAATATCTGCTGATCAGCCTTTACAGATGGTAAAATCTAAACCTAAGGCTGAGAAAGTAGTACAATGTTGGCGGAATGTAGTCGCAGAATGAAACAAGTAAGGACAGAAGATTACTTCTGTTCCACAGAATATATGTATAGATATATGTACATGTGTATATATATATACATTCATATATATATGTATACATCTTCTGTGGACTAGTATCAGCGTTTTGCTATTAAGAACTCCCTATGTTATTAGTTCTATCTGGCTGCCTTCCAAAGTTGCTTGCCACTTCTGTACTTTCTACCTTGGAGCAGAAGAAAAGGAGCAAAGGAACATTCAACAAGTGTGAATAAACAGAGAATCAATACAGGACATTTTCAAAGGTCTTAATTCCATGGCATTTATGGAAAAGTCCGCGTTCAAAATGCAAAATCTAAATGCTTTAAGTGTGTATTTGAATACTCAAACTTGAAAACTATTCTATTCTCACAAACTAAGTATTTTCTAAATACCTTCATTAAAAGTTGGGGTCTTTAACATAACTGAAAATCATTATTCAGCAGGTCAATGAGAAAACTAAATTTAAGACCTTGACCTAAATTTCCAACTGTGCTGGTTGTGAACAAATTCTTCTAAAAAAAACAAAAAACAAACAAACAAAAAAACCCACAAGACTATACTTTACCAATGCTATTTTATGTTCTCCTAACTTAAGCTTTTGGGTACCAAAATTCTCATTACCATTTGCAGATTCCAGGTGTGAAAAGCTCCCAACTGCCTCATGATCTGTTGCCAAATAGCCTAGATTTCCTTCTGGCAACTTCAGCACATTCAGCTATGTTGTTATTACAAAAGTGGCAATATTTTCTTCAGTTTGAAGACAAATTAAGTATATAGCATTTCGTTTCAAGGTAACAGCCTTATTTAAAAACAAGTATTTCAAGGTCCCACACTACTTTCCAGTATGCAACAGAATCCAGCACAAAACATGCTACAAAAAAAAAAAAAAAAAAGGCAGCAAAGTTTATGAAAGGAGTGAGTATATTATCTTTAACTAAACTAGCTGATATAGGCAGAAAAAAATGTATAAGTTTTAGGCATACAGACCATTTTTATGCCCAAAATAAGTGCAGCAACATCAAAATTAAATTTTACTTGAAAGCAATTGCACTGAAATAAATTTCATCACGTTGCCTGATTAGACCAACAGAAATAAATGAGACCTTACCATAAGAGAAAGGAAGTACTAGACATTTGTGTGACAGGGAAAGCCTATAGAGCTCTATCTCCTCTAATGAATAAAGGATGCAGTTTTCCACACACATAAAAACAGAAAGTTTTGGTCAGGTAGCCATTTATTTTTGCCACAGTATTTTTCAGTTGAATTTCCTAACTTGACTTGCCACAAAATTGCCCAAAGACTTATGTCAGACCAAGAGAAAGAGTGGGAGATAGATTTTGGGGGTCAGGGAAGGGCTGCACTATTCGTGTGGTGCTTTCAGCTCAAACCAGTTGTTCAACTACGGCCTATGGTGGAGAGCCTTTAACGCTGAAGAAGTGGAAACCTAACCCTTTGGAGAAGTTAACTTCACAACAAATGACACAGTATTATCAATATTCTCACAAATCAGAGTGAGTTCCAGACTAAAAAAAAAAAAAAAAAGTGAATTATTTATTTCCACAAAATTCATTTGAAAACGTTAAAAGCACCATTTGTTAAAAATAAAGCTGTACTCCTGTGCCTTAGGTCCACTATAAGTGTTACAGTACTTATAACAAAGCAAAATTGAATTATAACAGTATTTTTTTCTATTACAAGAATTTATTTTACCTGTCATAAAAGCTTTCTTCGACGAAACTATCTCTTTGAACTCTTACATGATGTAAAAATATTTTTAAACGCACAAAGTTAATTCTGCAATTACTAAGATTGTACAGTATTATAATAATTACTTTTAAAACCCTTTTAAAAATTTTAGTGCTGAAGAGTTAAGTGATAGAGCAATGTAGTTTTGAACACCAATAAAATGACCGCTTGAAATCAAGCTCTTATTTTAAATAGCGGCGTAGTAATATAATATCAACCTATTTACAGTCCAAATTTATCAGCGAATTAAAAATTCTTGCTTCCAGCATTCTGAAAAGTTGGAATAGTCGGTTAGCTTCTTGGGATCATTATTATCAATACCCCTAACTTATATACCAAGGAATTACACAAATAAATCTGTTAAGATGCTCCAAAGTTTTGCCCCTTCCACTAGTACGATCTACCTCCATTATTTGCTACATCAACTTTCCCAGTTGGGAAACCCAACACCCAGCGTAGGCAAACAAAGCACAACTACAGAAGGCAGGAAGGCATACAACACGCTGGCCTGAAGAACTTCTACCAACTCCGGGCAGTAGATACGTAACAATTTACAGAGGAAAAAAAAGCTGCTGCTAAGGACTGTTCAAGAAAGATGCAAGGGGATATATACAACAAAAAGCCATTAATTTCTCAGTATTTAATCCAACCAAGTAAAGGTAAGGGTATAACCTACATACAAATGGGAATGCTTCAATTTTCTTGGATAAAAAGAAAAGCTGACAGAGAAACTTTGGTGAGATGATCACATAGGTGATACATGAATAGCAAACTGCTGTCTGCACTGATAAAGCTCTGAAGAACAGTCTCTACCCAGCTGGCAAACCACAAGACTACGCTCAGAATGCTGTGTCCAGTCCACAGCACAATGCACGATGTGATCACTGACAAAAGCCAAGAATTCCCCCTGCGTCAGCTGAAAAAGCACTCCGCAGTATCATAGATGGTGAATAAGGTCTGATAATTTGTTGCTAAGAAGAACAGGAGAAAAAAGGAAGAATCTCTGTCTTTTTATCTGTCACATCTAATTCCTCAGCATCCTTACTTTAGGGGTGCTTAATTCTGCAGTTCTATTGTGATAAAAAGAGGGTATTGGCTGTGCACACATAGGAGTGTCATCTCCTTAAATACCTGAAGAGAGTAGCTCTCCTTTCTAAGAAAGCGTGAAGTCAGGTCAGTAACTGCTAAACCATGCAAAACTACTCCAAAAGAGCCTAGCTGTCAGGAAGATGGCATCTGAGCGCACCCATGCAATGCAGGAGGTCTACCAAAATCTTAGGGCTTTGACCTCCTCAACGAAGGAATGCATTGCTGAAGGACATAAGAGGTTGGAAACGGCTTGGTGCTCGGTTATGCTGGAGGAAGGTGGAACTAAGGTCACTGAAATATACACACAATGGCATACTGCCAGCGGAACAGCACAAGGTATCACTTTATCCTCAGTTTGAAGAGGCTTTGGAGACTCTCTATAGTGCCATGGAGCGCCTCACTCACAGGATAGTCCACAAAGATCACATGGGCTCAGGCACTATCTGCATCAGAAAGCACAGTCCAGAAAAACAAAGGAGATGAGTAGCTCAGCAAGGACAGAATCACAAATCTGCTAGTGAAAACCATTCAAGCCAGGATCTTCCAAGGAAAAAGTGTTAGAGTCAACAACATGAGTTGGCCTGAAGGAGGATTTCATCATGTTTTCAAGCAATAATGACTGGTTTGAAAAGGGAGACAGGTATTAAGAAACTCAAATGGAACTTTGGCAACAGTACTTATAAGTGGGAACAAATTAAAAAAACAAAAAAAGAATTTAGTTTGTAGTAGACACTTAACCTGAAATTAGTTTAGACAGTAGAAAAGTAGATAGCATGGACAGCTAATCAAGAGAGCAGACAGATGAGCTAGATCAGAGATCTATTCAGCCCAATCTCCTGTCTGTGACTGCTGCCAACAGCATATGCAGAGGGAAGAAAAAAAGGATGCAGAAAGCATATTATCATACTTCCCCGGGATACTTTCTGAGGATATAAAAAGCTGGGACAAAAAACTCCTTTTGAGCCAAAGATGATATTTAAGACTTTCCAGCTCTGAATTCATCACATATTTTCTGAACCTGTGAAAGCTTTCAGCATCCATATCATCACTGCAAATAAACTACAATTTATTTCCATGCTGCGGGAAGAACATATTTATTTACAATTTATCTTCCATTACTTACATCTGAGGCTCACTAACCTTTGTACTGGAAGGTAAAGTTTGCAATTGTTCCCTGTTCACTTTTTAGACCCGTGCAGGGAATAGCTTGCTGTCATATTCCCTTTGTGTCTCTCTTCATCTGTTTATTCTTTTACCCATTGATTTGTTTTCCCCCTTTCTGTGTACTTTTCCCTGATCTACCACAAGCCCTATGAGATGTTCTTAGGCACTGGCCTGCTGTTTTCAGAAAATCTGCGAGACTTCACTCCACAGAGGTTAGCCTTTCACTGTGTACATTTCAAAACGATTTATATCTATGCACTCCTTTACAATAATTTTCATCTATAATTACCTCAGACAGAGTTGCAGTGTCTTTCTGCAGTTCTTCCATGCCTGTCTACAGCTTTACTATTCTCAATGCCCTTTTATCATCACTGTCACTTCACTACTCGCACCTTTTCTAGATCATCTGTGAATACACAGTACAGCACAGAGAGCTATTATTTTTAGGCTGATGAGTCATCACTTATCAAGATCAATATTTACATTTTTAATTCAGGCTCCACTGAAAAATAGATTATTGCACAAATTATTCATATATAGAAAACCTGACTCATGATCTGCCATCTGGATCACTAATAGCGCTGCTTTCAAATTTTGGAATGGATTTCTTGGATATTTAAACACAATTTTTCTTCAATAAGATCATCATTTAGCATGTGACATAATTCATGGTCACATTCTTTAAAGACTGCCTGAACTTAACTCCCATTTTAGTTTCATTTTGGTCTTGCAAACCAAGCAGTCTCTCCAACATAGACCAAGTAGGAAGCACAGAGCAGAGCATAAAACAGCAATTAAGACAGACTTGAAGGAAGTTAAAATAAATAAATTCCACAGAAATGAACAATAGATTAGGAGAACTCCTAAACAACAAGAAAGTAATTTTTAAAAATGGTAAGTTACTGGAGGTGTGGGACAAAGCAAAATAGACTGAGGAATAAGTAAAATACATTAAATCTAATTTTAAAAAAATCTCAAGGTGGTAAAGCTTACCACAGAACATGTAGGAAGAATAAATTGTCAAGGTATAAGAAGTACGTTCAGAGAAAGTAAGACTGCAATAGAGAAACTCAGTGACTTTTTGCATCTGCGTTGATAGTGAAAGAAAATGAGAAAATACCAAGGAAAATGCTTCTTTAGGAAACTCATCAGAAGACATGCCTTAAATTGAAAGGAATAGGGAATACATGAAATGAAAAGTAACGACACCAGTGTCAGATGGCTTCACCAAAGCTTGATAGAAGCTTAAGGGTGAAATAACTGATCTATTAACGATGGCACAAAAGGTCTCACTTGTAACTGCAGTGGCATATAAGGATTAGAGCATGGCAAATATATTGCCAGTTTTTTTAAGAAGGGTTACATGTGACATCCAATAAACTTCAGGTCTGGAAATCCAATATTTGTACCTAGCAAACTAGTAGATGTTGTAATGATGAATACAACTACTGAACATTGGAATAAAAGGGATATAGTTGAGAAGATAACACGGTTTCTTGAAATAAAGAGTATATTCCAAATCCTGGAGTTTTTAAACAAACAGCCATGCAGGTAAGCACAATCCAGTATTCCCAAAAAGTATCTGAAAGTCTTTTTAAAGAAACTAAACAGATATGGCATAAAAGGGCAAGCGCTTTACACAATGATTGGTTAAAAGGCACGAAACAGGACTAAGTAGTCACTTCAAACAAAGGAAAGAAGTCACTAGTTCTGCAAGGAGCAAGATACGATCAGTACAGATCAACACTTTCACAGATAACCTGGAAAGCAGAATTAGAACTAAAATAACAAAAGTTGGTTGACAATACGTCGCTTAGTGGTTTTTTGTTTTGTTTTGTTCTTTGGTGTTTTTTAAAAAAGGAAGAAAGAAAAGACAAGAGACAACTATGAGGAACTGCTGAGTGACCTTACCGTACCAAATGACTTGGGAATGAAGTATCCGTTGAGGTTCTGTGTAGATAAATGTAGAATTATGTACATCAGAAAAAATACTCATAACTTCTCATTAAAAATACAACGGACTACTAGCAACCAAAAATAAAATATTGTTTATTATGATACACAGTTACAAGTGACGGCAACTTAATGGAAACTTGGAATGGAAACTTAATAGTAGTCAAAAAGCAATAAAATAAAATGTTAGCAATTCAGATGAAACGGAGGACAACACAAAAATCATATCTGCTTTTTATATATCCCTAGTTCACTGGTACCTTGAGCATTGTATACCATTCAAGTACTTCCTATCAAAAAACAAACAACTATACATTCATACATTATGTCTGGGAAGATGGAGAGAGGATAGAGAAATGTTGTTCCCTATAATACCATAAACTCAAATTATCTGAACTGACAAGCTGCAAATTGTATTAAATACTTGCCCGTAACATTTTGTCATTTGCTTCAAAGAAGTTCCAACCCTAAACCTATTGGCTAGCTAGCTGTTATTGGAACAACGACAGAAAGCAAGCAACTTCAACTCCAGTAAACTCTTTCTCTAGCTCTTCCATCAGGCAATTATTTGGAGGAAAAGGAAAAAAATCTTGTATTCAAGAAACATTCAGGATCTCCAAGTACAATTTGTTCCATCATTTCACCTTCCCCTTTTATACTGAGTTTCGTCTATAATAATCTCAATATATCTATTTATAGTACTCTTCCCATCAGTTGACACACTTCCCATGCCCTCCATCGTCATGCTTCTCATTCAAATTCAGATTTTTCATATACACATTGAAAACTAATACTAATCACTAATATTATAAGCTTGAATTTCACCTCTAATCAAGGTGCATCAAATCATGCTGCAGATCATTTCAGCAATGAAATTATGTTGATTTAATAACTTGCACCTATAGCATATCCCTGTGACTTTCAACAATTTTCATATTTGCTCATCTTTTTTTCACTTATGACTGAAAAGCAACATTCCTTTTAAGATTCGTTACCCTTAACAAAGATATGATTCATTAAAATCAGAAATGCACACCCCAGCTGAAGCATCACTATCTATTACAATATGTATTTTAGAAAATAATGAGTAATAACTCCTAAAAGTGAATTTCCATGCATCTTTTACTAAATATTAACTTTCATCAAAAAAACAAACAAAGAGAGATCAAAGGAAATATAGCTTGGAGCACTTTTAAACACAGCAGAGATCAAACCATTCATGTGCTATTAAACGCATCTCACTTTTGGTTACATACATTCATTAATGTTCCTTAGGATATGTGGTTATAACCACATTTATATTCTTTAAAAAATATCAGATATTCTTTTACTATACTGCTTTTGCTAAAATCCTTTGAAGTAAAATTTTACTTACCGCTATAAAGTTAGGCTATTCACAGTTACAGTAAAAGATTCTCAAATGTTAAAAACCTGCAGCGCTATCAAAACCACTTAACATCACATAATCATCTTCATATGATATCGTCCTCTAATGATAAGCACTGCTACTTGAATTACAACAGCCCTTTAGATTAATAAAAAGAATCAGCCTAGGAAGCACTACTTTTTCCTATATCTGTTGTTCTTGCAAGTTATACCACATGACAGAGAGGTTCTAATCACAAATTTTGGTAGCAGTAGTTTTCTAAAACTTTCTTAAAATTGGAGGTTCACAGAAAAATTTAGCCTTAAGATAGAATAGATCCCTAATTTGAATTACCATGAGGCAATACAAATCCTCCTAAAGACAGGGATTGGGTGGAACTGCTTTCAAGCTGGAAGTGCTAGTTTAAAGGAGCTACGTTTACAAGTAAAGAAAAGCAATGTTGGTGTTAAAATTAGATAGACATCGCTACTGCCAGAAATTTATTTTTCTTCTCTCTACCCCACATAAAAGCCTTGCTCTATGGAGTGAATTTATTTCTCCTCCACTCTAATTCTCTTGCCAAAATATCAATCTGAATATCTAAAATCATCTTCAATTTTTTGTTGTTTTATGGAATCTGCAATTGGATTTAGTTTTAAACAAGAAAACATGCTAAAACACATAAGCATAGTAATCTTTTAAATAACAGTCATATCACCATCATGTTATTTCTTCATTTTTCATGCCTTGCCTACTTCTCACACACCCAATGGTTCTTTCCAATGAAACTAAATGCTCCTCAGTTAGGAAAATTAGGCATGCACAGAATTGAGCCAATAGTTTTTAAGTATGGTGTGATTCAGTACTGGTTATTGCGAATGTGTGAACTTTTCCATAACTGTGAGGATCATGGATGACTTCCACACATCAGTTACTTGAAAACAGCAAATACGTCTTATCCATGAGTTCATTATTACTTGCAATTTTTCCATTACTTTATCTTACATCAGATGCCAAAGGGTTCAAGCCAAGTGGATCTTATGCCAACCCTAAGAAGGCAATCATCTCTGCTTATCATTTTAGCACGTGACTTGTTACACACAAAGTTCAGTATGAAAAAAAAAACCAGACTACAGATGGTTGCAGAAAGATATTGATTAGACAAGGGATGTTTTTCATCCCAGTATCTGGCTTCAGATAAGGAAATGCCTCTCATCATTACATTTGATTAATTCTACTGGTTGGATGCAGAGAACCAACATATTAATACATGTCTCTTAACCTCAAGTTTATTTAATGCAGCTGGTTGAGGGATTCTAAGTCAGATTTTAAGCAATGAAAATTCATGCAATACATTTGCTCACACTGAAGGTTGAGTACAGCTAAGCCACACTTGGAGTTCCAAGAAATCAACTTCTGAATGAAAGTTTGTTACCTCAGGTAGCAGCTACATAAACAACCATTTATATACAAGCGACACGACTAGAAAATTTTAGGCTGCTGAAGACCTGAGCATCAAGAGAAGCAAGAGCATAAAAAGCTCCCCAAAACTATGACTTTTGTATCTACCTAAGGCTGACTCAAGGCATTTCCAACGATGTGCTTAATTCAGGAGGAAAAAGAAAAAAAATGAAACATCATAAAGCAGTAACAAAAAATACCTCTCATGAACAGCCAGAAACAATTGTCATAAAATGTAGAAGACATACGATGCTGTCTACAAATAAGTTACAGCATAAAACCGATAATTCTGTTGCCAGAATTGATTTAATAGTCAAATCTCTTAACATTATTTTCACTTTTCTAAATAAATTCAGTGGGTTATTCCTCAACATAATTTCATAAGGAACCTCTGCATTTTGGTTAAATTGTCATCTTAATTTTGCTACCTTTCCACAGGAAACAGATTAAATGCAAATCCTGTATAAAGGCAGGCTTTTTTAAAATTCAATTCTTATCACTGGATTAAAATATTTTTGCCCTGATTATATTCGGTACATATACATCTAATTTTGGTCTGGCACTACCTATTAACAAGGAAGAATGAAGAGATTTCTACAGCATTTGCTAGGTAAGTAATCAGATGCTTCTGCTGACATAGAATTTCTTGCCCTAGAAGGACTAGGCTTTTACCACATTATTAAATATTAAAAACCCTGCAAGGCTAATATGCAGGGGCAGGGGGATCAGGGCAGAAGTACATTTCTTTAATCCATTTGTCAGTTGTTATCAGCTGACAAGTCTGATCAAAGGACAATTTGTCTACTGAAAGTTTGTCAAGCTGAGGAAGCTGGTGATGGGAGCAACACATCTCAGGTGCATTTTTCTAAGTTTTATTTGAGTGCTGGGGGAGGGAGGGTTATGTGTAGCATATTTAGTAAGTATTGGAAATGGCGCCATTAGTAATAACATTTGAAGTACATGAGAAAGAAAAGAGTGGTGTGGGGAGGAAGGAAGAATACAGTGATTAGTGGAAAACAGACAAAAATACATTTTAAAATGTTTGCAATAAGCTGAAAGCTGCTTATAGATATATTATTTTTCAGGCTCATCTTTGGATGCTGTTCTGTAGGACTCTCTTGAGGATCAGGGCTGTGAGACCACAAAACAGCGAGAGCCATGTTTTTGCACTTTATACACTATCTAAAAGTTCATTCTGGTGGACTGCGATTGCTCAAGTTTCACATTACAGTGGCACTAATAGAACTGCACGAGTTTATCTCTCTTGCTCAAGGCTGGTATAAATACCTATGATGTAACTTGGACCACAAGGAATCTGCTACTAATGATGAATGTATCATGAATGGGGCCGTGAGAAATCCACAAGAAGTGCTTCTGGGGAAACCTCTTCCACAGCAGAGAGTAGGCACAAAGGTTTGCTACGGAGGTCCAAGGGCAGAACGTTGCGCGGATCCAGGAGCTGGTCAGCGCGGCCTCACAGTCAGAGGGCGACGCTCAGCACCATGGCCAGCTCCGCGCGGGCGCGGCCAGGCGGGAGCGGCCAGGCGGGAGCGCTGCTCGGAACAGCGCGGCCTGCCAAGGCTGGCAGCTACAGCCAGCCGCGGGTACCAGCTCCAGGATAAACCGAGGAACCGAGTGTAAACCAAGCATAAAGAACAAGCGAAAGATAACATAATAGCTGCCGTTCAACTGATGTTCTCGTCAAAGTAACTTTTTAATGATAACATTACAACTCTGGCCTATAAAGACTGCACGGCAATGACACCTCCGTAAGATACCCACGTACCACACAGAAGTCTGTCTGTAAGAAACTAAAACGGCAGAAAAATGAGTAGATTACTATAAAGAATAGGTCTCAAAATATAACTAAGCCGACTGAACTAATGCTGCTCTAATTAGTCCCAGCAGGAATCAGTTTATCACTTTATTCACATCTCTTTTATTAAAAGTTTAGGAAAAACAATTTACAAGGTCTGTAGCTGATCCTGAGATGAGGAAGTGGCATAGAACAAACGACGTCAGCCATTTAACATACTGCAATCAAACCACACGTGTTCCAACTCAGATAAAAGAGGACACTATACATCAGGGAGCAAAGAACACATGGAAACACCATTTGACATGATACAGATAAATCAGTCACTCCTAATTAGATACATCTACTGCAGCAGTAAGGCTCTGACAACCACAGACGAGTAGGCAAATTAATACTTTGGGAGATCATAACACCTCTCTACCTGCTAGCATTAGAATTGCTGCTGGAGTACCATACCCAGTTTCTGTGTTTGCATGTCAAGAAAGGGGGCAGAAAACAGCTATTAAAGCACTGGACAATATGCACTGAGTGGGAAAATCACAAAGCTCAATGCCTTTAGGTTACCAAATAAAAGCTGCTTAAGCTTAAGGAATCACCAGAGATCCGCATTCTGACACAGAAAATCCTGATAGTTAGAGGTTGAACATTTAGATCACTTACAAACAAAAAGATCCGAGGTCTTCAATTTCAGTCAGTACGGATATTCTACTACTGTAAGGCTTCATGAATGATTTCAATGGATTCCTCATTACTGAGGATTCTTAAAAGACAACCAAATGAATAGAAGCATATAATTAAAAAGAAATCAACTACTCTTAACAAACACTATTCAGAGAAGTCCTAGGGAAGTTGGTCTTGTGCACAAAGTTAGCCTCAGTAACCACAAGGGTTCCCTTGCCCTCAAAGCAGCCAGACTGATGAATCCTTAATCTTTGAAACTTAACTATAAAGGCATATTTCATTAGGGAACTATAATTATCCTATGTAAATTTAGTATGTTGAGTCTGCCCTAAGTCAGGAAGCAGTCAAAGGATCGGTTACAAAATAAAGTACCACAGATTGAAAAAGCACAAGAATTAGTAAATTTATGTATTATGAACACGTGGACCAAGATAATTTAAAAAGCGATATCGATTTCTTACACATCAGAAGAGCTAAAGTGCAAGTTTAGATTTTAATTAGCTGCCAAACATGCAAAACTATTGTCTTGCAGACAAGGGAAAATTGACTCATCAAGGAAAGAAGTGTCCAGTCATTGAAGATTATTGCAGAACAAAAGCCAAATAAACAAGGTATCCTAGGATCATAATTTTAATTAAATATATAAGAACAGTATCAGCACCAGGAAGCGTCCAGACCAGATGAAGTAACTAGTCCAAGTTTCCCGCTCCTAATCAACAGGAAAGGAAGCAGAACATGACCTAACAACACACTTCCAGATAAAATGCTCCTCCTATTCTTGCCTCCAAGTTGACAGTAGGCAGAAACCACCAACCAAGCTCCTAGCCTGCTGCATCAGAAAGGATCTGGTTATGACTGCTTCCTCCTCAGCTAGCCATTCCGAGTGAAGACGCACCGAACAGCAGGACCTAATAAGAATTATAAACCTATCTCAGAAAA
>JACDJE010000021.1:708181-954743 GCA_016647715.1 Pavo muticus | reverse complement strand
GGGGGGGCTAGAGAGGAGGCCCCCGGCCCAGCCTCCGCCCCATGGCGCGCGGCGCGGTCTCTATAGCGACTGCAGTGCCGGCCCGCCCGCGGGGAGGGGTAACTGCTGCGCGCGGCGCTGAGAGCCGCTCAGAGGTTACGGGCGGCTCGCGGCCCGCCCCGCAGGCGTTAACCCGCGAGCCGCCGCCATCCCTGCGGCAGTCCCGCTCCGAGCGCTGCCACGCCGCTACCACCGCCGCGGTCGCCCTTCCCCTGCCGCGGCGCCACCGAGTCCGCTGTGCTCCGGCACCCGCCCGCCGCCATGCTTCCGGAGCGCTGATTGGGCGGCCGCGGAGATTTCTGCCAGCCGATTGGCTCTCGGCCGGGTCAGTCACGGTAGCAAAGGCGGGCACACCTGAGGCGGCGCTGCGCCCCGGGTTGGTTGAGACTCCCGGCGCCCCGCTAGCCGCCCCTGCGCAGCCTCGGGGCCGCGGGGCCCTCTGGGCAATGCAGTCCCCGGGCGGGGCCGCTGCCGCCGCCGATACTCACCGCCGTTCTGAGGGCAGCGGCGCGACGGAGACCCGGGCGGCTCCCCGCCGCAGCGTGCGGGAACCGCATTCCTCCGCTGCAGTACCGAGCTCCGCCTCACAGCAGCGCGGAGACGGCCGTACCCGGGTGTTGCTGGGGGTGCCCGAGGCTGAGGCAGGAGGGGCCCCCGTCCCTCCCAAGAGCAGGAGCTGCCCGCCTCGAGCAGCGGTGCTGGCACCCCGGGCAACGCGCTGAGGCAGCGGGAAGGCACCGGCCGGCATGCTTGGTGAAGGGTTCCCGGCGATTCTTTTTTAAGAGGCAAGAATCTCCACCCTTCTGAACGCCGTCGGTACGTGTGTGCCACCACGTAACGGCTGGCAGGATGTGTCCGTAGGCCGCGGTGTCAACCCAGCACCCAAAGACCCGTCCCGTGGGAAGGACAGATCTGGCCTGCTCCCAGCAGCCTGCATGAAGTGGGTAACATACTGCAGTCTTACGTTCACGTGAAGTTTTCTTTGAAGGGAGGAAAAAAAGGGTTTATATTTCCCTTGTGCCAGGCAGCGAACATGATGACAGTGTGCATATTTGAGGCTCTCTTCATTCGCTGCAAGGAGAGCTTAGTCAGGGAGTAAGATTAGAAAGCAGCATCTCCTACTGCTGCTTTATGAGTATCTTGGTGCTCCCGCTGCATACCAGTGAGTCTCTAGCGGGGGGCTGTGACCCCAACCTAACAGCAAAGCTTAACTGCCCTTACCATTGCTCAGAGTCAGTGTCAGGCAGGCGTTTCTTCATTCAGAGAGAACCAACTTGAGCAGTGGTCCACCAGCGGCAGCTGCATGGATAGAGCACTGGTGATGAGGATTTATTCCTTTATATGGATGGATGGATAGATAATAGACATAATGTGTGTCCTTGCAAATGTTACTGGCACTTGAGATCGCAGCTGCAGCTCATGCTGGTTCTGAGCTACAGTGGTTGAAAACTTAATAGGCAAAAGACTCAATCCTAATCCTTTGGCGAGGCCCCAGCTCTTTGCATGCAACATTCTGGGTCTAAACTTTCAATGAAAAAAGTTTCCAGATTTTCTAGATACTGAGTTCATGTTCAGCGCATACATTCTCTTTTTTTACTGCTGAAATAGTAACATTAGAAGGTACTAATGTTCTTACCCATTGCCCAGCAGCTAAACATTAACACATAGGGAGCTCATGAATATAAATCCATACGTGAGGAATGCCTTACTATTCCCTAATTAACTGAGGTGCCTAAGGTGTACAATTCTTCAAGAAAATTTTTTAATTCAATTAAACAGAAGGGAAAGGCCTTAACAAACTTGTCTATCTGGCTTGTCTGTTTACCTGTTTTATCTATTGCTAATCCAAGGGGCATAGTTTTCCTCATCAGTTTGTAACTTCACAAGTTAATTCACAGGTTCTAATATAACCGCATTGTCGTGCACAATATCACGAATATCACACCATCAGCACACATCTTCTTCACGTACCATTAGTCAGCATGTGCACTGCAAGCTGTAGAAGACCAAACTCTTTTTTTTTCCTTTGTCATCAGTTTGCTTTCAAGTTCTAGCAATGTGTTGTGTCACTTGTTTTCAATTTCCCGTGGAATCTTCTTAAGTAGACAAAACCTGAGTGGTTCAGATAAAAGTCAAGCAGGGAAAAATGAGCTAAAACTGAATCTTCTCAACAGGAAAATCTATTTCCACTTAAGTGCAGGAGGGCTTTACAGAAAGAAAATAATCTCAAATTTACTGCTCCATAAATATACCAAAGAGGTTCTTGAAGGTCTACTATTTTTGGTACAAAGTTGATGATAAATATAAGAGATAACGGCATCTCCTCTGTCAGAGCAAACTTGCAGAATATCTTTGCCGTAATAAATAAATAAGCTCTCTATGTTACAACGGAATTAAGCTACTCCAGTTTCTTGCTGTGGTACAGGTAGTTAAGCTTAGATCCACAGTGTTGGTTGGACTCAGAAAAAGCTACCCAGAGCCAAAAACTGTGCTATGCCCTCTATTCAAGTTATACGTTGTCAGTTCTAATTGGCTATTTCAGTGTAAAGGTGTGCAACTTTTTGCAGTTTAACTCCAACCTTGTTCTTTCCAACACACCCTTGTATTATCTTGGTGTATCAGGCTTTGAATCGTAACTATCTGATATTCTGCAACATCCCTTTAACAATAATTTTGGAAGCTGGGGGACTAAAAGAGGAATTGACAGTAAAGAGTGTATCCAAATAGGATCTGTTATTGCTCCTCTAAGAGACAGACTAGAGGATGAGGTATGTGTATAACCAGTCTGACCCCACAGGGTACCTCATATGTTCTGATGTAACTGTAGTTTTGTATGGGAGTTTATCATGCAGTCTTTGAATCAATATATGTGAGCAGAGAGCCACCTCTGTACCTGCACAGAATAATAATGCGTGTCCTAGACCCTCCTATAACAGAAAGCTCTTAAAAACATACTCAAGTGCAGTAGCTTAACAGAGATAAACATTTAGGTCTGGTGTAGCTGTGAATTCATCTAGTCATTTTTGTGTACTGGTACTTATAGAGAAGGAAAAGGGGAAATAAGAAGGGCTTCAAGCTGCTGCAGATCTTGGAGTCTATTTCTACTATGAATACTCTTTGGAGGGTAAATTCTCATAGGTACGTTTTATCTCTGCCTGTGCCTGTAAAGAGTTATACCTACGTATTTATCTTTAAAACTATTACATCACTTCCATTATTTCCAAGAAACACACTGAAATTAAGTTAATGTTTGTATCATAAATTATGCTGAAAATATCACTTTTATACATAAGTGGTCAAAAACAGAGGAAGGGGCAGCTCACGATTTGCATCAACAAAGTTTCAGATACTTCTGAGAGAATTTCACTTTGCTTTGGAGAAGAACAAGTGCTAGAAACAGCTGTCTGCTGGTTTAGATGTCCAGACGATTATATCAGCAGGCAGTCTGTTGATTACAAAACAGGGAAAAGTTACTTAGGAACTCTTTCTTATGTAGTTGTTGTAAAACACTGTGAATGGACGCCACTGGATTTGTTCTAAAGATTTTCAAATGTCTCAGGTAGTCAGAAAAGCAAAGTCAGTCTGTAAAACACGCTGTTTTGTCACAGATCAATCCAAAATATCTTTCTTTTTGTCTCCTTGCAATTTATAGCCAAGTGCTGCAGACCAGAACTCTGAAGCTAGAAAGTAAGAGGATTACTGTCAAATTATTCCCAATTCCAAAGGCACACCTGACGAAACTTTATTATAACTGAATAGTCACTATGCAAAGCAAACAAAGATATAGCAATTCTGTTGTGCTGGTAGGAAAACTGAGCTCCTACTGTTTGTTGTTTTTTTGTCATAGAGCACGATTTCTAGACACAGGCTGTCAGTGAAACATTAAGTCACCACTGAAGGGACAGAGGGATCTTGGATCTTTTTCAGAAGAATACAGAAGAGCGGCGTCCAGTTCCTGTTTTTTTCCTACTCAACAGCTTCAGAATCATTATTCTCTTTTTTGTCTCTTCACTGAACCTTTTTAAAAGAATACCAACTATCCAACAAGATGTCCTGAGTAATGTTGTTCAGTTCCGGTATTGTCTAGAGAGTGAGAAATGACATCAGCATCAGTTTTATAATAAAGGGAGAACAGGGAGGATTCATGGTTAGTATAGGAGGTCCAGTGTCTTTGAGGAGAAATTTAAAACTGTATGTCTGAATGTTTTGCTAGGAAACAACGGGGTAATTGGCACTGTAGTGCACCAAAAGTACTGATGCTACGAGTTACGGAATTGAAAAAGGAAATTTTAGCTCATTATGTAAAGGGAATTTTGTTTTAAGCCCTCATAATTTGCGTATAATTCCATTTTGCAAAAAGCTTCCTGAGGGCTGACTTGCTGCAGTGCCTAGGGAATGAAGGTAAAAAACCAAAATTGCTATATGGTCTTATTATGAATAAAGCTGTAAAAATTCTGGTCTTCAAAAAATAGCTATAGCCAAGATGGAAGGAGTTTTAGGTTACCAACCTAAAATACAGGTTCACTTTCTGGCTTTACCATAGACTGCCAGCCTGTTTCTAAGGTGAATACACTACTTCTGTGCCTTAGTTTTCCACTTGTAATGACTCACCACGAGTCTGAAGTGGATGACTCAGAGGTTATGGACAGTGCAGCTACAATGGACTGAAATCAGAGGCAGCTTCATAGACACCTATTTGGCATTTCCTGGAACATGCAGGAGCCCCAAAGACTACCAATTAAAGAGCAATGCAGATCATGCAAGACTGGTGTAATTTCCCATTTGCCTGAAATTGGCTTCTGCGTCCATATAGTTGTGAACTTCAAACATCTTAAAATTAGAGTATTTCTTTTCTGATTCATTTCATCTGTGAAGCTCTTCAGGCAATGAAATAAGTTAAAAATATGATAAATTTGACTGTGTTTGCAATAAGCTTTGTGGCATTCTAGTGTACAGAGCGGGTTATTTCAAACTGCCATCTATTCTCATTACGTCTCGCCATGAGTTTTGACATTATCTCTGCAATTCCGTAAGATATTCAACTGTTGCTATGTAATTTAGATACCTTTATCTAACTGCAGTAATCACAGGCACATCTAAATACCACTATACTTCCTAAACATTCCGAAACGTAATTGAGAGATGAATGTTCTGACATTGCCATTTGCATTAATTAGAAGAAGAAATTGAAAGTCACCCAAATACAAAATATAAACATTAATTTTGGAAAGCAAGATGGAAAATACAATTCTGCAGTATGCAACACCACTACCAGGTATTTGACTGGTCTAACTCATAACATAGCTGCCCTTACAGACTTACATATGAATAGCACTAAACAGATTGGACAAACACTCAATACGCTTACACCTCTTTCAGATCTGAAGCCACAGCACAGAAATCTTCCCTGTTAGTAGGAAGCACGTTTTCTTTCTGCACCACTGAGTGACAGTTGACAGACCCACAGCTACAACCACTTCTGCTGGGTTAGAAAATGCTGCTCAATCATTATGGTCTTGGTGTTCAGGTTTTCCAGAAGGTCTGTAATAAAGCAGCACATCATGGCTAGTTATAGATGACTATAAAACAACTAATTTCTGAATAACTCAATTTTGAATATTAACTTGGCAGCTGAAACAATTTTCCAGTGAGACGGAACAAAAAGCACAGGTAGCACTGATGTCTAATTTCGTGAAGATTTAAGTTATTTTTTAAAATGATGCATTCTTGAGCTTTCATTAGCTGACTGAGTGACCTCTAATCTCATCTCTCTTGCTCAAATTAAGTTGCTTGCTTTGCAGTGTAGAAAAAAACTACATACAGCAGCACTGCCACCTTCTGCTTGCTTTTTTTCATGCATGTGAGAACTGGGCTCATATTCCAAACCAACAAGTCAGATTCATTCTTCTACTAGTAGGTGTCTTAGAAATGACATTATTGCCTAATACTCAGGGATAACACAAGTCTGCAGTTCCATAGATGTGACTTCTTTAAAAAACATGTAAGCATTGTCTGGGCAGAAAAAAATGGTTTCAGGCATTTGTCCAGGATTTCTAATACAGCATATCCCAGTCAGAGCAGTAGCACAAAAATCCCAAGTAAATATGTACATCTGTGTACCTGTGCTGTCCACAGGGAATATATGCTGAATACGATCCACGTATGTACGCAACTGAACAGATGTGATATATTCCTTGCCATCTGCAGAAGTACAGAAAACCTAATGCATAAGCAATCCACGTTGCATAGGACAAACTTAGTTCAGCTAGGTATATTTGATCACCTGCAAGCATTGGCCTGATTCACATGCAGTAAAGGTCCCACATGTAGCACAGATACTCCGGATCTGAAGTTTCCTGAGTATGCTGCACATTAGCACATGGGCAAGACAAAACTAGAAGCCCTTCTTCAGATATTCTCCTTAAAAACGCAAAGCTGTGGTAAGTTTGCGAAAGGAAGATGCCAGCAAAACGCACATTGAGCCTGTATGGCTCCACACACTCCCATACACTCAAGCAGCTGTTTGAGTCTGCCGTGCTGTTCTAGATACTGCATTGCTGGATGGAGCTTTCAGCATAAACATTAGTTATGAGTTTGATTGTATCAGAAAAAGAAATCAAAAAGACAATCTGGCTGTATGTCTTTATCCTATTGAGACACATCCTTGTTTTTTTCACCTCATGGAAGCACACAGTGGTTCTGGCAGCGATGAGCCTTCCTCTTCAACACTGTAACGTATAAAATGATGTAGCAAGTAAGCTAGAAGTTTTTTTTCTTATAGCATTGTGGTTAGGTACAGTAATCTCTGCTTTACTCAAGACTTTGAAAAACTGAGTTGCGCTGCTAAATCATCTTCCACTTTTCCCTGATAATAAGCACAATATTGATGCATGCAAAGGGGTGTCTATTCTTAAAAAAAAAACAAGAGATCATAAGCAAGGTATATTCCCAGAATTCCCATGCTTATTCCAAGAATACTGTTGCATTTTATTGCTTATCTTTAGCTGGGAGAAGACAGTTTATACTTCTGAAACTATTCATATTCATTACAATCCCTGGTGCACAGTCCATGCAGTCGCTTGTGCTCCCTGAACCGTTGTGCTGAAGGTATTATAAATCCTATAGAACAAAACAGGACCTGCTTAGTGACGCCATCCTGGTACTAACATCACCACTATCCTGATCAAGCACTGCTGCAAACTCAGCTTGTTGCCACTTCTGCAGCCAGTTCAACTCTGCTGAGTCCATCCAACAGATGGAAACTCTGAGCAGAGCTCAGGAATGCCAGAGGAGGACAATGTGCATTTGCTTCTGGCTTGGCTAAAGCTTCTAAGAATCTAGGAGGGAGGTTTCTGTTGGATTGCTCTTGAATCTGTACAGTTTCCAAAGCCAGAATCTACCGTGAGTCATACATAATGATCCAGTCGTTCCTGGTTACTTGAATTTGTTTCACAGTCAGCCAGTACACAGTGAGAGGTGACTCATACAAAGCAACAATATATGGAATCATGGATAAGTTATAATTAATGCAAATGATTTTCTGTTTCACAGAACCACAGTTTCGTTATTCTCTCTCTCAGACTCATATTTGTTGATAATCTGTTGAAATTAAGAACTAATGAAGACATTAGCAGATACTGAAGAAACCTTTGTTTTTTACTAGCCCAAACCCACAAGGAATAAAAAACATTATGATAAACTCAAGTGGTCACTGAGGTCTCAGTTCACACTCAGTTAATCGGCCTGTTTTGCAGGATTGAACCCAGTGGCATAAGAACCTTGAAATACGATTAGAGATGCAAGGGAGATTAGCATGGGCAAGAGAGTTGAAGTCTTTCACCATCTCCATTGGTGTGTCAGCATAAAGACAGAACAACACAGACATCAGGAAATCAGTACTCCACCCTTCCTCAGGATGCCAGATCCAGATATTTTCTCCCCTGAACTCAGCAAGGTGCCAGTTTTGTGACCTCACTCAGTCCTCTGAAGCAGGTTAGTTGTTTCTTTTGCAATAAGCTACAGATATTAAATGTGTGCCCAGCTAAAAGGGCCGGTTTTAGCAAAATTAGTGAGATAAGATGCAGTTTCTTTATGACAAAATTGCAAGCTAAACTTTTAAGGACAATTTGCATCTAATAAGTACATTTTATAAGCAAATAAAAAGCTGTGATGTGTCTTGTCGTATGTAGCTGGGGGAATTTGATATCAAAGGAACAGGTAAGTGGCACCTGGAAAACAAACAGCTACACTATGCTGAAGGAACCTCTATGTTCAAAGTTAGACGAGAAAAGCTCAAGAATAGGATTGGTGATACAGGAAAGATCTCCGCGTTTATTGGTGTTCTTCTGTTGAAAGAAATGTTCCTCCCTTTACAGAATATAGTCCAGCCTTCTTTCCCACTGCAAGGTGGGAAAAAAAAACCCTGTACATACATGCTTTATAAATCTGGAGTGGCTCATATGAGATACTGAGGTGTGCTTCCAAAAACTTCAATAAGCAGGTTAGTTCCTCTGATCTACTAGGAACATGTGTGACTTTGCAGTAGTCTCACTCACAAATATAACTTGGAGAAGAGCATATATGCATTGCAGAATAAGCCAATGACAATTCTAGTTTAAAATGGCGCTTCTGTTCTTCTAGCTGGAAAACATTTCTTCACAGCACTCAAAACAACTAATACGTGGTAGTGCTGAATAAATATATTCAACGCTTCACTGAACAGTTAGGGATATAAGAACATTATGGTATATTTACAGAATTTGTTATAATGGGAAGAGAGTCTTCATATTACCTGAAATAAATGCCGTAAATATTGGTGTTTAAAAAGAAAAAAAGCTTGAGAAGCTGGATACACTTGATCTTCTAAGCCTGGTGTTCCCAAAGACTAATTTGTCAGGAACAAATGAGGTAAGTTGTTCCTCTGTCCCAGATTCAAGGCACTTGTTGTATGAGAAGCACAGTGCTGAAGATACTTTGTGCAATCCCAGCTCCACCAGTGACAGCCAAGGTCAGACATAAGTGGCTGCTGCACTACACCTACCAGTTATTCCTCTGCCTCCCTCTGGCAGTATGGCTCATATTAAATAGCTTGTGTTAGGCAGATTTTCTACTGCTGGAGAACTATGGTGCAAGTACCTCTGTTAGATGAATGTGACTACTCTATGCATTCTGGTCTTGTTGTTAAAATTTCATCAAGGAAGCTTGAAATAACATTTGAGAATTATTGAAAGCACTGAATTACTTGTTTTTGCACATGGAAGTTTCAGGTTTTTAACTTTGGGCATCTGAGGATGGGGGAGGGAGCTGTAGGACAATAACCACACAAGACTGACTGTATGTCTCTTTATCAAAGTCAGCTTCAGATTTCTTTATGGCTAGAATATTATAACAGGAAACCTCAAATTTACATTGTCCAAAATAAAAAATGCCTCCTTAGCAGATTAAGCGAAGACAGAACTGTTTGCAAACTTAGTTCAAATGTTAAAGTAAAAGATGTTCACCAAGTCACTACCATTTGGTGTGACACTGCTAACTGAATGTGTGTCTAACAATTTAGAAGCATTTTGCAAATAGATACATATCACAGAAATGATGAGCGATGCATTCACAAACCCCTGCCACTGAATGTGAAATGTGTATCAGCATTTCATAACAACAAATTCCCTCTACTGCATGCTCAGAGACCTGAGTATCCAAAGCAAAGACTATTTGCTGCAGCCATTTACAGCTATTTCAGTTTAAGTCATGAACTGCTTAACTGGTGAAGCAGTTAAGGCTACTGTCTGCAGGCTTAGCAGACAGGCTGTCACTGAATTCCTATGGTGGCTTAATTCTGTTCCAGCAAAGCATGAAAGAGGGCTGAAGTAAATCATGGAAGAATTTTGTGGAAAAGGTATTGTTACTTTATATGAATATTCTCTGGACTTCTTTGTATAGAGATGTTAATAAAAAATTAGTATTTCACCATGATAATCAAAATAATTATCACAATATTACCACAATCAATATTCAACAATAATTGATAATCAACCTTAACAATCATTAAACTAGGCACTTGTTTTTAAAATCAAGAAGCGACAATAGCCTAAACCTCTTTAGTATCTTTCCTTATTGGCTTTATTTCCATTTTGCACAGTATTCTGTGTATTGTGCAAGAGATACACAGAGGTGAATAGTTTTAAAGGAAATCAATTTCCTCTCTGAATGCAACAAAAATAAATGCAACATGTATAATTCAGATCTCATAGCCATTCAGATGTTTTAATATTCAAATCACATCCTAATATGAAAGGAAGAACCAGTTCCTCACCTGTACAAACAGAACTGATTAATTCCAACACACACACACACATGAAAACACCAGGGTATCATTACTTCTTTTAACTGCACTCTGCAGCAATCTACTTGCCTAATGTTAAGCTTCATTGCAGCTGTGGATCCTTTGGTGGGCAGTGTATAGCCCCTACTTCTGGGAGGTTTGTCTGCAGGTGGTTTTCATGCTGCTTTAACTTAAGTAGTAAGCTTAAAAGCAAATATGCATGAATAAAGCTGCTTATAATTCCTTCTTTCCTCAAATTAGAGGATTATGTTTTACTGTTTATAAATGCCATTGTAGTAGCAGAATCCACAAGGATGACGTATAATCATATAAATACATATTTGCATAATATAAAATCACTAATGAAAATTACTGAATTAGAACATAACCATGCTGAGAGCAGGTTTTGTGAGGAGGAAAGAAGTTCTCACATGTGTTAAGGAAAGGCAATCACAAAGCATCAGAAGCTGGAAAGGATGGCAAAAGATCACCATTTAATCCTGAGGTACTGCAGCATAGTTCTACATTCACATCACGTACACTGAAAACATATTGTCTCCAGCTCTAACAGGTCTGTGTCTTGGCCTGCTTCCTGCCTGCAATTTTGATGTAACTGCAGAGGTACAAAGAAGTTAGTGGTAGTCCTATAGAAACCATAACGATACAGAGAAGCAAGGTAAAATGTGATGGGAAAGACAGTTTCTTAGATTGGCTAATTGCTGGGGAAAAGATGACATCTTGAAACACAGAAGCCATCCTTTAGCTGTGAAAATATTAAATTTGAATCTTGGTGTGTATGGGTGACTGTGAGAAGTCTCCCTGAACTTATTTTATGCCCATCACTGTGGTCTTTTGAGAGAAAAATATAAGCATCTGTAGATTATCTGGGAAAGTTAGGAAAGGACAGTACTGTTCTTAGTTATCAGTAGTATGTAATACAGCAAGTGCATCAAAAATGAGCTGATTAACTCCCTTTGGCATCCCTGGACTCTGGAGTCTTTAGACAAGAGAATGGAAATTGTTCCAATGAACTGTGAAGAAGTCAAGGCTGCTGCAGAAAGTGCAACCATTAACAAACTTCAGCAGCAATTCTTTTCCCACACGGAAAAAAGGCTTATGTGGTTATGCTGTATGTATCTGCTTGTTTATTTAGCTTTTAAGCCTACATATGGCCATGACACAGTAATCTAAGAATTATAAATTCCTAGAATTGTCAAGAAAATGACAGGAATGAGTAGAACAAGAAGGCGCCATTAGGCTTCTGAAGGGAAAGACAGCAGATCAGCTCACTTCTAGATATCAGAAAATCTACATAGAAAACTGCTCTTGAGATGAAAATCCGTAGGAATCCAACATTCATTGTTTCTAATGGTCACTTGTTTTTAATTGATCTAGTCTAATTTTGTAAGAGAAAGATTCATATTGTATGAAACTTAAGCAAGACCTGGGGCACTCCCTTGGCAAGTCTCGGGGTGCGTGAGGCAGTACAGGAAAATCTTGGTAGGCTCTATAAATAGCCAGTCACACAGACATTTAATCTCTCTCTCTCTTCTTCAGATTTCTACTGCATGCCTTGGATACATGCTTCTAAGCAGCTTGTGGGCTTTCCTTGACCTACGCTTCTTTTCCTAATGCTGATCTGACTATGGCTGTCCTCAAAGTAAAATTCACCAAAACTAAGAGGGACAAACTGGCTCAGATCCTATGGATCCTCAACTGGGTTTCTGTAGTGAGTGGGATCATTCTCTTCAGTCTTGGCCTCTTTCTGAAAATAGAGATCAAGAAGCGCAACGAAGTGATGGCAAAAGGGGACATTAACTCTGTTCCCAACATGCTGATCTCTGTAGGAGTCATAGCATGTGTCGTCAACTTTCTGGGAGGCAAAATCTGCTACGACTGCTCAGATGCCAACAAGTTCTCCCGATGGAAGCTAATTATGCTCCCATACATCATATGTACCTTCTGTTTTACCTTCTGCATCCTGTTGGGTGCTCTCATGTGCTATACCATGAGGAATGAGCTGGAAGAATCTCTCTATCTGGGACTGAGGGATGCTATTAAGTTCTATAAGGACACAGACATACCTGGAAGATGTTTCTTAAAAAAAATGGTGGATATGTTACAAATTGGATTCCAGTGCTGTGGAAACAATGGCTTTAGAGACTGGTTTGAAGTTCAGTGGGTATCTGCTCGCTACCTGAACATGGCTTCTAAAGAAGTTATGGAGTAAGTATTTACTAGTTCTAATGGAAAATTCTAGGAAAAAAACTCCTTCAAGAACTAGAATTGATCAGTAACAGTAGCGTTAAAAGATCTTGAGACATACTGACATTAAAGAGGACATAGTAAGATTGATTTTTTCTGCCCAAAATGCTAGCAGTATTTCTTCCTTACCTGACAACTTGTGTCTAGAAGGTTTCTCTCAAAGACCCATCTGAATAACTGCTAATAAGTCTACCTCAAGATATAATGTAATCATAGGCATATTTACAAACACTCTGGTACTTTAATGTAAATTTCAAGTAAACAATAGCAATAACAACACTTTTTCAAGACTACTTGTTTCCCCTAAAAACATGAATACGGAAGTGATCCGGCCAAAAAGATCATTCTGCTTATATTTAATAATTCTGAGTTTCTAGCATATACTTCACAGGGCCAAGTAGAAAATTCCTGCTGGATCACTGTCTCAATCAAAAAACTGTAGACTGACAATGTTACTCTTTAAATATGCTAACCACATGCATAATGAAAAGTCATCTTTTGATAACTTTTTAGAGATACTAAGCAATGCAATGATGCACTTTCCTTTTTTAACATGGCAAATTAACTACCTCAAAATTTCAGTAAGAAGGAGTTGTTAAAAGTAAGAAAAAAAAGGATTGTCCTACCAATACATCATGCAGTCAATCCGAAACATTGAAAAATCTTTTCCCTTCACATATTAGACGTGAATTCAGGTTCAAATCTGTATGTTCACATGTGAGAAACTGTCAACACCATGTTACTTGCAGTAAAAAAGGAGAAAAACCCTTGGTATTTGTTCTTATGCTGGTGCCTCACAGAATACAGCAATTGTGACATGATATTCTCAAAACGAAGAGTGATAATTTCTATAGACAACAGTAAAGGTAGCAGTCAAAAATACAAGAAAAAAAGTAGCAGATAATCCAATATATATCTTCAAAAGCTGAACAAAGTCTTCACCGATGAGTGCCAGGTAGCTATATATTCTTAAGAAAAGTAAATACAAAAAGTTTAAATGGTATTTAAAGAATATTCTGCTTTGTTGAACTCAAAACTCAGGGGGTACAAAGTCAGATGAAAGAAGGCCAGTGATCTTATTTTAACAGAACTTGTAACTTGAAGTTGGCCTTATAGCAAAGCATATAAACAGAGGTGCAAATATACCAAAGAACAGGACCTCTGAAACGAGGACATCAGCATGCATTAGACAGTTGGCTAAGGAAATAACACAAGCTTTAGAACAAATGTTCTAAAGGAAGATGCTGGAGAGCAATAGAAACACAAAGCAAACTGACTCACCAGATGTTTTAAATCCGTGTTCTATTCTGAAAAGTCATAAGACAAAGATAGTCTGCAGGAACTTACAGTAGTATCCTATTGTACGGATTAAAGGTAACACATACTACCTTTTATTTCTGTGAGCCATGTACTAAGAGCAATGTTTTGTCCTGGCTTAACTAAACTCAGTTTTCATCTGCAAAGTCATCTGTGCTCTGCCAACATTCTGGAAATACGGCTAATTTTTCTATCCCCGTGTAGAAAGAAGACATAATGCATGAAGAAGATAAATACAGTGCAGAACTTCTACTGCATATAAACTAGATAACCTCATCTCAATTGCTAGAATTAAAATTGGTACTGCATAAGCAAATTATACTAAGATTTTCAAAACCTTGTAGTGAAACATTTGATAAATCACTAAGACCAAAGTCCAGCTCGTAATGTTTAGAAAGGGTGGAGAAGGAATCAAATACTCTTCTTAGTTTTATCTTGTAGTGTATGTCAGTTAGTACTTGGTAGATTAAGAGGCAAAGCAGTTGAGAACTGACATACTTGTCTTAATAAGAATCTCTACAGAACTGAACTTTTCACCTTCCTTCATAATCCTCTTCTCTTCCCTCTATCGCTTCATCGCCAGTGCCACAACATCACAAGAAACAGAGTCAATCTATGGGAACAGTACAAGGATGAAGCAGGTTACAGCAGTACAATCCTATCACTGCTTTGGTTAGGCAAAAATAATCTTTTTATAGTCTCATAAGCAACTTTTGCTTCAATTTTGAAATACAACAATAAATAGTTAACATCTTACTTCCTCAGCTTTTGTTACTGAGCTCTCCCCTTCTAGCAATATCCAGATAGAACTTCCTTCAGCTTGCGACAAGGAAATACAATGGTGAGGGGAACACAACTAAAGTCTGGAAACTGTTACCGTTTGCAGCAGAAAGAAGTTTCCACCTTATCACATATATGGCAGGAAAAAGATGCTTCAGATCAAAAGAGAAGCTTAAGAGCTAGCTTAAGTGATTGCATTTCAACCATTTCAGATGCTGTTGTTTTAGTTTACATCACTGAAATACACAGAGCATTAGGCTTGTCCAGGTAAAAGCCCCCATTTCACAATCAACCTGCCTTCCTCTTCATCCTCTGTACATTTTCTTTTCTCCCACATTTTGGCCTTCTTTTCTGTACCTCTGTGGCTCCCCTCCTTGTTTTTCTATGCCATTTTGCCTATGTCAGTTACACTGTTTGTACACTTAATTCTGTTTTCAGTTGATTATTTGTGTTCTTTCACATTAGTTTCCCTGCTACTGTTACCTGGAGCACGTTGGCCACAAAGTGAAGAGCTAGATGTTAAAAAAAAGAGGCGTTATGGCTAACTTGCTCCTCAGTGGGAAACAGCAAATGATTTTTTTTTTTTTTTTTTAATTTAAACTGAGACAGGGGAGGTTTAGGTTAAATATTAGGAGGAAGTTTTTCACACAGAGGGTGGTGACGTGCTGGAACAGGTTGCCAAAGGAGGTTGTGGATGCTCCATCCCTGGAGGCATTCAAGGCCAGGCTGGATGTGGCTCTGGGCAGCCCGGTCTGGTGGTTGGCGACTCTGCACATAGCAGGGGGGGCTGAAACTAGATGATCATTATGGCCCTTTTCAACCCAGGCCATTCTATGATTCTATGATCTTCCGTATGTATTTGGAAATATCTTTGAGGAAAATATTTTTAACAGAAAATAAAAACAAAATGAGAGAGAAAGGAGGCACAAAACAATAAACTGAAGGCAATTATTCTGCCATGCCAGCACAGCCATAAATGCTGAGGCTCCTTTGACTTTATGCTCCTTTTGAAAGATACACTTAGTTTCAAAATGCTGGACCATAGAGTTCTGCTGCTTACGTTCACCTGGTCAGCTTCTTGCGTTGCCTTCCTTCTCTTTCATTTAAGAAAGTCTGTAGTGGAAACGGAAAATAAGATTTATAAACAAATGAGGATAAACTCTAAAATAATCTTTAATATTCTCAGCACAAACATATCTAGAAAGGTATCATATCCGTGTACACCTCACACACATAATACCAAGAACCATACTGGAAACTGTGCAGATACCATAATGAAAAGTATTGCAAATGAAAAATTCGGTTTTCCTGTAGTGGGCTACATTTTCAATTGGAAATGAGAATATATTCCCCTTTTGTTACATTGGAAAGGCCTACCTTGCAGCAGACAAATTACATCCTTTTACAAAAATTATGGACGCATCCTGCTGCTGATAACCACATTTGTAATGCAAACTTTCTGTCCTGTTGCAGCCGTTTCAAGAGTAATGTTGACGGGAAGTTCTTAGTGGATGGAGTACCCTTCAGCTGTTGCAATCCAAGTTCCCCACGGCCCTGTATCCAGTACCAGCTGACAAACAACAGTGCCCACTACAATTATGATTTCCTGACAGAGGAGCTCAATATCTGGATGAAGGGGTGCAGGGAGGCCTTGCTGGACTACTACACAGCTATAATGAGATCTATTGGTATTGCAGCGTTGCTCATCTGGTTGTTTGAGGTAAGCCTCATAAAAATGGTCTCTGTCTGGTATATCAGAGACTTCTTGCTCTCAAGGATGGGTAATAAATATGCTGTAACATATGAGGAGCATAAGAAGCACCTTAATATCTAAAAAAAGTCCATAAGGACTCCAGTAATGCTGCAGGACTTTCCTCTAATACATAGTTTCCACAAAGTTCCCAGAGCAGAAACAAATCTCATTGAAGATGAGAACTGCTAGAAATGATGAACATAATTCTGGATATTTACAGAGCTTTTTCAACAGATTATCGCATATTCACTTCCATGGAACACTGACAGGACAGGATGCAGGATAACACATGCACTAACACCATTAATAGGTGGAAGGCATGAGGCTGTTTCAAGGCAGTACTGAAAAAGAGTATCAAAAATGTGAGGCAGACCTATGGTGAATGTATGAATGCCATCCACAGCAAAAATTGAGCGTAAATAGCTCCCTTCTAGATTGCGTAGCTTTACCACATAAACATGGAATACATTTTAGGTATAGAATAGACTACTCCTTATGCAGTCAAAATAAGCACTTCAGCGGCAAGTATATACATCTGCAAAGATGCATTCTTTCTATTAGTGCCTGTAAAGAAAGTTGTCAATGTTGTCATCTTCATGCCAAAGATCACAAAGGCATGGGCTTCTTTACTTTTTAACAGTAGCTTGATTTTTCTTATTATTACTCTATTGCATAAATATGAGAACTATTAAAATAATTCAACACAACAGTTCTCAGGCAGTGCTAGATTGGGTAGTGAAACAGCAGACATTTGGCAACCCATGAAAAAGCTGCTCACTTCAACGTGACAAACAAGCTAGGCATGCTGATCCCAATTCCAAGGCGACAATGAAAGCAGTGTTTTTTCCTCAACTCACACTTGAGCCTCTGTAGACCAACCTTCTTCATTTCTAGTGCATTGGCATGTAGGATGCATACGGCTCACATAATAAATGAAACACCTTGATTAAATTGATGTTTCATCACATGTCAGCGAGGAAAGACTTCCACAAAGATGAACAGACTAGGATTTTTTTTTTTCCAGTCACTGATGTCTCCATTAGTTGATCATCTATTTTGCGCTGATTACCTGTAGTCTGAGGCTATAACATTCCCAGGTAATTCCAGGTATTTATGCACTAATCATATTAACTGGGAATGCTACCTGAAGAATGGGAGAAAAAAAATTTCTCCTTGGTATTCAAAACCATGTAATTGGGAGATTGTTTAGATACATCACTGGGATAAAAACCCTATTTATTTTACTAAATATTAGGTCTGTACATGATCAAGTTTAAAAGCTGACTTAGTGGTAGGATCTAGACTGTAATTTAAGCCCTGTTTAAGCACTAACCTTTCCTTACAGCTCTCTGTGCTTATTGGTGTCCGGTACCTACAAACAGCAATGAAGAACGTTCTGCTGCGAGGAGATCTGCAGGGTGAATCAGATGGTTGGTTACTAGAAAACAGTTTTGTGGAAACTGCCAAATATAACATCAGTATTATCAAGAACCTAGGGAAAGCCAACCAGGTCTCCACTGTCTCAGGCATGAATGACCCCAACATTAATGTTCAAAACACAAACTGTGACAAAAGCAACGTTACAGCAAAATCTATCCCTGCAGCTAGCTAGAAAAGTCTTCAGCAACATGATGGCTCAAGTGCAGTTTTGACATACTAGGATCTTAGATACCGGATTTTCATTAATGGGAAAAAAGTAATATAATAATTGAACCAAAAATAGACTGGTTACAGCAACAGGATATTGATGCTTCTTTGGCAGGATGTATTTTCTTCACCTGTTCTAATGAAATTCTTGATTTTTGTATGTGTACAAAACAGTCTTTTGACTTTTTCCCACTTTGTCTCCCCTGCTTACGCATTTCTGTCCTGGTCTGAATAGATCAGAATAATGATTATACATAACAGGGCTATCAGCTTGGATATCAGTATGTTCTAGATAGGATTGGTCTAGTTTGTGATTACTGTCACATCTTCAGAAATCCCAACTGCAGAGAAATTTCAACAGAAATAACTTCTCTGGATAAAAAGGTTATTAAAAAGAGAATGATCACAAAAACAGAAATGAAAATTGTGTTAAAGTCTAAGTTAGGACAGGTGAAACTTTAAGCCAAATTAAAGTATATTATCACCCCTCTAATAGAACTTATTAGCTAAGTGAAATTGAAATCAAGTTGAAGGCAACAAAAGTTGGTTTGTATAGTGTTTGACTTGTTTGTTGTTTTTTTTTTTTTAAAGTTAATGAGTGCTATTAAAAGGAGTTCTCTGCTCAAGAACACTAATTGATAGCTCATGCAGGATATTAAAACTCCAAGTAGCATGTGGTAGCACAAGAGTAAAAATAAGCAAATACTTCCAATAAAACACATACTGATGGTCCCAGATGTTAAAAATGCTCATAATTTCAAGAGTAGTTATACAGATCCACAGGCTGAAGAGATTATTTGCAACCAACAAAAACCAAGACAGATCGTCATCCCTCCCATCACATTCCTAGTACAGTGCTCATGAAGTTTTTATGTCAACATATTGCACAAAAGCCTTTCTGTACTTGCAGGAACAGGATGCCTATGACTAATTCATCAGTAATAATATGGTTTTAAGTAGTAAAACATACAGATACAGAATAGAGGATGGAAAAAAAATATACATTACTTGTTAACCTGTGAATAACACATTATTTGAATATAACTTTGGACAGTTTGTGCATTCTTTGTATATAATCAACAAAAAGGAATAATCCCATCACTGTGATACTCAAAGCAGAACTACTCTGCTCTTGAAATTATACAAAATTAAGAATAAAAATTACTTTAACTGTCCAGTGTTGTTTTCTATGACACTAGAATAAGCAAGAACTATACTTTGTGTGATGGAAAAATCTATACTGTAAGTCAGGCAGGTCATATGCATGATTGTAATTCAAAATGCAACCGCATAACCACATAAAATTTTAGGTCTATATTTTTATGTTAAAAATAAAAAGGGACAGCTGTGGTCTGTCTGTAGTAGTAACCGTAGCTGAGGTTTTACAAAAAGCACACGAGAAGCAAGACCACTACGAAATAATTTTTCCCTGACAAAGCCTCCTAACTTCCAGGAAACAGCATATTGTGAACTTGGGTCTGATTGTATATGAAACAATGTGTTTTAATAACTCTCCGTGGACTTTTTTTTTTTTTTCAATTTGTATAGCTTTTTTTTTTTTAACCCATTCGTGTTTTCCATATCCAAAATGCTTACATTAATGAGCTTCAAATATTAATTTCCCACAATTCAGTTCTGCATTTCTTGAAAAAGTGCTTTGCTTTTTGACTCCCTGACCTCAGTACGTATCCCTTAATCTTTGTAAGATGCAGCTGACAGTCATTCCTTATTTATTCTCTTCATGCCATTCCTGATTTTACTGTCCTCTGTTCAAATCTCTGTCCCATCTTCCCAAGCTGAAGAAGCTGCTATTTAATCTTTTTGCCTATGGAAATTATTGCTCATCTTTGACAGTTTTTATAGCTCTTCTCTATTTGTGATTTTTAAATGAAGAACACCTGAAGTGTAGCACTGAGGATGTTATGAATTAAACTGTCTCTCTTTTTCCTAAGATCTCCTGTCATTTCTCACTTTTTTTGACAGTTAGAGCATTTGGGTAACATTTTCACAAAGCTATCCATAAAAATATCAAGGCATAAACTGGTGCGTCATTCCTTCAAACATTTCTGAGAGCCAAAAATATCATTTCTGTATTACAGCTTGTTATGCTGTTTCTAAGTCTACCTAATGCCCTTGGGCACAATCCTGACTGCCTTTCTTTCAGCGTGGTAATGACAAAATTTGAAAGAGCTGTATTATTAGACTGAAAAATGTCCTCCTTTTATGTCTCACTGAACTAAGAGAAAGTACGCCCACTTTTTAGACTATGAGACAAAGCAAACTTCAGTGAACCTGGGAAATACAATCCCAAAGGAAGCAGCTCGTTGTTTGCAGAACACTCAGCACAACAGTTTCCTGAGCCTTACTGGAAACATTAAGATTAGATGATATAATACTGGAAAAGAACGAACATAGAAAATTTTGGTACTTGAACTAAAATGACCACCCAGACCGAGCGTCTCTGTAAAATGACACAAATTTAAAGCAGTAAGCAGTGCTACACCACATCAGCATGAAGAGCAGAGGTATAAATATCCGGGTAACACTTTTCCCATAGTTCACACGGATCATTTTCATATGAAGAGGACACATTTTACCATAAAAACGTAAGTAATATTTGGTTTGTCAATCTTTCTCTCAGACAACTGCTGAAAAGATGCAGAAACGGCTGTCTATGGGAAAACTTGTGAAATTAAGTGAGTAGCAGCATACACAGGGAACAGCTGCTGTCTTGACTACTACCAGTAACTACCTGGATGATTTGATTGTTCATTTCCATCCCGCATAGGCATTTAGTCTCCTCCAATACAGATATATTGTGAAAGGACAACAGATTTCACAGTGCTGAGGACAAATCCTACTTACCAATTTGAAAATCCTAGCAATACTTTGATTATTGATACTTTGAAATTAAGCGTTCTCTTCTTCGCATTTATTAGTTTGCTCAGACACTGAAAGCACACTTTAAATACTGAACCTGCTTTACAGCACCTGTCACAATCACTTGGGTCTCCTGGAGCATTTAATATTACTGCCACTGTATCAAGAAAACAAACTCAGGTAGCAGCACAGACTGTCTTTAATTCTCTATAACTTATAAAGACAAAGATGGCATTAGCAAGCCAAGCCTATAATCCGTAGCATCTGCTCAGATACAGAAATAAATACGATTTGTAGGACACTTCTTATCCTATTTGTTATTAATGCTTAATCCAGTCAGAATCAATAACAATACATTTGTGTAACAAACTCCAGCAACTTCCAGAGCAAGGAATTCAACTCTATATAAAAATATGTTATTATGGAGCCCTTCATAAAATAACTGAAATATTTCAATGTTTGGCTCCTGCTGAAAATACTGCAATGGCTCCTGCAGAAACTGCAGTTACGATGCTCTTCCTTTAAAGCGCTCTGACTGCCACAGAAGACGCCTGCTTTACATTGATCATAAAAAAAATATAATGAATCATAAATGAATACTGCACGTTAAGAATTTCATTTGTATTCTCTTAGAAGCCGGAAACCTCCCTTACACAAACTGATTTAACTGGTGTGTGATCATACAGTTCTCTCCAACACAACAAATGACATTTAAACCTGACAAATCATTTGGTACACATTTTATCAGTTTCCCACTGTGGCAACAGTTTATTCTCCACACATGGTACTCCTACTCCGTAGTTTAGAAAAATCAAAAAGATCAAAAAGGTATGAAGCCCACGTGACCTAGGTGGTACCCCTATCTCTTATGAGGACAGTATCACATAAATGGATGCTCCTGTTCCAGTCTGCTGTTTTATGCCAAGGTGCGTAACAGAGGGAGGCTGCCTGAAGTCACCGTTGTGCAGAATCCACCTGGGTAAACCAAATTGCTCAATGAACTTCTGTGTACGTCTGAACTAGGAAAATAAATATTCTTAGATCATTTTTTCAGCGTCACAATCCTAAAACACACTGGTCTTGCCACTTTTAATTACAGCATAATTCCTAGAATGAAAAAGAAGACAAAAGAAACCTGGAACATTTTTACTATCTTAGGTAGATTATTTCTCAAGCTGCCATGGTTATGTTTTGCAAAACCTTCCAGCAGAAACTCTACGGTGCATCAGAATGGCCTCTCTCCAAATCCTATACTGCACCTAACTACCTTTGCCTACAGAAGCTAGTATTACATTCCAGGTACTGCGAGGAGAAAAGACACGTTCTGCAGTTCACAGAAAAATCCCTGCCACAGTTCCCCACAGATAAACAAAGGGCTTAAGACGGCCATCAAAACCATAGCGCCACTACCTGCTTCACATGATGTGCAGGCCCATTCATTCAAGCATGAAGCCTAGAAATTTCCTAGGTCAGTCTGATTCTTAATTGTGACAGCCTATAATTAAACTGCTTAAAATACAGTCCCGTTTCTTGACAGTGACCTCATAAACAAGCGATACAAAAATAAGAAAGTTGAAGCTCAATTTTTAGTGTTTCATGTTTAACTTCATACCTGGTCTCACATCTTAATCATCATTGCAAGAAGCAATACATATAATTTCAGGTCTCTCTCTCAAGCACATTTCTTAAACAGCTCCTCTTTAATCTCCGCTTTCAACCACACAATGTAAGCTTCCAGAAATGGAGCTAGGACTAGGACTAATTGGATTTTAGAGACTTGCAGAGCAGCCAGTATTCATTGTTCACTTGTTTTCTGTATCAAGAAATAAATTTAGCCTCCATCTGCAAAACATGGATAAAAAAAATACAAGATTGTGCCACAGAGATGAAACAATTTTCATTTTTGAAGAAAGCATATCATGGCCATAATCATCCTCCATATTATTTTCAACACTGCATCTTGAGATTCTTAGAATCTCTTAGAAGACACGCTACTGTGGCTTCTTTTTTTTTCCTTTTTTCTTAAAAAAAAAAAAAAAAAATGGACTCACTGTTTTGGAGAACACTTTTGCTAGATTTGAATCAATCGACCTTCGAGCTTTTCAGGAATTAGTTCCTAAAAAAAAATTTGCTGTATTAAGAATAAGCATAGAGAGTAATGCCATTAACACTCAAACTTAGTAAGCTTAATGGTAACTGAAGCTACAACAAAGCAGTGAGAAAGTGATGACAGCCATGAGCTTGTGGGATAGAGAATTAGTCAGTACTTCTTGCCTCTTCGTACATAAAATATTTCTTGTCTGTTTGCTCAACTCTGGAACAAATTTCTGTTTTCCATACGTACCACACAGAACATTAGACAAAACAAACTTCTGCCTTCAAGAGGTTCAGTATCTGACAGCAAGATATGGCAAGTTCTACTTTGAGAGCTATAAAACTTGACTAACTAATCAGTCAAAAGACACTTGAGTATTACATTATATGCTTACAACTTCTTTTAAAAATTGAGATAGACACTGCAGGAGTCTGCATCTTTGAAATATTAGGATAACTTTCAAGTGAAATATTTATTTAAATACGAAAAACTGTGCCACCGGTGCTCACTGGTACAATGATGTGGATCACAGTTTACCAGTCGTTTAATAATTCTCCCCTTTTTTTCATACTGACAGACCTTCTGTAATACTCTTGTAAAAATCAGCTGTGAAGTGTGAAAGTGCCTCCAAATAAAAGTGGAATAATCTATGAGAAGTTACTTTATTTCCTTTTTTAAATATACATATACAAGATATTTCATTTCAAAAGCACAAGAACATTATACAAGTTTCAAATTTACATTTTTGCAATTAAAGAAACCAGTATGTGCATTACCAAATTTCTTCTGTCAGCCTGGATGGAATGAAAATCAGTGGCGTAAGCATCTTGTGATCAATAAATACAGATCATACTCACAGTGAACAAAACTGCATAGTAATTTATGAAATGAAAGATGACCACACCAGTCAGTGAATGATATGGGAGCCCATTTGCTAATTAGTATGTGCAAACATACAGGGAGATGCAACTTCGCCCCTTCTCTCTTTCTCTCTCATTTTTCCAGCTACAAAGGTATTTCTAGAGCTTCAAACAAGAGCTTACCTGTTCAAACCAGCTCCTGTCCTTATAAATATATTACAGTTCAGACAGAAAACATAAAAGTGATCTCACCTCATCGTCGATAACAGAATTTATCACTGAAGTGCAAGGCAACTGAAAGTTTCTGATAAATGAAAAGGTAAAACTGAGCAAAAAAACCTGAATACAGTTTTGGTATCAATAAGCCATAATTTGCTAGCCCAAATACATGTTTGTCTTGGTATAAAGTGTTTTGACGTCCTTAGATATCTCCAGTGAATGCAAGTTTTCATCACAACTCCTCTTCTAAATTCTTTACGTGTCTCAAACACATTTTAGATAAGACTAATAGAATTATGCTTGTCTTTGAAGGGTTGTATATTCAGGTTTAAAATCTGCAAGAATCAAGATAAGGACAATGGTCATAATTGCAAGAAAAAAGGCCTAGATAACATTCCAAAGCCAACTGTTTATATCACCAGGGAAGGACTATAGCAAAAGTTCCTAAAGAGAAAAAAAAGACTTGCGAATCATAATATTCAAGTCTACCTGTACTCCATTTTTAGATGAATTATGGCGCTGTTCAGTGTACTCATGCACTCTAAAAGCTTTAAGAAACTAGGAGAACAGCTGTATTTTTATCTAAATCATTATCTGTGATTCCACTACCTGTCATACAACCAGCAAAAAAAATTAAAGGAAACCATAGAAAAACACATTCTCAGATATTATTTTGTAAACTTTCCCTTGCGACCTTATTAAAATGACATTAAAAAAAGCCAAATAGCAAAGGGAGGGGAAATTTAGAATATTGAAAACTTCCAGCTTTGACACCAATGTGATTTCCTTGGAAAGCATTTTTATCCATTACATTACAAATTCTCTCACATATGTTATAGTTGCAATTCAGAAAACAAAACAAGACATTTAGAACCGAAGCACAATCCTACAGCATTAAGAGAGAGCTCAATCACAACGTACCATTAACTACTGAAGGGCAAAGAGACATACTTATTCACCTTCTTTCACTTTTCCGCTCCTAGCTTTGAATGCGACCCCCAAAACACATTTTCATTTACGCAGGCAGGGCTCCAAACAACTGTGACAGAGGATGAAGAGTGGAAAGTTTCCCAAACACGGGCAAAAATTTATTTCTAATTCCAAGGCTGACTGATTTAGGGCCTTGATTTCAGTCCAGTGATAGCGTTGAAGGTTGTCTACTTTATTGACGTCTCTGGCTCCTACGTAACTTGCAGAGATATACTACAGCAGTTATTTTCCTGTTTGGCTTTCAAGGAAAAACTCATGAAAAAAACTGAAAGAAGTAAAACTAACCAAAACCTAACCAAACGCTGTAGTCCTAGACCTCTCAGGATATACAGCATTAATAGAGGACAAATTCATTAGATAAAGTGCGGTTCTGGCAGTGCGAAAAGCACAGGCTATTTTTTTAATGGAACAAATAAGATCGAAATTCCACTTTCTATGCATATTTCTCCTTTAAAGAGTTTATTGATAAAAACTCTTCATTAAATTCCAGGATATAGCAGAATGCAGGCTTTTTTCATAGAACTTAATGTTTGCTGTTCCTGTTACTAGAGATTACTACAGGCTTGGTACCACTTCCAACCCACAGATCTTGACCTATTCAGAAGTCACACTAAACTTGGGAAAAGAAAGAAAATAAAGTTATTTTTTTTACTTAGCAACACCAGTTAAGTATACTCTCAAGGCAAGGAAGAGACAAATATATGTGCCATGAAGCACAGGATTTGGAAAGCTGTCCTTGTCAAACATGTGAGACAATTACAACTTCTCAAAATAAAAAGTGGAAATATTTCTGGATCTGAACGCTCAGTAATAATTATACAAGGTAGTTTTCCTTTTGAGAAATAAAAAAGCAAGACAATTGACATGAAATTCTGTTTCAATGTATCAGCACTACATCCAACCTAGAGAATTGCATCTGAACTACAGAACCCACTTTAGAGCATTTACTGCCACTCTCCTTTCCATTTCCAAAGCACTGCCAAATGTAAAAGATTTCACTAAAATAAAGAGACTCAGAGCAGTTGCCAATTGAACCCAAAGAAGATCTGATTGGTTTCTTGACTCCTGGCAATCTCCTCTATGATGCAGTGTTGCTGCCATAGCAGATGCAGCTTCCGGTAACGTTCCCGACATAAGTGCAGAGGATTGCCTCTTCTTCATAGAAGGAAAAAGGAGAATACTCAAATAAGCATATCAGAATATCAACTGAGAAGTTATTTCATTAATAGTCTAGCATTAAAAGTCTTAACGATAGTCAATAAATACTGAACAGTTGTATGAACAGCAACTCCAACAAGTATATGGGAAGTGAAAGAATTCCACACATAATGATCAATGAATGTTGTTTCCAAAATGACACTTCAGTAATGGCAGTTGCTGTATGCTTTTCATCAGAAAGTTAAGGAAGTTTAACAGAACCAAAAAAGTGGATTTTCCCACTACTAATGACCCATTCATGACTGGAAACTGTCATCAGGAATCTGAAGTTAAACAAGTTCACCAAGCAAAGATGCATATTACAGCGCTGTACACACTAGCAGAAAGGTCATGTCTAACATGCTTAAGAAACAAAAGCACCAAAGCAGAAATGTAGAAAGCAAACAAGTTAAACACTTACTTCAGACCTGGATCTGTTTCTCCATATTCATCCAAGTATGGAGCAGGATATAAGCAGCCCCTGGTTTTACCTTCTATGAGGACAACTTTGCATTCCCTGATTCTTAAGGAAAAATAGTAATATTTATTTTAAACATATCTACCTTCAATATTATCACCACAAAATTATTTTTCATAAGCTACACCTTTTGATAGCTTAAGTATGATCTACATCAATAGCAGATTCAATTAACTAGGACTTATACAGGTTACTTTCCATCAGCTCCTGGTCAAATATGTACTGCGTATTAACTTTCCAATTTATAGACATAAGCATGGAGTTAGTACCACAATCGCTTCGCAGCAAACATCCTGTTGTATACAATCCCTAGGAGGGCTATTCTAAGCAGATTTAACTGATAGTTACATAGCATGAATTATGATAAATTAAACAGCATGGACTGCATTTAGATATACCAGATGTAAACTAGTGTCTCAGTGTCAGCAGCAAGGAAACTTATGTACCACCGTAAGTCAACTTTAAAGATTGTTTTAAGTATAATCCTTGATAGCATTTAAGAGTTTAGAAACAGAAGGAAACTCATTTTGTAACATTTTGTAACATTAGGTTAGCCACAATGGGATCTTATTTCCATAGACCATTACTGAATTGAGGTGCTATCTAGATACCTATACTCTATTCTACATTGTAGGGTACTGAGATGAGAATCGGCGTAACTACCAGAAGCAGTCTTCAGACAGTAGAAATCCTGCTCGAGGTAAGGAAAACAGTGAATTATTCTGTATAAAACTCCTGAAGTTACTGCAGCTAGGTTACTTTCCATATTAGAATCTGTGCAGGTAACCAAATGTTATCCCCCAAGGCACGTGTTCATTTTGAAAACCATATCGTTCTGATCCACGACTCATCCATCCACCCTCTATAATACAAAACAATTCCAATCCAAACAAAATATCCCATTAATACGATTTGCCTCAGCTAGCAATTCAAGGTGCTATGCACAACTTAGAAGAGTTTACAGCCATGACTCCGTGGTAGGTATGCACTTAAGTACATCCTCTCTGGGCTGTGTACTTAGCTACTTCATTACTCAAAGAAGTTTTTCTTGTTACCTTTGTGGCAATCGTAAGCAGCGCAGCAATAAAGAGTTGCTTACCCAAAAACATATCAACTGCTATTCAGCTGATTAACCAGCCAGTCTTAAGAACATACCCCCCTCCATTTATAGCTGTATGTATGCACAAGTCTATGTGTTTCTTAAGTAAGGGAAGGAGAAAAAAGTTAGTTTATAGTACCTGTATCTCCGATTACACCATGCAGGACAGTACTCTCTGGAGCTAAAAAGGTATTCTACTTTTGCCAACTCACAGGCCTCTGGATTGCTATTCCTATTGAGGCTCTTTAAGTGTGAAGAAAGATTAGTGTGACTCACAGCTGTTTTGCCACTGACACCTTAATAAAGAGAAGAACTGAGTAGTCTAGACAGATATGACTGCTGAAAAAATATCAATCTCTGAGCCTGTGTTTACAGTGTCATTTAAACTTACACAGACTTAAAGGACAGACACGGACTACAGTTATGTCTGATATTATCTTTCCACAAGAAATAAAATGTACTAAATCTAAGTCTCCAGGTTTCCATTTGATCTCATTATTAGAAATGCTACAATACATGATCCTCTAAATACACAGAAGACCCACACAGCTTCCAGTAGAATCCTATGTTGAAGTAGAAGTACAAGCATTTTGTGAACTAGGAACAAAAAACAAGATAAAGATCAGTTCTTTCCTTCATATTTCTAAGTGGTACAGCAGAAATCCAGGAAAGTTTTAATCACAGAAGATAATCCCCTAGATGCTAAATCCATGGTAAAGTTCACTTGAAAAAAATCACAGCTTTAGGGTATGGTATGTGTAATTCCAATATATCTAAATGAAACTGCTCAGTACAGACTAGTCACATCACCTTCAAACAGGTTCGTACTCTATACCCATTCTGTAAAGCATATGATCTGACTCAGAACCTGAACAATGCAAAACAACTAATAGCAGTGATGTGACTTGTTAGTATTCTGTACTAAAGTAATGCTACTAACATTTAACCATTACTTGGTTAAAGTAATGTCGTTGGGTTTTTTTGTCACTGTTGGTTGTTGTTGGTTTTTTTTTTTTTGCCTAAAAAGAATTAAGTGCTTTGACAATGTTCTGCTTTTTGACCTTCAAATATTTCCCTTTATTCATTAATATGTTAAATTCTGGCCAGCTACTTACTTGAGAAACATACAGACTCCAGCTCCACACTGAAGAGCATGAGAAGTACAGGCTCCCAACTCCTCTCCATTCACAAGTTCCTGACAGCAAGTATTCTGGGAACACAACATAGCCCCACAAAATAAACATAATACTGGATGTTTTTGTTCATCATCAGAAGACCGTGGGCATCTAGAAAAAGTGTAATTAGATTGTTATTTAAGAATGAAAGAATGACGCTTGGAAGAAAGCTAACTACCAATAACATTCCTAAAAAGAAAGTCACACCTAAGATATATACTGTTGTCATAACCTTGTATCACATACTTGCTTCCTTTGGTTCTGTTTCTACATTGCTTCAAAGATTTCAGCTGCAAGATACCCCCCTTCAAGCAGGAGACTGGACTAGATGATGTGCTGAAGCCACTCCCTGACATAAAACAGTGCCAACCTGACAGGCTTCTTGTGTCCTGTGCAAAAACACTCAGGCTGAGAGCCACATAAAACCCACATTACAGTGGTGGAAAATGACCAGCAGATTGAAGTGCAATACTATCAAACAAAAGTGAATACGTTGAGCAAGCTGCTGCGTTGCAGCCTTAAAATGAAGAGCTGCTAGTACTGACTTGTATAACTACAGAAGTGCTTTTGCTTCTGCAAAACCATTTCTGTTCACAGTTCTAACAATAGCTACAGTAACTGAAAGAATATCAAAATGACAACTAAATACATCACATCACATACATTACCTAAACTGAGATGCTTGGTTCAGAAGGCAGCTATAGTCTTCAGGAAGCTCTATTAAACTATTTCTTTTCCTAGGATACCTGCATAAGTGAAAGAAACATCATAAGAAAAAAAAATAAATACCACAGCAAAAACCATAATGGGCAGATAGAGATCATTATCCTGCTAAGTTTTTGGTCCCTTCCACAAACTTTTGCAATTCCTAGCAGCTCTCTAGTCCTAGAAGTCCAGATGGAAGCTTCAGTATTTCTACATTCCAACAAAGTTGATGAAATTAAATTGCGTATCTGACGCACATGCATAAAGATATCTCATGTTTCAGTTAGCTTTTGTTTTTCCCGATAGAAAGCCACAAATTGGTTAACAGAATGCTGTGCCTTCTCAGTGAAGAATCACCGAGCCAAAGAAATGAATTTATGGTAGTACACCAACAGGATAAAAGAAATACAAGCACTGCTAACTTATACCTAATCACCACTTCATTCCTTGAACAGTTTTAAGGCAAAAGAGGACAAAAAACCCACAACAATTGAAAACCAACAAAACCCAACCTACTAACCTTACTGCAGTGCTCCTGCCCTTCAAGCAACTTAGCACCACTGGATCAGCACACCACCTATTTAAAACAAAGATTTGCAGAAGATGGCATTTGATAATAACATACCTTCAAGTATTGCTAAACTCAACTACTAAGAAATAAGCAAATAGATACATAGATAAAATACTGAGCTCATACGATGATTTATCAACTGTTACTACTGACTAAAAAAAGGCAGTATCTCACTCAGCACTTCTGTTTTTGCTAGGAAGACTACAATGGATTTCTTAGATCTGCCTTTTTCAATTACTTTCCAAAGTTCACAAGCACCTGCAAGAGACTTGGCCTCTCTTATAAGTTCCTTGAGCACACACGTAGAAACTCAAAACACGAACTTATCCATAAATATACTTGTGAGAATGCTATTGATTTGCAAGTAATGGTATATACTACAAATGCAGTTACAGCAAACTTCTATGTAACAGACTGTTAAGTCAGCTATACACACTATAAGCTGGAGTCAGCAGCTCAAAATGTCCCCTAAATTGAAGGAAGCTAGATAACAAAACAGAGGAAGAAAAAAACTGATCCAGAGAATTCTGCCAAGAATCAGGAATTATAATTAACCAGGAATTATAAGTAACCATGGGCTGAAACAGTCACAGTAAATACATGGAGACATTTTTCAATACAATAAAGCAGAATTATTTGACTATTCTCCTAGATGAGGGCTGGCTGCAGTGAGTTGTTTATTTTAACCTGTGTTTTTGAAAGAAGAATTTTACCAATTATTTCCTTACTGTCAGATTACAGAGCACATAATATTTATATTATACAATTCAGCTATCTTCTACATTCATCAGTCTATTTGGAAATCCAGAGAAGATACAGTACAAAGCCTCATCTGGCAGGCTATAAAATTTTGTGCTCTCATTTCATAGCTTATATAATCAACACTTTTGCTACTGACATTAAAAACAGGCCAACAAACAGCAGATGGTACACCATGAATTCAACAATTTACGATACCTTTTGCCTACAGGAACCAAACACTGTAAGTCTGCAAACACTAATTCCTTACACTGTAATTGTTGTGCTTTAAGTTTTTTATGCTCTTTAAAAGATTCACTATATTTATGCACATCAAATGAACATTTACAACTCTAGCATGATCTTGGCCTCTGTTATTAAGAAGTTTGATGCAATTCTCACAGGGTCATCACAACACAAAAACATGTCCTGTCCATGTTCAATTAGTACCTTTGAAGGAGTGGATTTACAGTGTCCCAATACTCCTGGAAGAGCAGGAATAAATTGGTGGGTAGAGAGAGGTAACTACAAAGTGCCTTGAACTGCCCTTCTTCAGAAACTGCATAAGAAAAAGAAAAGAGTGACTGTTAAAATGTTTCAGCATCGCTGAATAATTCACTCAAAACTAGAATTCTGCTGATTCTTCTTCCATTTAATAATACAGGTTTTCCAGCTAGAAGCATAGCTTCTTAGACTGTATAACTGACTATAGCTCCATTGATGTAAATGGGGCTATGACAATTAGCTCAAGATCTGCTTTAGGTTTTATAAATCTGATGTTATTACATTATTAAGTCATGTATAAGTCATTATAAAAACGTGCTTAAACTTAATTTCACTGTATAGTATTTAACACACTGGTGCAGCAGATTTCCTTACCTATCATATTTCAGCTTTTTACTATTCTTTGGGCATGCGATGATATTTAGTTTTTCTATGATCAAGTCAGTGCTAACATGCAACAGAGTTGTGCCAGGTTACTAGTTTGCTAAGTGGTCACATATTGGCTCACAGGGCCTGCAGAAAACAGCACTGCTGCTTCACCAGGAGACTCCTTTCTACAGATGGTACTGACAGTACTTTTCTACTGATGGCAACAACAGTATAGTGCAAAGATTTGGACTTGCAATCAAATTAATGATATTCAATCTTAGCTCATAGTTCACATAAATAAATGTAAGACTACACTATGTCTCCGTTGTGTATTGAAGCTTTGGTTCTCCTTTTCAAGTAGTCGATAATTCAGCTTTCCCCTGCATTTTGACAAAAAACAAAGCACTTACTTTGGTTTTAGTATCTGCAATGCATTAGAATCCTTTAAGGAATAGGTTTCAAGTTTTATAACATGCTTTATTTCTAATAAGCTCTATTTTGCTTGCATTTGCCAACATCAGCAATTGCACAAGAAAGTTGATGTGCTCTTTGAGTATTATGGTGTGTTTTCTCATTTTTAATACTCTCCAGGCTATTTCTCAGATCTTATAATCTAAGCCCCTAAAATGCCTCAAATTACAAAATCTTCGTAGCCATTGACGCTCACTACCAAAACACCATTGATAGCTCAATATTTGCACACGTTCAGAAGCAATTCTTCCGCAGAAATCCTACACCACCCAACTTCCCATATCTTCCCTTCCTACACAAATTAACCTTTCCCTTCTAAGTCTTATTAACTACTGTTGAGTTATTGTGAACATTAAAAATTCCTTCACTCCAAGAACAGAATAAACAATTTCAAAGACACATTTGCTTTCTCATATTTACCTTGTAGTAGCTCCTCAGGTGGAGAAACTCCCAGCAAATAATGAAAAAATAAAGCAGCACAACGAAGGTAAGGCATGATGCCTTTCTTAACACAATCCCATACAAGCCAGCCTGGAATATCCTGACTAAAGAAACTGTAATACACAAATGAGAAATACCTGCAGTAGTTCACAGTGCACATCTTTAGAGTACTTTCACTACGCTAGAACTGGTACAATGTTAGCTATGGCTAGAACTGGTACAATGTTAGCTATGTACAAACAACATTGCTGTACCCCAAATTGTGTGAAACAGTCACCAGAATCTAATTACAAACTTTCCTTTTAGGTAAAGAATGAACACTGAGCTTATGCAGAACACATTACACATTCAAATTATATCAATTAACATTTTTCAAAATTATAAAGCTGCCCAAATTCAAGCAACTCTGATTTAAGCTGTGCAATACAGCATCACACATGGAGTAACTGATGCATATCTGCGGTTTTCTTTATTACAGAAAACAAGCAATTCTTGGAATTAATGACAGCATTTTTCCATGCATTCAGAGCTCCAAATGCAATCCAAAAGGGATAAGGAAAAAAAATTAAGTAATCGTCACATGCAGCAAAAATAACAGTTAAAAATAATCTGCCTCATATTTCATTATGTTATAAAAACACCATTCTCGTTATTTTAAACTATCCTAATCCTATTTCTGAAAAAAATAAATAAATACTGGAGTGATCATTTTCTCAGAAAAAATTAACCACAGCTAACTTCACATTCATGTGAGCAGGATGACGACAAGCATTGACTAGGATCTGCTGAGAAACAAGTAAGGCTACATTAAAAAAAATCACCGACCATTTCATAATTACTATTTTAAGTGTTAAAGCACGGTGGGATCAGAAGACACTGTTTATACAGAAATTAAAATGTTTCAGCCTAAATTCTGGCATTTAATTCGCGTTTGAACATTCCAAAATACACAGCAACTATGGTTCTAACTCATGCATGAAAAAAATTACTCCTACTATTTAAACACAGAAGTTTAAATGTTTAGAAATTTACACAAAACTTTCGGACACATGGGCAGCATTTTCAACCCTTGAAAAGAATAAATATTTGCAACTAGCCTTGGCAAAGATAAATCACAGCAGGATTTGTGGAGGCTGCATCCACATATTCTAGCTTATTTCTCATATTGATACTAAAGCACTTAAGAGCTTCACTATACAGAGATAATAGCCAATGAAAAAGTCCAAAACAGTATTAATGCTCAAACGAATAACAGTAATTAGCTTTACAGTTTTTACCTCTTCTGTTATAGTAGAAATGTATCCTTCTGTTTGGAAGGAAAAAGTGTAACAGATCTAAAAAAATTCAAAATAGCCTTACATTTATCTTACAGTTTGCGTTTACATTTCCCTCTAGGATAAACATAGGTAACTTCTCATCCTTAGTAAGGATTTGCCCTGTTGCCTACAGGTAGCAGGTGTTTTAACAACAGCTGTTCCTTTCTCTAGTTCCCTCTTCTTTCTAAGTTTCAGGAGCAGTGGAAGCAAAGCACAAGGCACTGTACTAAACTTCCCATACAAAATGTTGTTTGGGCTTCTTTCCCTCCTCATTTTCTTTGCTGTTCAGGTCACTCTCTGAGAATTACTATGTTTCTAGGAAGACACAGTACTGTAACTGTTACTTACCCACTGGTGTACTGACAAACTTCTCTACAGAAAGACTGCGCCGAGCATGCCTCCTCACTGTTGTCATACGATCCAGCAGTAGGGGATTCTGGACACACAAACATGAATCCTAATGTAAATGCACTTCATTTGTGACTTTTTTTTTTTTTTTTTTTTTTTTTTTTAAGTAAATTGAGCTTTTTTCTAAAATGCATTAGAGAAATGTTTCCACTTTATTTTGCTTCTTTTTATTTCTTATTTTTAACGTAATGAATGCCCTCCTAAAACTGCACGCTACAACAGGTAATGATTACTGCCCCACTGCTCAAACTCATGTAAAAACTGCTTTCTTCACATGAACTTTACAAGTTATTGTTCTGTATGGATTAAGTTACAGGATTTTTTACTTTTTGTTTTCCTTATACTGTCATGCTGTAGAAAACAGGAAGCAGTAGCCAGAAAGCCTGCAGGTTACTGACAGTTTTCAACAGTAGCGTGAAATATCAGGAAAAGTAAAATTTTTCCCAAGCAGTTTATAGGATTCCATATCTTGGCTATTTAATAGTTTGGCGGGTAAAGGAAAGTGTATTTCCAAAATCCATACTAATTCTCACTGTACTACTCAGAGTGCTGCTGTTGCGGAGTGCTTTGCTTTTCCTACAAGGAGTGAAGAACATGTGATGTTGCTACACTGGAACAATGGACTTGATCAGTAACTACTTCATTTTCTTACACAAAGCACACAAATGATAAAATAAAATGATCTGAAAATTATGTAGTGCTACCTTTCTGTTTGGTTTAAACCAAACAACATTTATTTCTACCTAGCACTAAAAACCATTTATTAAAACAAAGTTCTTATCTGGAAGATGTTAATCATTACTAGCAAAACATTCATCCACCATTAAGAAATTCTGTGAAATGCTGAAATGATACAACCCAAATACATCCCTACCTGTTGCTGAAGATATAACAATTTGTGTTATGTGTGCTAGTGTCGTCAGATGGAAGAGGTAGAGGTGGTTATAGGCCGAACTAATTGATGAAGGTTGCAAGTCTACAGCGTCCTCCCAGTATAAAGACGGAAACGATAATACAACTCCCACCTACAGTGGAAAGGAAGCAGTAAACATTAAGGTAAAAGAAATTTATTAATTAAATGGGTAATGTAAATTACTGTAACTTATATTATCGCTATATAGTTATATTTTGTTCCTGTAGTCAGTTTGACATCATTTATCTTGCTGATTTTAATTCACACTGTATAAAGCAAAAAACTCATCGAAAATGAGTTGTCCTGCTAGCACATAAGCAACAGATACAGTTTTACTGTACTTGCCAAGAAAGCTTGTCTGCTTCCTAGAAAGCTTAGTTTCTGATCCACGTAAAAAAACAAAACATTGAAAAAGTGCAAGAAAGGAAACCAAGCATTAGTTAGAAAGATAATGAGGGCAAAGTAGTTTATGTTTTAAGCTAGAAAAAGCTACATAAGTTGCTCTGAAAGTAATGCCTTATTTATTTCCATGGAAACTACAACAGAGAAAAAAAAGCATAATAACACTACTTGATAGAACAAATTCTCAGCTACCAAACACTTTTTCAACACAGTCATCACCGTTAGCTATGCATTTTCACCAGTTATGAACCAGAGTGTGCTCACATCCACTGGCTGGTCTCCATAAATATTCACTAAGCATCAATAAAGGTCAGAGGGTGCATTTTTTTCTGTGTGAATTAAACTCCACACCTTTGCTTCATACACAATTCTATGTCAGATGCCATTTTGTCACACTGCCCCTCTGCTGTCATTTGTCACATGGCAAGAAAATGTAACAGAATACAGGCAAAGTGGTTCAATCTCTACTATCGTACCACCATCTGCCTCTGATGTCGCTGATTATCATAATAAAATAGCAGGCACTACTTTCAGAGTGGTCCTTGTACGATATTCTTACTAAGTATAGAAAGAAGATGCTGAGAAACAGTATAAAGAAGATAAGGAGAATGAACATGAACGAATGAGAAGGTATGAGGCCTATTTAGACAAAAGGAAAATGAGAAAGGTTGAATTACTCATGCTTTTTTTCAGGTTTTGATAGTGATACAGGTAGTAAAAAGATGGCTGCTATTACAAATATGAAATTCAAACAGAGTGAGATTGCAAAGACATGAAAATTAGAAACAGCAGAACTAAGAGTAAACAATTCTACGTCACAGAAGTATATAATTTGCTTGTATGCAACACTCACACGTAATCATTTAATTCATGCAAGTGAAGAGTTAACGCAGGGTAAAAATCACAAAAATCTAGGTTCTAAAAAAAAAAAAAAAACCATTATTACTGAAGAATAAAATGAACCTCCTTACCAAAATGTGGAACATATCTACTTCTAAGAGGGACGGAGTGTCTTCCGTTTTAAAGTCTGGTAGAAGAACTACAAAATAAAGATATTAATTAGGCATCTCACCATCAACACTAGATGCCTTGCAATCTAGCAGAATCCAAAAGCCTGTACACATAAGCATCCTGTTCAACAGAAGGCTAGTTAAAGAACAGTATTCGCAAAGGCCACCACATTCAGCACATCGGCAAGAACTACGAAAAACAGTTCTCTCTGAGACTCGGGTATCTTAAACTAGGATGCAAGTAGCCTTTCAGAAATCCGTTTAGCCTTTAGAATTCGAGTAATTCTGAACACTGCCATCTGTAAACATTAATGATCTGAGTAGCTCCAAGGCCTAGGTAAACTGCGTTAGAGGATTTTTTGGAACTTCAAATGATACAGGGCTGGGTCAACAAAACTACTGATTGGTTTAGTTCAAGCAAAACTTGTGATTTAAGGAAACAGAGAAACTGAAGTTAGCACTGTTTTCAGTATCTATCTTTTCTTCCTATATTGTTTTAACAGTGCGCTCCACCTTTCAACAGAAACTTCTGCAACACAAAAGGAATACAATACCTCCTAGAAGACGAACCAGATGTTTCTGAATCAGGACCTGCGGTGATGTTGTTCTCTGAGCAGCTGCAAACTGCACTAATGCTTTAAGGCCACTGTGCTAGAGCACAAGAGAAAATGGTTGGACAGGAAAATGATAGTAGCAAAATACATCAGTGAGAACATAGCCCTACAAACAGAAAATGTATTGACAAGTGAATTAAATATGAACTTCCATGTAAAGCAGAAACATTTTCCAGAATATTTTTGTTATCAGCCTGAACCATATTTTCAGAGATAATCTTCAATAGAGGATGCAAGCAATTTCAACAGTATATTTTTCAACAGTATATTTTCATATAAGTAAATGTATTGCATATCTACTTGCCCATACCTGTCTATTTTGTAGAGATCCAAACAAAGGCTTCCCCTCTGTTTCCAGGAGGTTTTCTTAAAATTAAACACAGAAAAAAAATTACATTACTTTGTTCTACAGGAACATAACATTTCTGTTTGAGTTACACAGATATATACAGTCAAGTGGAAAAACATTTCTTAGTACATATCTTTAAAGCACATCATAATTTGATGAGCAACTTGCTAAGAATCTCTTGAAAAATCTAGCATGACTGGCACCAAAGGATTCCTACATAACTGGCTTTAACAGGGTTTTTAAAAAGTTTTTTTAAAAACGTTTTCAGATCTTTCTAACTAAGATTTAAAGGAACACTGCTTCATTTGAATGATGATAGGAGACTCTATGGATTTAGTTGTACTTTCAGTTACTTTTATACAATGCTCACAAACATCAAGGTATGTTTACAGGGATGCTATACAGCTATCTTGTCCTCAAATTCACACTACTTCATTTGATTGTAGTTTAATAAAGATCATGTGAAAACAGATTTCCCAAATTAGAACACAATACACCTTCCCTCCCCAAGCACACTGGTTCTGGAGAGATAATAAAGAGAAAGTAAGCCAATAAAAACAAGCAGCCAAATGAACTTAACTGAGTAAAAAGGCATCGAATCGAATGTTACTATGTTTTAGTCGCTTCAGAGATGAACTGGTCAATTTCAAGATCTTACCAAATATATATATTTTCTTTTTTTAAAATAAAGAAGTGTTTTAACTTAGCATTTTTATACATCAGTTTAATATGCAACATGTAGAGTTGCTGACAAAACATGGAAAAAATCATTTCTGTTTTGAAGTTAAATGGCCCAGCATATGTCAGACTATCATACCGACCTCTCACACGCTATAATACTTGCCTGGTGAGGCATCTAAATATTATACTTCTGTCATATGTCTTTGATATCACACGTGATAGCAGCTATTACATATATACCCTTGTTGACAAGAACCTCACTCTTGACAGCCACCAAGGTTGGTGGGTTTTGGACTTTTTTTTTCTTAGATAAAATAAGAAACAATCTACAGCACTAGGTAGATGTAAAGACAGCCGTATCGCTTCCAGTCCTCTCCTAACCATTCGAACATTTGATTAAATCCAAAACAAAATAGCTGTAATTAGCTTTTATGGCTATTCCTGCCTTATTCCTAGTGCTCCTACAAACCTTCTGAACTCCTAACACTCTAGTTCGATCAAGTGCGCTGTAATATTACAGTAGACTACACTTGTACTTCAACAGCTTTATCAGAAAGAAAACTGGCATACTTGGCAAATCATTGTTATGGATATGTACAGTTACATTTTCCATTCCTGGAACACACAGTTAAAGACTTATCCCTTGACTCTCCCTGCCTGAAAGGCACTACTGATTTAGTTACAGCTCCATGTCTATAGCGCCATCTTCTTTGAGCATACAGTGGAAAAATGAAGCAACACTGACTACTAAGCAGGTACATTAGCCAGAAAAGGCAAGTATTTTTAGGCTAATAAGTTACTTTGCCTTCAAAAAAAATAGATTCATATGGTATAAAAAAACTGACATGTTTTTAGCAACTTCAGAATACAGAAGACCACATTTGTTCTACAAATTGTGTGAGAATTTTTCAAGAATAAAGACAAACAGAAATAACGAGTTCTATCACGCAGATCTTTCAAGAATGATTAAAGATTCTGAAGTATTAGAAAAGTGGTTTTGAGTAAAATCTGAGAAAGGAAGTTCTGTTTCATAGTAATTAGATATTTGGCTGCACAGAAGATGCATGGCATTTCGATTATCTTCAACAGCTTTGCAATAGTCAAAGATGCTTAATATTACAGTTCATAACAGAGCTCTCAAAGATTAAACTCACCAGTGTTGGCATTACATATGTTAACAGTGTATTTTATACAGTACCATCCACCAAAACATTCTATTGTTTATACCGGATTAAAGATCAGGTATTATACGTAGTAAGAACTATTAACCTATATTTTTCTTATTTATGTGGAACTATCATTATTGTATATACATCCAGATTGTACACACTCTTACAAATCAAACAGCCTTAAGAGTTTTGAGCCATAAAAAGAAGTAAACCCAAATTATGCTTTACCTATACACTGGATGGTAAAAGCGCACGTGCTCCAGGTCATCATAGGAATCCGATAATCAGCTTCATTTGGAGCAACTTTTAGTCCAACTCTATAAATGGTGGTTGCAAACAAAATAAGCATCTCCTTGATACTGCTTGAGTATTTGGCTCTGCAAAAGTAAACCAAGATAACTTCAGCCTATACTATTAACAGTGCTTGTTATTTATATGTCAATTGTTTGCTAACAAAGTCAAGATGATTTATGAAAGAATTCTTAAATACAAAGACCTTTTCTAAAGAGGGGGAAAAAATGACTAGTTTCCAGTACTACTTTCTTCTTGTCTTGGCAAGGAAAAATAGCAGAAGTAGCAAAAAAGAACTTTCCTGCACTATAGCAGTGCAAGGAATACATTTGATTCTCACTAACTTCTGTTTTCTAAGTACTCAAATTTCATTTTGGACCTCTTATTTTTTCTCTTTTTTACTGCAAATAATAAGAACCTTGATAAAATAGCAATCAAATGGAAAAATAGATAGGATAAAATAGAAAGAATAAGGTTGGCTGGAGCCAACCTGGGAGAATGAAGATATCCAACTCCATCCAACCTGGCCTTGGGCATATCCAGGGATGGGCCATTCACAGCTTCTCTGGGCAACCTGTTTGAGCACCTTAGCGCCCTCTGAGTAAAAAAATTCTAACAAACTATAAGAGGGGAGGTTTAGATTAAAAACTTTTCCCCCTTGTCCTATCATTATCAGACTGTGTAGTCAGTCTTCCTCCTGCTTATAAGCTGCAAGAGATTTAACTTTCTGATGACATTTTTACAATAGCAGATCATAGAATCATACAATCACAAGGTTGGAAAGGACCTGCAAGATCATGTAGTCCAACTGTCCTCCCATTACCATTGCTATCACAAACTACTGAACTATATCTTGTAGCTTCTCATCCAGGAGCCTCTAGAACACTGCCAGGGATGGTGATTCCACCACCTCCCTGGGCAGCCATTCCAGTGCCTGACCACTCTCTGAGAGAAAAAGGTTTTTTTTTGTAAGTAATTTGCATAACAATGATGTCAGGCAGAAGTAACAGTAGTAGAGTACTTGATTTAAGAGTAGCATTATTTTAAAAGAAGATAGCTAAGTACACTTCAGAAGCCCCTACCTATTTTGCTTTTTTTTATGGGATAGAGCTTTTGTCCACTGGAACAAAAGTAGACAAGACAGCTCTGAGTAATTTGTACTAAATTAGTCTAAAACAAGTGAAAGCTATCCCTGAAACACACATATAGCAGGAAAATTAAGGCAAACAAACATTAAGTGACTTGCCTAGAAGCACAGAAAGTGGCCAAAACGACTGGAATTCTGAATTAGAAAACTACACTCAGTTTTGTACTAAGAAAGTAAACACTGCCAGGCTAGGTTTGACCAAGAGGTTCATCTAGGTCTGTATAGAGCTGATATTCAGTGAATGCTTAGAGAAATGTACAAGTAAGCCTGTATTGAGACTGAAAAAGCGAATGTCTTGCTTCAATATAAATCCTGAAGTTTTTTAGATTATTTCATGGATAATTAGTATAGCCAAAAAAGCACTTACGAGGACTGAACTCCAAAACTAAGGATGGAATGGAATTCCAAAGCAGAGTTCTCCAATCCCTTGTTGACAAAAGCTGGAGCATTTTGTTGATCTCCTTCCAGAAGAAATCAGATCCAAATTAAAACACAAATAAGTTATCATTTTTACAGCAGTCTAACAGAAGACCTCCTTTTTAACTGGTTTGAAAATAATTATAAGCAGACCTCACCAGCCAAGATACTCTACTAATCCTCCTAACATTTCTCACTATTTACAAATATGGGAGGATTAAAGTAGTGCTTTGTTACTACTTTGTTTTATTGAGGAAAATACAGCAAAGCAGATGAAAACTTTCCTGCATCATAGGAGTGCAAGGAATAAATCGATTCTCTCTAACTTATGTTTCCTAAACATTTCATTCTAACACTCTGAATTTAATTTTTCTTCATTTCATTACAAACTCTTCAAGCAAAAACTTAACTCCAAGTGTTAACAAGCATCTATCCTCCCCAAGTTATGGAATTTTCTTGTACAGGGAAGGCAGAAACGGTAACAAACCAGAAAACTGGTGACAACACCCTGAAATAAAGCTATCAAGCTCTGAAAGACCTATGACTAACCCCAGCTTTATTTTACCCTGTCCTGATTGAGAGCAAAATTACCCTAAATTTTAAGTTTCCTTTTGACATTATGTAAAACACGTGTATTATACTTAAAACTGGTCTATTAGATATCCCACAAACAAGCTCCAAAATGAAGATAACAAACCTTTTGCATTTTTCACATTGTAGCCTGATATCCTGACTATGACGGTTTCCAGCCACCTAGCCAGGGAGAGAATTTGAGCTACTGCCTCTGCATCCTCACTGAGAAAAGAAATGGAAAGCAGTTGTTACTTTAACTCTGAAATAATCTTTATAAAGTCTTTAAAAATAAAGGACACACAAATCAAAATACATTAACTCAGTAGTTGCATAATTTCGCAGGAAAAGCAAACACTGAAAAAAAAAAGCAGCATTAGCCTAAGTACTAGACCTAAATATTTCCTAAAGTGGTATACAATCCAAAAATAGCCTAGAAATGCTTTTAAAAATGATTTTGGCTTCCAAAAGCAGCATATTTGGGTGAGTGGTCAGTAAGGAGATAAACGGCCATTTACACAGACTAAGAAGGTCAGCCCATGATTACCCTCCCAAAATCTGAAAAGTCAACCCACCCCAAAAATCATACTCAAGAAAGGCTACGCAGTCTATTAATTCACCTGTTTATTTTTTGAGCCTGCAAAGGAACAATGGGAATCACAGTATTGCACAAAGATTTGCAAAGTGGACAAAGATACTCTCCATTCTCTAAGTCAAATATCTGTTCAACATGCAGGCGTTGTCGGAAGTTCAGTTGCATGGCTTCAAAGTACCTAGAACATTGAAAAGAGAATTACTAGAAAACAGAATTGCTCAAATGTGACCTGAAAACGAAATTTCACATAATTAAGTCTTATCTATTAATTCTTTTCCTAATACCTTTGATAACTATTTCTTGTGCTTGGACATGAAAATAAAATCGAACCTTTGATCACTTACATGAACTCAGGCAAAAGTGCATTTTCTACCACTCCGTCAAAATAACGCCAACTTCTCCTTGCTTTTAAGATCCTTTTACATTTATTTTAATGACATTTTAACACACAAACCATCCTTATATTCTCTCTCCTTCTCTCCCATCTTCTAAACATTTAAACACAGTATCTAAAATCTCTCATAAGAAACTTATTTGAAATATTGAAATAGGATTTGTACACAGTTGTATTTAATTTTAGGAAAACCTATTTAACATCTCATAAAAAATCCATAGCCTTTTCTTAGAAGGAAGAAAGAGTAATTTGTACTACAACATCATATGACATTTTAAACTCAAAAGCAAACTGAGAAATAACCATAACATTTTTACAGGTTTTCTTACATAAATTTGATTCCTTAGTGAACGCAGTAAGTCTTCAGATTTCATTAATGTCGCAGTGGCACTGACATTATTAGGAACAAAACAACCCAACACTCAGATCTGCTTGTCAGTACTGAATTTACTTGTCTAAATACAAACACTCAGGCTGGACATGTAGGATCTTTAAAACATACAAAATAATCTAACTTTCACACTAAGATAATAGCTAGTTATTATTTTGCTTTGAAGTGTAATATCTTAAGAAAAAAATATAATTTATCTAATAAGAGAAAGGTTGTACGCAGGAGTGATTGACAGAGGTCCTAATGATTACAGAGTATTTATGAAAGCAATCTGTTACAATCAACAAAAACATACATCTGCTCTCCCAAATTTAAACAACTGTTACTGCAATAAACGCCTCTTCCTCATATGTATCAACTACAAAGATATTACTTTCTTTTGAACCTGTACTGTTTTAGAGTACTGTGCAGTATTTTTAGGCTGCACAGATACTCTAGAAAGGTGGCAGGGAAAATTTGGACGAATATTAGTAAGTTAGAATGTCTGTTACATAATAAGTAAAAGACTATACTCAAACCTTCTGTGCCATCCCGTATGAGAAGAGCCTGTTGTCCATTTTAATCCCATTTACCCACACAGCAAGTCATCTTTTCTTAAAAAGAGCAAGGGAATTGAGCTCCAGTGTTGTACTACTTAGATCTACGTAGATGTGGATCGATCTGCCAAGAGCAGATGCATTATACTCAAGGAACATATTTTTGTATCATTTTAAGTGTGTGCACCTATCTTTCTTGTAGCATTTCTTTTTTTAATAGAAATATAAATATAGAGAAATAAGTGATAAACACCAGGCTTCTTAAAGTAAAATGGCATAAGCGCAAACAACCATCAAGAAAATATTTACATCATTTGACAACATAAAATAACTTGTATTTGCACGACCCAACTCTATCTGTTGATAACACCTCAGCGGGACTGAAGTTCTAGCATTATTTCACAAGTATCTACCTTGTTTAGAGTTACTGACCCTATATGGACTCAAAACGCAGAGAATGTTAGCTTCAATCCCTGTGATCCTACACATGTAGCTACAGGCAAACACGATGACTATAAACTGGAAAATGAGCAACCTGGTCTATTCATATTTCAGACTGTGTTCGAATCCAACACCTTTGGTGTAAATCCCTGGCTCACTCAAACAATAAACACCTATTATACTTTTTAATCAATGTATCAATTCTTCTGTCTTACTTTTTATTAAGTTTTTTTCAACGTGGCAGGGGGTAATCTCCATTCGTAGATCAATCTATTTGTATTCTAGTCCAAATGCCAGGTTTTCTCCTGGGTTCCCTGGGATTAAGTAGCTTCTACTTTTAAGCACTGGGGAGATAACAGACTTCACATTTAAGGATATTGTAGAACATCCATCTAGAAGATTCCTACCGGTTCTCATTGGACTGTGGAAAAATAAGATCTACTAGATAACTTTTTTTTTTATTCTTGACCATTTTTACCCCATTGGTTTTATTTAACCTCTTCACAGATTCTTCTCTGGGTCACAAAAGGCAACTGAAACCTTTTGATGATGCATTTTCTCATCAGTTGAAAAATTCTTTTGTGCCATATTTCACTTTTAGATGAGTAGATAGTTTTCAATTCAATATCCACTTACTATACTGGGCTTTCAATATGCGTTTAGATTTCTTCAGAAAATAGATAAATTAACATCAAAAAAACTGCCATGACGTATCCTTACTTCTGCCAGCAGGCTGCGTGCATCACATGGCCACAGCTTCCTGTGTGGGTTCCACACGGTAAGTCAGGATGCATGAACAGAGGATCTACTGTATCTATAAAAAAACACAGCAGAAACAAAAAATATTTAAAAACAGCAACAATTTTTAACCAGTATGAACAGAAAAGAACATCTGTATATATAAGACATAAGATTTTTTTTCCACAGTTCACATAGTCAAATTAAAATGGATTTCATGAGCCTTTCCGGATCAATACCGTAACAAAATCACAAGCCAGAGTTCACAAACTACTGAACAATAAACAGCATGAGTGAATAACACAGGCAAAGCTGTCTTTTAACTTAATCTGCCTAAATCTTTACAACATCTTAATGACAACATACTGATGTCTTTGCACTGCATACAAACTCAAACTGAGATACAACCTTCCACTTAAAGATACCTAAATAATGCTGAGCTCAACAACAGCAGATCTCTAAGTCTAATTTGGTGTACTTTCATGATTTTGAACCAACACACCTGAATTTGACAAACCTAAAAAGCACAACTGAACATGAAAACACACTTTCTGAACATGAAAGAACTCCCATGATTACCATATTGGCACTCTGAAAATGTATTTTTCCTATGTTGTGAAAGTTTGCTGGTGTACTTGAATAAAAACAGCTAACATTCTTGCTTTCTTTCTCCTCTGAAGTAACCACTCCCACCAAATCTTTAAGTTCATTTGAACTCCTTGTGAGAATAACTAAAGCATTTTCTTATTTCCCAGGAAAAAGTCTGTATCTTCATACACTTCTCATTTTCAAATTTTAAAGCACAGATTTTAGAGCAGTTTAAAAATTTCCACTCTTACTTTAATAAAGGTAGGTCATTTAGCAATCTGAATACAGAGTTTAATTCAGTTCAAAGGACACAGCGCTACGTACAGAATTGTTTGCACTCTGAAAGAAGAAAACTGCATACCCCCTGAGAGTTCAAGAATTCTGCTTCTATTCTGAGTTAAGGCAGTTGATTTCTGGACACAAGCAGATAATACCATAGCAGCACTTTCCAGCTTTACTTCTTGCTCCTCCTGACAAAGAATACAGGTCAGAACTTCTTTCTCAGCAACGGATGGACCTCGCTTGGGACCCAAAGCAATTCTGGAGTAATCGATTGCTGAAGACATGCTGAAATAACATAGGTAACAGATAAAAAGAATGTTTTTTTCTTGAAGAAGCAGACTTCAAGGCATACTGCCAACATCACTGGTTTTATACATAAGTGCTTTACAAAACCAAACAATGGCAAAATGATGAAGAAACATATGAATCCTCATTAAAATTCAGTATTTTTTACAACAAAAAATGGAAGCCATCATACACTAAATAATAGAAAGAAATCAGTTCAGACAGCAGGTCATTCAGGCAATTATATGCAATACAGATTGAATTAAATCTATTTTAATCTTACAAATACAGTAGAATTATATCTCCCATTCTTGAAAGAAAAAAACCAACCAACATACAGTAGATCTGTCTACTTCCCCTAATATTTTTGTGCAATCCCAATTAAGACAGCTCACAATTTTTGGTGTAAGTGCAGCGTATTGTCGAAGCGCCTCTAGAACAGGAGCAATGCATATGTCCAGAACTATGTTGTTGCTATAACTGTTAAACATAGCTACCCTTTAAACTATTCTACTCATAAATGATAAACCATACTCAAACTCACAAAGCTCTGCTTTTTTTTCCTATTAAACCCATACCCACTAACCGATCATCTTAAGAGTCTGTCTGTTATTAGCTGCACTGCATCACCCTGCCCATCGAAGTATAATCACATTACAGAAAGTTTATGACATAAAGCTAAGACATTTCTGCATCTGGCTATTTTCACATATGTGCAGCAGCACTACTCTCATAAACCACTCATGAATAACAAGGACCCCTTTTGATTGCAAATGACTTTCAATTCCAATTATTTGCCTGCTAATGCAGTATTTCCTCTACAACTGACTCATTTAAAAATATAACATTGTAAGAATAGTTATCTAATAATGAAAAATCAAAGAAATCCAGCACGAGGACTAAAAAGAGTGGATGAGAGTAAATCTGTGATTTTATAAAGATGGTAAAAAAAAGTCACGTATGATGTTAATGCACACTCAAATCAGGATTTACTGTAACAATTAAGAGGTTTGTCCAATACAAGCAACAGTGTGTTTATATATTTGAAGCCTCAACAGGGGAAAAAAGAAAAGCTTATAATGCATCCAGTCATCTCAAGCAAGAGGAAAAAAAGTTTTCTGAGTTGTGTATGACCTCAGAAAGGGCAAATGAATTCTACTGTGTTTATTCCAGTATTTATAATTACAGACTAACACAGAACTGAGTTATCTAGTCTGCAAGTTAGCAATTCATTCTCTTGAAGTACCTTTCTCCCTTCTATCAATTTAAACTGAACATCTCCAACATAAAACTAGATTTCAAAAGCTAATGAAAAGACATAACAGCAACCAGAGCTACAAGAAGCTTATTTTCTTCACTGCAACTTAACCACAATATGGCTTCCAAAATCTTTTCCAGTAGGGAACCTTCTTTGGCAGGGGGGTTGGACTCAATCTCTGGAGGTCCCTTCCAACCCCTACGATTCTGTAATTAGATATTTAATTTCTCATACAAGGTAGACAGTCATTTCCTGAAGTACAGTGATGTTAGCTAAGCAGCTTTCTAATGATATTTTCCAGATAATTACTTACCATTTGAAAAAAAAATTTCTTACAGTTTAATTTATGCTCCTCTATAAAGCAAATCCACTGTTCTAGCATCAACAAGTAACCTAGTTTATGTATAATTATTTAACAGAATAAACAAGCATTGTGGGTGGGAAATTTGAGAAACTATTTTGATGACTCTACTCTCAGGATTTTTTCATGGCAGAATCCAATTTAGGTAATTAACATTTCCCCACCAGAACTCTGCATCTGCTTTTTCTTACCTTTCTTCTTCCATAATAGCATCTTCTTTCCCCTGTGCCTCCAACGTGTTTTCATAAAGGAGTTTGTGGGTTTCAATGAAATTCCTCTGCAAAGCAGACATCTGAGCCATTATCTTCTGACGATGCAACCTAGCTGCTTCTGCCTTTCTCTTTCGCTCTGCTTTCTCTTTATCCTGAGTGCTCTGTGTCTTAAAGAAATCACAAGCAAAGAACATCAAAAAACGAGTAGATTCATTTTGCAATTATATGCATTTATGTATTGACTGTTCCTTAACTGACATCTCTTCAATGATTTTTTCTTGAAGTTAATTGCTATCATCAAAATGTTGACTACAATCACTGAAAAAAGAAATACAGATATGGAAGATGTCACTTGTACCACCTCTAGCAGAAAAACAGGATCAATGCCTGACCATTTTATTTAAGTGCCAGTACTGTCTATTCTTAGGAAACTTTAGCAAACATCAAAACCTGCCCCTAGTGTTGTTATTCCCACCATAAGTGCAACTTTTAAGTGTCATCCCAACTGTGAATCCTATATATCCCCTTAAGAAATTTAAGATAATTTTGTCATGAACTGTCTGTGAAAGACACCATCAACAGACTGTTCCTCTAGTTTTGTGGCAAAATTTTACGCATCTGAGGACTGTACATTCCCCCCATTCTTCTTTATTGCAGACTGGACAACTATTCCTCTTTCAGTATTTCCTCATCTATTGTGTTCTCAAGAACTATAAAAGAAAGGATTTACATAACTTGAAAAATGCAGAATTCAAAAACACAGGTAGGTAAGATACATGAAACTAAATCCTTATTCAACAACTTTATGCTCAAATTTAACATCATATGCATAGTTTTCATTCAGGATGCCATTACTTTTCAAGAAATACAGGAAAAAAAATTACTCTAAGTAGTAGAACTAAATCAACTGGCCTCCTATGGTTTCTTGTATTTTGTTCTTCTCCCTTACTAGCTATCACATAACATCTTTCTCAAAAAAGAAACACAGCATATGCTAAGTTTAGAGTTATGCATACAACGACTGCCCATGGAGTTGTTCAGCAGCAATTTATTGCCGAACAGAATGTGTCAGATTAAACTGGCCTGCCTTCGCACACTAAGAGTAATTAGATTCTCCCATTCAGCTGCCTATTGTTAAAAGAAACTTTAAGACTGCAGTAATCTTTAGTAACTCCACTCTACTGTGTCACTTCATTACTGGATTCAGGAGTTACTCTGAGAGAAGTGGGTAGACACTGATGCATAGAGAGAGCAATCACCTAAGCTGGACAGAGAAGACACTACCGCAAATAAAATAAAAGGTGATCAAATCACAAAGATAAAAGCAAAAACAAACACAAACAAATTCCCTTCTCCTTTTACTTTCCCTGAATATTCTCACTTAACTAAACTGCAAGCACAACGAAAAACACATAGCCGCTAACTCAGTGAGACATGCTTAGCATATTTCTTTTTAATGAATACAAGAATTGAAATCTAAATGCGATTTGCAGGCAATATTAGAAATTAATACCTGAAATGACTATTTCTGCATAATAAAATCATGCACCTCCTTCAGAATACGATTAAAAACATTAAAGTTTCTATTGAACTTTATTAGTATTATTACCTCATCACCTTTTGCAGTTTCTGAGCCCGACGGAGCCACTACTGCTGTCAAACTAGATTTTTCTCTCATTCTTTTCACTGTGTCAAACATCTACAAAGATAGAGTTACATGTTAAAAATGAAATGCAAATTGGCTGTTGTAACAACATAAGATCAAACTTCTTGATATTCAGTTTCACTGTTTCCAGATTTTCAAATGAATGAAATCAACTGCCCTATTCTTCTATTACAAAAACAGCCCAGCAGTTCAAGAATACTACTGAGTAAGAAGGAAAGTAGAATTATTCCAAGTTTTCCAGTCCTTCTCCAGTACTAATATTTTTAAGAGCTAAAGCTCTTTTATCAGAATGACATCTGTATACCAGATCCTAGCTTACTTCCAGGAGGAGAGAGATTGAATAACCCATGTAAAGTCTGTAGTCACTAATACCAATGTGTGGAAGAGAAAGTTTTGCAGCTTATGCCTGATTAGTTAAAAACCAAGACATAAATTTACACTTTTTTCCTTCCTCCAGCTGTCTACTCTAAGAAACTTCCAATTCTGATACTTTTAAATACATTTACATATTGTTAAAAAAGCAAATTATATGTTAAATATCTTTTTACTTTTGTCCTTAGAATTTTACAGTCAAAAACCCTTCAAACTTGCTGCTACAGCAGACACCAGGGTAGTCAGAGGTGGATGTTGATGGTATGGCAGTAGAGGCTTAATCTTCCTGCCAACATTCAGTTATATTTATTGCTGTGCAACAGATGACAGCAGAGGGGCAGCCTGTGTATTTTGCAACAGAAACACGAGGAACAAAATTTATGTATAAAATACATGTATGGACAAGAAACATTCCAACATTTCTCAGCTTCTAAAGAAATTACTGCAATTGCAAACACTACCCTAGTGGCTTTTTTATATATATACATATATATAAACCTTCAGGACAGCTTTTTCTAAATTACTAGAATCCAACCATACTTATCTTTCTGTTGTGTACCTGCAGTATCCAAATGACTGTGTCCTTCTGTGCCTCCAACTGAGGAACTCTTTTTAATTTTTCCAGAAGCATTAATACATTTACAGCATTCAAGGCTGAGCTTCCCATTCCTTTAACAAAGAAAGCAAACACATTCAGAGGGGAGAAAAAGCCAATGTACTTACAGCCATGGATATGCCTTAAAATATTGCTAATTACGTAGCACACATTTACGAAAACACAATCTGTATAGCTATAATTCTACCTTAAGTCTACTCTACTCATTCATCTAAATGTAGTATAATCTTTCCCAATTGTAGACAAGCAGTTTGTTCTACTTCTAAGGGCAGAGAATTAGAGACTAAAACGGAGCTGCCTTCAGCTACAAAGAGAATAAATGGATCCCTTGAATTTTATACCAGCTTGCTAGAAGTTCATTGGGTATGAGCTAATTTTGCCATTAAAATAGAGTTCTACTAATGTTCTTCTTCAGAGTTGGGTTCCTAAGAGCTTTTTAGGCCTAAAAAAAAAAAAAAAACCAACATCCTTTAGAAATGGGAACACTCTCTTCAATTAGATTTCTGTTGCAACACTTGCCACTTAGAATTATTTCACATTTTTAGAAGAAAAACAAAAACATTAAAAAGAAGAGAGGAAGATTTTTGTAAATTATTTGTTAGTATTGTTTTATTACGAAACAGTGATTACTTTTACATCCCTCATAGAAGCACATAAATGAGGTTTGGGTTTTTCTGATGTTGTTCTTGTTCTCATAAAATCAAGTTACACTAATGTGCTCTATTCTTTCCAAGAAAAAAATAAAACATACTTGTTGCTTTGTGATAAAAATCAAATGTTACTTCTTCTTCTGGAGACTTCTGTAACTGCTGCTTCTCTTCTAATAATCCTAAAGAAAGGAGATGAAGCACCTAAAAAGATAAAAGTGGTACTTCTTATTCACCACCAGAGGTCTGGAAAACTAGTATATCAAACAAGAATGTTTAATATAGCGCTCTATTATAGGCTTATTTTACCCACGAAACCCATAAAACACAGAAAGAAAAGGTGCAAAAATCATACGTGAAAGGACAAATAGTAATGTACAATATAATTAAGTTTCCTGCACATCTCTGTCACTAAAATTTATTAATTTTGCACACTTTACATTACTAAAATACAAACCACATAATTTTACTTACTTAGAGAAACCGTTAGTATTTTATTATTCCCCAAATCCAAAGTTTAGCATGCAAGGCCATTTGTAGAAAAAACAAAAACCGTGTACTCTAATTGACAAAATTAATTCAGTAAGTGTATAAATTCAGGTCCAAAACTCATAAATACAGAAAAGCCCCTCAAAAGAGTCAGCAATTTTTTTTATAGCATGAAGTCAACTGTGATAAAATAAAATGCACAAATGCTCACAAAATTATTTTGTGACTGATGTCCCAGAGATATTTCTATCTTTGCATTCTACAGTTTACAGGATGACATAACCCTAATGTCTTTAACATGATCAAAAGGTAGGTTATTTCATGACAAGGATGAGGTAAGGAGAACTACATATTGAAACACAGTGAGAAGGCTACGAAGGTGGGGAAGCAAATCAGAACATTCACAAATAACATTTTTATTCTGCATTTCTATTTTATGGTAGAGATAAATATGTTCTTCATTTATGACTTATAAACAGGTCTGAAGACCATGAAGTCACTTCTTATCATTCGAAGTTTATCTTTACACATTTTGACCTTATCAGAAGCTGTTGTGAGACAACACAGCAACCATGGAGGGAAGAAGACCAAAGCTAACCATACCATTTGAATCATAGCTTCAGTCCACAAGTGTGTTTCCAGTTCTACTGCTCTCTGAAGGATGGTTCGCAGTATGTGCATCATTACATCACAGTTCAGAATCCTCACCACATTACTGAATGCAGGACAGAAGTCTGGAGGAGGCGGCGGCAGCAATGCTAGGAAATAGAGGTATGCAAATATATTCATACACATACTGGCATCTCAACAGTCGCAGCAAAAAGGAGGGGAAGCAAGCACACTACTACCAGCAAAAGAACAACCAGATTTATACAATTAATAAAAACATGCTCAAATGCAAATGTTTAAATCAGCTTTTGTCTTTAGATAAACTAACTACTTTCAAGAAGTTCTTACATAAAACACATACAAACTAAGCTAAACAAGCAATCCATCACAAGTATTTAGTTGTATCTATAAACGCAAGTCTTCAATATTTAGCACCGCCTCATGTCATTTACGTATCACAAACATATACAAACTACGTTTTCCATCTGATACAATTTTCTTTTTAAACTAGTTGTCAGTTAAGTAAGAGGATAATGTTACAAAGATAATGGAATTCACTGGAACAGTAACATGGAAAGAGAAAAAATAATTACCCGTTGCATCTAACAGAAGTAGGAAATAGTTTATTTCATTAAATTGTTTACTTAATAGTTTACTAAGTCTTCCTCAAATCTACTCAATTAATGCCCATGACTTGAATGGGTAAAAGTAAATTCAAAGGAAAAAATAGTGCTTGTGTTACAATAGAAACACGTAGCTTTGTTGTTGGATAATTCTGCAGAAATTTAAGGATTTTTTTCTATTTACAAAATATAAGATTAGCTACTTATAGAATAGATAACAAGCACTGGTTCCTGCATCGTACTTCTCTAGACAGCACTACCACATCTCAAGTCTCTGTTAGATAAATCACTCACAGAAATAACTTTTGGCTTCTATTTACTTCACCCTAAAAGACCCACTGATAAACTGAACAGTTAGGCATTACGCCATGTTGATTTGTCTACATGCAAGTTCAACTAAAATTTCCAAAAATCCTAAATTACAAAAAGAAAAAAACCAGCAAGCATTAATCAATTACAATTACTAATATAACAACACATTTAACGTGAACTCAGCTATCCACTGCAAGTCACAAGCCATATATCAAAGCTCATTTTACACACAACTACATGTACCACTGTATTATCCCATTTGTTGAGACATTAGTTATGAATTTTTACCTTCATCTCTGTTTTCTTGTTTTCTTCTTTTCTTCTGCGTATGTTCAGCCTACAGAAAAGGCACATGGCAAGATACATAGTCAATACTTGGCCATGTAACTAGAATCTTGTATGAAATCTGCTTATTGATTCTTAATTTTGCATTTCATTTTCTTGTAAGAAATTTGAGAAAACATGTTTTTCCTCAGTAAGATTTAAAAAAAAGCAATGCTTGCTTTATTCCAGTTCAAAGATAATTCTTGGTACATTCTGCTCTTAGCTTTAACACTTAACAGAGTTAATACATAAGTCACCATGGGAAAAATACTAACACAAGCCACACTGCAACAATTTGTATCAACAGTGTAAGCTGCTTCACAAGTTCAGAACTAAAGTTCTGCACACATTCTTTCCAGAATCAGCTACTTTAAACTCCATCAACTCCTTTGATTTAGCAAGATCCTTCAGCCACTGATAAGCATGTACAATTTTTACCTTTGAGAAAGAACCTTACATTAGCCTACCTTGCTATGCTGTGTCTTAGTATAATGATAAAAGAACATATTGAATTCTTTCAAGCATTCATCTTTCAGCTCATAAACTCCATGTCCAGACACACCTGGTTTCCTTAAAAGGAAATATTTCATGACAGAGATTAGTAATTTAAGTTTGGCATATCTTTGGAAGTAAATAAACCAGACACAGGATTTGTTTTTCAAGAAAAAGCTACTAAGAAAGGAAATACTGATGGTTACTTTGTTAACCTATAAAGAACAGAATGGGTACAGTTTTAAAGACTTCAAGACTATTGACTACTCTAAATCCAATCTAGTACTAAAATATTTACGTTCCCATAATCTACACTGAACCATGAAGACAGGCAAATTCATTTTAGCTGTATGGCTTATGATTTTAGATGTTGAATTTTCTTGTATAAAATCCATTACATCTTTAACCAAGGTACAATACAAGCAATACGAAGAGCTACTTCCCATCTGTATGAGCCAAAACAGCATTTTTTGAATCTTCCATACAATTCCCACAGCAAAACTCCTACGTACACTCATAGTTGCCATTGATTAAATATAAGCAAGCCACATGAAACTGAGAATAAGGTACACTAAACCAATTAAAATAAAAAGACCTTTCTGTAACAAAAATATAGCAGACATTGGAACTACTTTTTCCTGACAACTTTTTTTCTGCATCTGTATTTTCCAAAACATATCCCTCACCTGAAAGCTACAGAAAGTTAGCAAATAAATAACATTGGAAACAACGATTGGGTGATCAAAGATATAACAAGTTGTTATGGATCCCAACTATTTCTGAAATTAAATTAGCTTTTGCAGATTTTCCCGCTTAAGATCACTCAACTTGTAAGGCCCCTCAAACTGGGTCTGAAGGAAAGAAACAGCAGCTTCAGATATTCAATACGCTCTTTCCTCATCACATACGAAAATGTATGTATTTCAAGACAGTAAAATATTAGCTGAATAGAGAGTATAGTGCAGCTTGTTTAACCCATAAGACCAAGATATAGCATTTCATTTTCAAGCTAGTTACAAAAAAAAGTGTTGTTAAGAACTTACTTGAATGTTGCTACTTTATCAATTACATTCTCCAAGCCAGTTTCATTGTTCTCCTGGACAGAAAAAAAAAACTTTGGCATAAGTATATCATGATTCAAATCACTTCAATATTGTAACTAAAATAGACATAAAAATTCAGAGCAATTCTATAATTCATTAATAGATTTTGCCCATTGTTACTCAGAAAGTAGATACTCCTAGCTAATAAGCTGCAAAAGATTATTGAAGACAGTTAAATACTTTCAGCCATATACAAAATTTGATTTGATTCCTAAGCAGAGCAGTGACTTCCCTAAGCTCAGAGAGGAAAAACAGAATTTTACTCACTAAAAATAGTGAGTGTGGATCACCTGTTACTCGTTCCGTTCGTATAACATTTGCAAATAATTTTTTTTTTTTTTATATTGACCTTCAGCCCTGAAAACGTGCACAAGCTCCAAAATCTAATCCACTCCACCCCTCTTTGAGTGAATTTTCAACATTTAGATAGAATAATAGGGAAAAGTATGTTTTCAGACAGATCCGACTTTTCAATGCACCAGTTAAAGTGATCAGAAGTACAGAATCATATTTACTGACAGTAAAATGGGCAGAACAGAATCCAACTGCATGGTTCCACAGGCCAAAAAATAACTTCAAAATTTTTGTTCTTGAAATGAAGAGAGGTGTGACTAAATACAGTTAAAAAAGAAAAAATCCACCTCTTCTTCAAAATGAATTATCCCCCCAAAACCTTTTCAGATTAGACCATTCTTGAATTCATTATGTTTACCTTCACATCAGTAAGGTACAGAACATAGCTTGCAATGTTGTATTTTATTTCTCAAACTTTGAGTTTTATATTAAGAAATAGAGCAGTTTCATACAAAGTTCCGGAAGATTAACAGGAGAACGACATAAAAATTGAGAAGTTGAATTAAGTTAAAAAAAAAAAGTAATAAACAAGGACTCACATTTTCAGGCAAGGATTTGGTAATTGCACTGTGAGCCATTGGCTCAATACACAGTAGATGGATGATTTCTCTCATGATAACATCCTCCTTTGTCACATTACTCACACCAGGCACATATCTTTCTCCTATCAGATTTGATCAAAAGGAAGACAATGGCAAATATGACAGTTACAAAGCAACTCTGACTTCTGCAAGGAAGTAAAGCTATTGCTGAGATTTCATAGTATCTGGGGAACATAAACTTCTACTATACGAAGTATGAGAGAAGATGACAAGATTTTCTGGCCTAGCTTCCAAACAAAATGGGCTGAGTTTCTTCTTATGATATACCTTGTAGCTAGTTATGAAGTAAACTTACCAGCTTCTTTATTATATAAAACTACTGCTTTCAGTTGACAAATGCTCGAATTACCGAACCATCTACATAAAAAAAAAGAAAGCATTTTCCACTACCCTTCTCAAATAATCTATAATTTAAAAAAGGTAAATCAAGCCTGTTCTTTCCAACTGTAGTTATTCATCACTATCATAACACCAGAAAGGAAAAAAAAAAAACAACTTACCCACAACATAGATGATAATCTGTAACATTTCTTCTATTAGTACATTACATTGTTTGATCAAATCCTACAAGAATGAGAGAAATGAGGTTTTTTTTATTGAAAATCCATCAAATGAGAGCTCAGACCTCAGATGCACTACATCACTGAAGCACTGTACTGTGAAAAGATCTCGCCATTATGATGAGTTGGACGAAATGCCTGCACTTACAGTGCATCTGTTCTGCAACTGAAGTGCAAGTTCCGCATTCAGGAAAAAAAAAACATGAATGTGTCCCAAATGAAGAGTTACATAAAAGTTACAAGACTCAAGAAGTGGCACAATAATCCAGGGAAGTTTCATCAAGAACAGAAGGACAGACACTACATACTGTAGATAAGTAATTTTCCTGTATTTTAGTAGACAACCTCTGAAATGAAGTTAGTAACAAGGAAATCAGTTTGCACAAGCAATTATTCTACCTTCTGAATGCAGAACAAAAAGTAACGAAAAGCTAAAGAAACATACGTAGAGAAGGCACATACTAGATAGGATGGTCACTGGTCTGATCTGTTCGTTCAGTCTCATGCCATGCCAGTATTGCTATCCCCTGAAATGCCTAGTTTACTGGAAAGCAGTTTGAACTACGCGTGCCAGAGAGCAAAATCTGTCTGCTCATTTCAAATTATGTAAGTCTCTTCTGGGAACACAAAATCATTTCCTTCTGAACATCAGGAAGCGCTTCTTAATCATGTCAGTGACCAAGCACTGGAACAGGTTATCCAGAGAGGTTGTGGAGGTATTTCAAGATATTCTACCTCCTTGGAGATTTTCAAAAGCCACCTGGACACAGTCCTGGGCAACCCACTATAAGTAGTCCTGCTTGAGGACAGGTGTTGGACCAGATGGCCTCCAGAGGTCCCTTCTAACTTAAACCATTCTGTGACTGTGTGTTTTATCTAACCAATAGATCCTCTGTTGACTGACTCTTAGTGTAGTTAAAAAAAAATACAGTGAGCAACAGTAGCTAGTTTTTCTATTGTGTTCTTACATCCTAAGTAAATAAATTAATTAGCAGAAATACTTGACACTTACCTGATCTTTGGTGAGCTTGATCTTTTTGAAAGCATCCGCAAGCTCATATCTCTGGAGTAAGAGCAATAGGAAATGATTCGGATCCATAAGAGATGCGCCAATCTGTAGATAATAACAGTATGAATATCAGATATTACAATTCTGCATTATGAAAAGTACCCTTTTTACCAGGAAAATATTTTGAAATGATGCATATTTAAAATAAAAAGCAAATCCATTAAAATGCTATGAGTCAAGCAAGCAACGATTCAGAACATTATACCTGGAGCATGATGATGTCTTTATCATACATCTCTTCTCTGCACTTAACATCTTGATAATAGAATACCTGAGAAATATGAAAAGAAAATTTAAGCAGAGATATAATGAAGTAATGCACTATCAAATCTGCACCAGTCAACGTCTGAGACTTTCTCAAATTGTAAAGCATCTTCATTAAAGTGAAGGCAAGTTCTATGTTTCTTTCAGAATGAACAATGGTAAAACCAAGTCATCTAAATTCCCATCTAGAAGTCTTTTTATTTCGTGAATTTCTGTAAAAGTAACATCCATAACCTATTTCCACCCTGGATGAAACCACCATCAAGAATACTATTGAGAAACACTTGCATACACCATTAAGATCAAGATCATTAAGATCGCCACTGTTTAACATAAGGTGTGTACCTGACTTATCAAGGAGAGACCATTCCTTCTCCACATCTCTGCAGCAACCTGAGCAACCAAAACAAGACATCGCAAAGGATATTCTACTAGCAGTTCCACTTGAAATTCTTCCTAGAATTAAAAAAGAGTTGTGTTTGTCAATGATTTTATAGAAAGTCTTAACGAACAGAGACGTGTCCAAAGTAGCAACATAGCCCAGAATTCTGTAACTTCAATAACACACATGCTTTCTTCCCTCCCAAGTATAAGTCATATGAAGCTTTTGAAAAACAAAAATCTTACAGGAGAAACAAACTCATGCAATCTTGAGATGGTTCCAGTCTTGCTTAATTGTACATGAAGACCTACACAACAAACAGGAAAAAAAAAATAGAATATAAACCCAAATCAGTCAAGTCTCTATTTCAACCATTTCAAAATTTTAGTGAAATTATCTACAATTCAGAATTACAAGAAACAGTTGAGGCTTATTTAGAAAAAACACTTTTTCTCTTTAAGGCTGAATATCTGTTACATTGTCACAACAGTTTTAACCAGTTTTACAGCCCATTATTTTATGAACAAATCTATTCATTTAAAGAATTTATTAAAACCATTTAAATAGAGATGATAAATATCACCAACAAGTTTTTAATATCACATTTAAATCACATACTGTCACTAATAACAGAATTTCAAACAGATGGTATCTTGCTAGCAAATGATGTGACAAAATATATACAGCTTAATAACAGCATATGATTTCACTTGTATTTTAGAGAAAGCGGTGGCTACCCACCACTGTGGTCCCTGTGAATTCTGACTAGAAATCTGTCCTGGCATGGTGCAAACATGCATCTTTTAGGAGGAACGTTTTAACAGTCCTAAGATATAAGTGGCTGGAAAATAAATCTGACAAATAGAAATAATGAACATTCATTTCAGTATAAAAGGTAGAAAAAGGAAGAGAACGACAGAAATTCAAACAGTTCAGACAGAACTGAAGATCCCTGTTTGCTAAAACACGGAACATTTCCTTCTTGCCTTTCTGCTTTCTTCTCTCCCTCCTGCTTTAAAAATGTCCTCCAACACAACAAATGCTCCTTTAAGAAAAAAGTTCCATTAGTGGAGCATCTGGGGAACAGGGTCACCTCATGAGAATGTCACAAAGCAACTGATCTGTGAAGCATTTTATCTAAATGTTTTCTAAAATAAAGAAAAGGATGGATGAGAAACCTAATTCAAATAGCTAGCAAAATAAAACACCTACCCGCCAGAGTCCTAGAAAGTGGCAAATGTATGCTGACAGGATCTGAAGACACTCTGTAAGGTCTGCTCTCCAAAGTATGGCCACATAAGTGAAACACTGTCTTTTCCCGTGAGCGGCCGTTTGTGCTGCACCTCATCACAGCTTTATGACATTCTTTGTAGGCCCTCAGCAACAGCTCCTCCTGGAATTTCAAACAAATGCAGAGATTTGCATTTTAAACTGGTACATACGCACTAAACTTCCTCATCTGTTTCTTTTCAGTGTTGCAAATAGTTGCTCAAAATTCACACCATAATTACTACTGTCACTTAACAGCAAAAAACATTGGACTGAAGCAAAGGAGCACCAGCAGAAGCTAGCTAAGAGTATTCCGAGAGCCACTCTGTCAAACGCTCTGAAATCAATGGGCTTACATAAGCTGCACTTTTTTTTAATAGGTTTGCAACCCAAATTACATCATGTTTTCATCTCTTGTAACTCTTGCTTTCTCTAGTTTAAAAAAAAAAAACCATCTCAAAAGAACTTTTTTTAAACAATTTCCTCCCTTCCCCCAGCAGAGGGATGAACTCCAGAACCAAATAAGACTACTTAGAGGCTAATTACACAATTAGTATGAAGTTTCTGCAGTTCACTTTTGCAGTGAAAAACGAACACCATATGCTTCAAAACTTAAAACTTGATAGATCACTATGAATGCTGACAAACACTTGACCATTTGTCGGATATTCTACGCAATTCTGTCAGCTAGACAATAATATTCCAGGATCTCCCCTCCACATCATACCATAGATTAATTCTTCCATACTCCTTTTTGTGAAGATCTGTATTATACAACAGTAAGCTTTTTAAAAAAGTTACCATTTAAAAAGCACTCAAATATTCACAGATGCCATGCATATATGAACTCCAGACAACAAGTTTCCTTACGTCACAGGCACACCACTCTTGGAACATCAAGAGTATATTCTTTAGCTGCATCTGTATAGCAATGGCTGCTTCCCAGTCAGGGTCCACCTCAATGTGCTGACCAATCTGTCTTTTTATCTCTTCCATTCCCTGAAATAGAGATGCCACAAAGTATACAAGCTAAATCAATGGTCACGGGCTTAAAGTAACAGAAAACCTCATAAGCGAATGGTAAAATACAGGTGGTTTGGCTGTAGCTAAAGTTGCTGAATAGAACTTCTGTAATTAAGCATTACTTCATCAACCATCCAAAACAGAAGTATTTATTTTAATTGCACATTTATATCAAACAAAAGCACTGCATTGTCTTTATATAAGCATATTAGAAAGAAATTATGTGAACGTATCGTACCTGCATGCAAGTTAAAATCCTTAGGAAAGAAACAAATCCTTCTAAAAAGCGCTCCCTCAGACGGTTTGTCCATACTGTAGGCTTGCTGATTAAAATATACCTGTCCCCAAAGAAAACATTATCTTCTTTTGCTCAGAATTCTCTTCTGCTTATGCTTGTATTCAAAGTATTCATCGTATTAAAATGCTCAACATCATCACTTTACATTGCTCAACCCATCTCAAACTCTTTAAATTTTCACCAAACATTAGAGGTGCTTGGTGCACCTCTATTTGAAATTAACAGACATTGAATTCCAGGCTATTTGGTTATTTTGCTTTTACCTTACTTAATTCATTACAACAACCCAAGACCTCATCCTACTTTCAAATTTTTATGAATTGCTTAAGCTTGTCAACTTTATACTTACCTGAGGTCATATATTACTGCATACACCCTATTCAGTTTATCCTGGCTGTAACCTTGGAAGTTGAACTTGTCGTTTTTGTCTAGATACTCTGGAAGGACTTCCAGGAGTGTCTCTGTAATGGTAGTGATTACATTTTGCTCTTCAATAAGATGGCGAGCCTGAAAAAAAGAAAATTAAAATCCTTTCTTTCCCCTATTTCTGTTTGAGAGAACTGTCAAAGTTTTTCCTTCAAATGCATCTTAACTACAAATTATTTAAGCATTTATAAAAGCCGCTAACGCTCTGACAATATTTACTCTGTATGAAAACAATCTGTAACAACTTGGCATGTTTGTTTTTTCTGACAGCATCAATGTAACAAACATTATCCAATGGATCTAGAAGGATCACAGAAAAGGCCTGGAGTACTAATGAAAAAAAAAAAAAATCAAGGAAAAAACAATAATAAAATACAAGTACATTAGTTTCCCCACAGAACTTAATATTTCACTCACACAAAAATGCCTCTAACCAGTTTTTGACATCATTTCTAACATGAACAGTAAATTAAACAAGCTAATGCACAGAATGATGCTGCCCAAAACATCTGCTTACTTACACTCCCATTATCTTCTGTAATAAATTTGCACGTATTCTCAATGCCTGTACTTGCATATTGACTTTAAAAAGCAAAGTGATTCATTTTCAACTCAGCAATACATAGACTGTCAAGTAGAGAAGTGCTGTAGTACTGCTAGCAATTTCCACATTTGTTTTACATTCCTAGTGTAGACAGGCTGAACATACCAGAGTAGGTACAGTGAATATCTGAACTGAGAGTGCTGTCACAGAGAGAACTCTGTCATGATCATCACTGATGTATTCTTTTTGCAATGTCTTGTAATACTGGGAAAAGAGAATAATTGGAAATTAAATAAAATGAGCTAGAATTAAATGTTTCATTTACTAGCATGAATTATATTTCAGATGCCCTTCTTCCTAACAGAAGTAGCTCAAACAAAAATGCCACAATGTTCTCAATGTACCAGAGTACTTAACATGTGCCCCTAGTACTGAAGATGAGCACAAACTGCTCTCCCAAAGCACCAACAACATTTTTTTTTTTTTTTTTTTTAATCTCCTACAACCAAACTTCTCCACGGAAAAAGAATCAATAAGACAGTAAAATATTATAGACTAAGTCTTCCTCCTTCTCCAGAAAAAAGCTTTGACGGTTGCTCAATAGCTGTTTAGAAAGGTGTACAATAAATGAGCCTTCATTTATTCTCTTTACTTCCAGGAGAAACCACGAAGTGTCAGTCATCCTTACCAAAATTAAAAACCCTCAATAAAACAGCCTTACATTGTTGACACAACTATTACATGTTTTTTTTAAAGCAGACCAACCAGTTTCAGTTGCACATCAACAGCTGATCCAAATTATACAGAAAATACTAACAGTACTATATTCATAATGTGCTTGTATACCTACATGATTATAAGGAAGAAAGGAAAGACAAAAGGATTAATACTCAGTCTTTGTGGAGTGTAAGTTGTTAAAACTCTGCTTGATCAAAATTTATTTTTATTGAAACCATTTTTAGGTTTAGGGGAAATTTTACAGATCTACTAAACATTAACAGCACGAGAAGCAAATATTTACCTTTACAAATTCCACAGCAAAATGTTTTTTGTAATCCATTTCCATGAAAAAACTACTGAAGATAAGCTCATGAAGAACCTTCCTGGCTCCTATGAAAAACCAATAATCCACTTTATTTTAATAAGATGCAGCTTCTTGTGAAAAAGAACAGATTTTTTAAAATGATACTTAATAATTACAAGCCTTGATATTGTTACAAAGTGTATGGACAATGTTACTCATATCATTCCTTTTACTTTTGACACTTCATGATATATATTTAAAACACAGCAAGTGCCAAGTCACTCATATTTAAGCTACATTTTGTGAAAAGTTTCTTGAAAATACACAAAGCAGGAAAAAATAAGAAGGCAAACATCAATAATCTCAGTCTAAAATTTGATGCAGTCTTTACTTAAGTGTAATACGCAAACAATGAAAACATGCACAACAATTACTTTAAAATATTTGTTAAATATATTAAAAAAATCATTTTGTTCCTCAGTTCAGAAGAACATGGCAACACAAACCTTTATGAAGTTTTGCATCCCAAAGCATCAACTGGCTTATGAAGCACGGCCTTTCAGACCCAGCTTCTTCTTTAAGACATATTTGACAAAAGATCTTGCGAAAGTCACCTGTAGGGATATAAAACTATAATTTGTGCAAGAATACTTTGATAATTAAACACTATGAACCAATAAGATGAAAATTATGGAATTCTGCTCTTGAAAAATAAAAGGAAAAAAACAAGAAGACATTTAACTGTCAATCAGTTCTTAACTGTCTTTCCCAGTGGACATACTCCCATACTCTACCCTTACTTATTTTCTCTTATTTTACTCAGCTTATTCAATCAATCCACTGAAGCAGAAGGTTATTTTAAGATTCATCACAAAACGAATTAGATAATGGCTTTAGTTTGTCATACCTGTGTTTCACCTAAGCCCAACATATACCAAGATCAGGCAAGATTCAGACAAGAAATAACACATTTTATTCTTTAAAAGCAGAAATGTCATCAAGCACTAGAACAGTATACGAAAGCTTAAAGCAGACTTCCTGCTACTGGACCCATTTTTACATTAAGACTGTTTGCTTTTTTTCTTTTCTAATTCTGTTTAATTAACAGAAATCAAACCTAGAACGGGAATTAATTCAAGCAGATGTACACTTTCACTGATGCAGCTTTCACTGCAGCTTTCCATCAGTACTTGGGATTGCAGCTTTTAAACAAACACATATCACTGAAATAAGGCATGTAATGCTGAAACCGAGGATAAAAACTTCTAGAACAGAAGCTCAAGCAGGGGAAAGCATTTACTTTAGAAAGAAAGAACAAAGAAGTACTGCTACTCATAATCATATGAATGAATACCAGCACACATTCATATATGTTTATTTACTAATTAGAAGGAACATAACTGTATTTTAATAAGGAGGTATCATATATATAACAGTGCTGAAGACATCGTCTTGACAGAATTACTCACTAAAATTCTGACAGGCATTACTGTAACCAAGCTAGTTACGCTTACTTGAATAGCTCATGAGTTTGTTCAGCCAAGAACCAAGGCGCAAGGCAAACTTCTGGTGAGCCATGACGTCAGCGTGCAGAACTTCCACATGAAGTGGTCGTTGTGAAACATTTTCAGAATGCCTCTAGGAGTCAGGTGAGAATTAGTAGATGTACAACAAAGATAACGTGAATTTTCATACTGGTCTTCACCACCTATTACCTCTCCCAAGCACAAGTTAATAGCAAACCTAATGAAAAATAAATTCGCAAGATGTTTCTTTTCTGAAGACATCTACTCATAGCAAATGTGGTGGGATAAATTCCATGTCAGGAAGTTCACAGACAGGCTATACAAGAACGTAAACAATAACTTACTGTACCACACACAAGTCTTCAGTATTAATAATGAGGTTGATTTGTTTTGTTGTGGTTTTTATTTTTCCTTAAGAAAAACATTTTAGGAAGTTACCTTGATTTCTTCCTTTGCTTCCTGACAAGAGGCATAATGTCCTGCCTTAACAGCTCTCCGACCCTGTTGAAAGAAATGTTGAATGAGAACAATCTGAAATAAAACCGAAATGTCACAGAAGCTTGACCGCGGCTGTATTTTATTACTTGTATACACTGGGACCAGCATCACTTATGGTGCTTTTAGACATCTAGAAGCAAATCAAAATAAATGTAATTATCTTTAGGAAAAAACTATCTGATCTAAACTAAAATGGCATAGCTTAAAGTAAAGTTCCGGTACATCAGTGTTGGTAGATAATGAAAATTCATGTACAGAGTAAAACAGAAGAAATCAGTTTCCACAGAATGCTGTAAGTAGAAGCCAGATCAACTTTCTTCCTAGCATGAAAATACACTCATCCTGGATTGCTTTCCTACAACTATTCCTATTATTTCTTACTCTTGTATGTGAAATAGTAGGATGTATTAAAAGTGTAGGCTTGATAGTTGTGTCAATGAAGCCAAGACTAGCATCAGCTTAGCCCTCAAACTTCACTCAAAGGATATCAGACTTCCAAAACAAGTTTTCAACAGGAGAATTTCATGAGAGGAAGCTCATCTGTTTGTGTGTAAATGCCTGGGCTTTATATTTTTGTGAGGTGAAACAAAAATTTACAGCTGCATTTAAGGTAAGTCACACTCAACATTCTTCCCTCCACTGCTTTTCTCCCCCCGCGCCCCCCCTCCCAAACAGAAGAAAAATTACATTAATGTCTCCAACCATTGTTTTGAGATGTTGGTTGGAACTGTGGTTTGAGAAAAGGTAGTAAAATTGTCAGGTTCACTGATGCTCCCTCGTGGAGCCTCTGATTTTATTTGCTTAATTTGAAGCTTTACAATTTTCAGAAGAGGCGTTTGTTCTGGTTCAGACTAATGCTTGCAAAATATAAACTGTAATTCTCGTTAAATAGAACTGAATAAGCATATTACTGTTGTTAATCATGTTTTAATTATTCTTGTCTGAAAAACAGGTATCTATTCTGAGAAACGAGTAAAAGTAAACAAAATACATTAGCACAAGAGCAACTTCAGATACATCAACTCTTCACCTCAAACTGAGTTCTGTCACAAAGAAAAAGATCAATCATTTTAAAACTTCCTTGAAGCATGACATTCTTGAACAAAACTAATTAACCGTTATTCTGCAATAAGCCTCTCTCTCTCTCTTCAATCTCCAGCACTCCACAAACTACGATTCTATAATCGGAAGATCACAGTAGCCCTTCTTAATGATTAAAAATGACTTTTTTCCACATCCAGAATGCACTAACCTCTTTATCTATAGCAGTAGTATGCAACTGGGCTTCACCAAGTTCACAGCCAAGCGCCCTTTGCAGGCTATAGATGACGTGATCATAAGAATGATGTTCATCATTGAAAAGGACACAGTAGTAGCTGTCTACCTTCTCCCTACTGGGAAAAAGCCAACATTTCAACATACAAATCAAAACTAAAATGTAAATAATGTTCTATCCAACATAAACAACAGCTTACTTGAAAGCTTCAGACAAATATCAAATACAAATTACATAACAAAATTAAGCTTTTTTCATGTCAAAAAACATCCAAAACCACACCACCTATACCAGAGTAAGCCACAGAAACCACGTACGAAGTACGGAAGAGATCTTTAAGTTTCTTGAATATTCTATTTTTATTCCCTCTCTCTGCCATTTATGATCCCATTTGACTTACTAAGTCGACAAAGAAAGGTCTTTTTCTATTTTGATTAGAGTACCATTACACACTATTTTTTTCAGAAACTATCAGCAGTTTTTCTCAGTATAATTGTAGGTCAAAGATTCTATAGTTACTTACAGAGATTTTGACACTAATAAGTTAGCACGACTGCAGTAATGCCAACAGGTAAAATAGTTATAAAAGTTTAACACCACAGAGAGAAAGCTAGGAATGTTTCCTACCTAATTGTGAGCTCCGGAGGCAGTTCCTTCTCTTCTTCCCATATAAGCATATCTACGATGTATTTTATCACGGAGGGAAACACCCTCCTAGAGTGCTCCATAACTTCTTCATTTAACTGACATTCAGAACTCTGTGAAAAGAAATTAAAAGGAGTTGCTAGAATGCCTTATTACTAGCATAATCCTGTGCCAATCGTACGAAGCTCCTCTTCCTCGCTATTTCACTTTGAAATCCACTAAGTTCCCTTGGGATCTGAAGTCAACATGAATAGATTAAGAATAACAAGGTGAGAAGATGACACTGTACAGAGCTGCATCCGCTCCTTACTCGAGTTCACATCTCACAACACTACTGCTTCTAACTTACTACACACTGAGATCTAGTCCTCAAAAGTGCCCAGGATGGTTTCCAGCATACGGCAGGAAGCACCATATGGTCGTCATACACAGATAGGAACTTAACCTACAAATGCTGAGTTATAGGGCATAAAATATAGCTAAAAACAGAATAACTACAGCTTTGTGTTTACAAACAGTACTGTTGTTAGCATTTTTCAAACCAGCCACCAATATCTGACAAAAGATTTCCATTTTTCCAGTTCTGTAATTTTTTTACCAGGCTTTTCTTCCATTCTAATGATGCAACTTATAGCAGCATTCGTAACCAACTCATGTTTATTCAGCTAGTGTAAAGATACCAGCAATCCTGTCAGTTGGAAGCAGACAGATATGGGGCTCTTAGCTTGAGGCAAAATTCTCACATACCACAATGTCCAGCACAAGGATAGACTGGTAAGAATAGCAAGAGCTTGAAGCTGCTCTGGTTGTAGATAAGCACTATTACAGGTCTTGATCAGCTCCTATTCATCTTATTCCATGTTTTGGAATTAAAGAATTTTTTTTTTTTTAATTATTATTGGGCTAATAACACAGAAACAACACATTGAGATTGGAATGCTAGTGGAGACAGAGTTTTATTAGATTTAAAAGTTTATAGTGTTGTTTCCATAACATTTTGTAATGATAGCACTCCCAAAACCTTGGACATCACAGGAATCTACCTAGATGTTAATATAAACAAAGAGAAATGGAAGTGGCTCTAGGTAGCTTCTTTCTTTCCACTCAAAAATCTGTTTGTTTGTTTTTATGAAGTTCAGCTCATTTGGGGTGAGATCACTGAAAACCAACAGGACTTGAATATTTGCAATTTAAAATGCGAATGCTGAATGATACAAATCTGCCAGGGTATGACACAGGGTATGCACACAGCATGAGAGTGTGATACACCAGCGTTACACAGTTTTCTTACAGATCCTTTAAGGAAAGAGCTTAGAAATCTATTTCTGAGTAACTGATGCTACCACCAAGCTTTAAGTCCCATACTCACAGAATGTACAGGCTACAAGCAGAACTGCTGGAACAAATAACTTGCATTTTTCCCCTCTTGTCCTGCAGAAGCTATCTGCAATTCTTAAGTGCATACAGTTAACAAAAATCATGTGCAACTAAAGTTTTAACAATCAGCAACCTTAGTTTAGAGGCTCGACACTGAATAACTTGTGTCCAAAAATAGCATATTTAACACCCTATATGTTGATCTAGATGGCTATTGCAAAAAATAGTCAGTTTTGTAATCATCTGTAACACGAACAGGAAATACTAAAAAAATTGCTCCAAACACTAATAAAAATTATTAGCAGCCCATTCCTGCGCTGAAAAAGGGAGCAGCTCTTCAAAGAACATTACATACCTCTTACACCTATGTATAACTAGGTCAGGGGGGGTTTTTTTGAGAGATACAGGTGAAACCCATAATATATACCGCATCTAAAAACATACTATACACTAGGAAACTATTTGTAAATAGGAACTGATAATACAAGTAGCAAAGAGGAGTGAGACACTGCAATTTAGGGTTCAGAATCAAAGACAAAAAAAGACAAGAAAGGCAGAAAGAGCTGCACTTTTGTTTTTCCTTTCTGCTTGGAGACAACAGATGTCCAATCAATACATTTTACCCCAATTAAGATCTCCACCGAGGAAACTCTGATTTGACTTACCTGGACATTCCACATCGATTATACAAAATATTTACTTTCATACAAGACAATCAGCATTTTTTAAAGTCAAAATATTTATTCTTTAAGCAACATCCTTACTTCTTTCGGAGAACCTGATGCTCCAGGCTCATGTTTAGTACACACCGGTCCAGCTTTCCAAGCCTCTGTATCCCCACAGTCACAAAATCCACCTCCAGTGGAGCTATGCATCTGTAAAGGGCATGTAGTTCAGGCACGAGGTATGCATATAAACAGCAAAAGAAAACAGAAACGTGCTTTATTTAAGTAAAACACAAGTATAAATGCCTATTTACAAAATACGAGGGTTCCGGTGTAATCCAGGCCTATCACAAAGTTTCTTTTACTTCTTTGAGATAAAAGGAAAGTTAACAGAGGATGGAAAAAAAAAAGTCATGGGTACATACTGAGCAGAAAATATTTTGAGCAGAAAATAAATGAAAAATACAGTTGTATTTTTTGCTGTTGCAAAAAAAAAAAAGCATATATTCAACAAACCCAACAAGAAATAAACGAGACAGATAAATAAGCACTTCATAAATAGAAAATAATACTTCTGATCTTGTTAGAAAATTATAGGAAAGGTGCTCAATTCCTTTCTTACAACTTATTCAGAAAAGTTTTAATATAATCTATACAAGAAATGCATTTATCAAACAGACGCCTTTACTCCTAACCGAAGAAAGTAAGACAATCAGTGTCTAAATACATTTTTGTAACTTGAACTTTGCACTGCATTTTCAGAAGTAACAACCACTCACTTTGGCAGAAAGTTCAGATGAAACTTAGGCCAAAAAAATTATCCATCGCTTACTCTAAAACCCCAATTGTAAATTAATTATGAAAATACTAAGTCACCTAAAAAAAAACCACGAAAAAAAATCATTATTTATTTGATGTGTTTTAAAATACCCTGATCTAATTAGACTGTTTTGAGCAGGAAATTGGACTAGGTGACCTCATTAGGTCTCTTCCAACCTAAATTATTCCATAAACCTGTAAAGAACACAATCTGCATTCCTTAGATAGCATCTTTAAAATGGAAATGCAGCACATCTGCTATTATTTCCAAACTAGTTTTTTGGCTGACATAGACAAACTCAAGTTACTGAAAAACAGAAAGGACAACAGGTTACCAAACTGCCATCTCAGCTCTGCTGAGATTCCAAATTGCTCTGCAACCATTGCCGTCTCTTCTCCCTTGGTTTCATCTTGTCTCTCCGTAAACTGTGAGTGTGCACATTTGCGTATATAGAATTTCTATTTGCATTATCCAAGGTAGCTTCATGCAATTTTGAATCAATACTTACAAAACACTTTCAGATCAATATATAAAGACTTACACATAAGAGCAGAAATATTGTATTTCTTCATTATTTTTGAGATTGCTAGGACCTTCTTCCCAACTACCTCAATTGAACCATCTCCATTTAAAGGGGACTTATGATAAGCTGATAATACAAATAGGACAGATCCCTGACATGGATGTAATGTCAACGACAAAAAAAAACAGCCCATTTTTCAGTGAAGGATAATGAAATAGAATACACAATGTTTCTGCACATTTTCTTGTTCCTTGCAGCAGAGTTAGATCAGCTTAAAAATCACACTGCTCCTTCCATTCCTGCTTCCAACACTGTTGAAATGACAGAGGTATAAGTGCAAAGAGCAAACAAAAAAGGGGCCTAGGATGTAAAGAGCAGACAACAGCCTAGGTGGGAGAGTTAGCTAAGAGCTATTTTAAAAATTCTTTCTGCAGTTAAATTATGGGAATCTTTTGAAAATAACACAGATTTGGCTCAAAGAGAATTACCATTTTCTATCCCAGCATTTTGCTATGGCAGGTAATTAGGTGAAACTGCCAGAGAGAATAACACACAGTCAAACAGTTCTACTCTTTGGTTCTTATCTTAGAAACTCACTTCTCTTATCAAAGGCTCCATATAGATAAAAATGTGAGAGAGATTTTACTAATTAGGAAATTGCAGATTTTTAAAATAAAAACTAATAGACTGTATGCAGTTTCCTGAACCTTCAAGCAAAAATTCTCTAAACCTACATGTACCATTTATTAACAGAAGATGTCTCTACCTTGTACCGGTGATTCCTATGAATGCTATTCTGGAAGCAGTCCATACAGAGTACACAAGTAGGATCAACTGCACAGTCTCTGCAAGAAAAGTGGTAACTGGAGAATTTTCCAAAACAAAAGTATTTTCATGCAAAAAAAGAAAATACTCTGCTGAAAACCCAGATTAACAACAGATTCAAATTATAAAGATACTGACAATTCCGCATCACGGAAGGATGAAAGATGGACTTTTTAGGCTCGAATCAAATACCTGAACCTGACATTTCAAATTCATTAGCAACATCCTTGATACCCGCTATCAAAAGTTGTTACTAACATCTTTATTTTTGCCACGAATGAACAGTTATTAAAAAAAAAAATGAGACTGACCGTGGAGTTCACTTCATTATGGTTTCCAGCAACAAATGTAGCCACTTTGCCAAGCAACACTTCCGTCAAGTTATGTTTAAAACTTTTTCAGCAGTTTCAAGTCAAAATCTCAACAGAACTCCTTCACAAAACCAGCTCCAGAACATACATCCTACGTGGCTAATTAAAACCCTACAGTATATTTCACAATTTTTTATTTCTTTTTTTATTTCTTACAGACAGGCTTTCATTTTTGACATTTCCTGAATTCTGAAGTCAACATTATTTATTTTTCAATCCAAAATAAAATTTTTCCTTATTAATATTTTTCTGGCACTTCTGGTACAATTTTCTAGGCTATTTTAAAATAAACTGAAAACAAATAGAAACTATGCCAATTGTATCATATTAAGGGTAATGAATTGCCAGCACAGTTGCAATCTTCAAACCCACTGCAAATACCTTTAACATACGAATCAATTAAATAACACCAAATGAATACGCTGTCATCTTTAACATGTTCCAGAATGAGAAGCGAGGTGGAAAATAACCATTGATTACATAGATACTGCCTGAGCAGAGGATTGAGGATGATCAGAAATGCTGGATTCTGATTCAGACTCTGAAAGGCTGAGTACTGTAGAGTGCACGCATTTGTAGGCGTGTTACCTCCCAACATCAGGCAAAGACCCCTATTGTATCCTATCATCCATTATTTTTAATCAATGGTACCTTTAGTATCCTTTTCATTTCCTTCCTCATTACTCTGTCAGAGTCTGCTTTTCATAGGTTATTTTGCTTGTTTTAAGGTGATTTGGAATCCGAAGTAAATGTTACTTTAAGTTAAGGAAAGATCTGCTGACAATTCATACTTCGTGTCATGGTAGAGCAACTACTTTTATAAAATCCACTTTGGTGCACCGCCTTGCAAGGAAACATGGTCACATAGCTTAATCCTTACCTGCAAGAGTATGTTGTCTCCCCTCCTTTGAACACCTTCCCACAGAGCTGGGAGATTCCGCTCTGCTGTAGTTTCTCTAGAAAGGTATCTGGGTCTTCCCCAAATAAATAACATTCCAGGGGGTAAAATATTGCTGCCTGGACCATTTCTTCTTGTTTCTCCAGCAAGGGGTCCATCTCAGCTGAGTAAATATTTGGCACATGTTTTGCCAAGCACTGTAAAAACGTAGCTTGGAAGTCGAATCTTTCATCACACCACTGCAAGAGAAGTAAATCCATGGATAAACATTATGAACTCATAAGTAAGTACGATTAAGTACTTTTACTCTAAATCCAGAATCCTTTTTTTTTTTACATCAGAAGTCAGGTCTGTGCACAATAAATCCCCAGAAAGCACCATTTCCCTAAAACTTCCCTGCTGATTGTACTTCAGTACCCACCACAGCAACCTCTGCTCCCTTAACATCTTCCATTAAAACACTATGAGGCAGAGTTGCCAAGTGCCATGCTACTGTGGAGCTGCCCATGTACTAATTTTCAACTACGTGAACGCCAGCAGGCCAGCCAATACACAAATCCTGATGTCTGTTCAGCTGCCAACAAAAGGCAGGAGCAGCAGCAGAGGTCTCCCTGCCTTCGCTGGAAGATAGATTCAAGATTTATTCCTTAGCCTGCTGATAGTCACAAAACACGCAGCAACTCAATTGCCTTTGAAATCACAACCCTTCAGCAGAATTTTCTTCAAACTGTTCGTATGTGTTCAATAACTACTGAGGGAAAAAGAAGGCCAACTGAGTATACAAATATAATGCCCCTGGGAAACCAGACTAAAACACAATTTCACATTTTTATGAGAAAAGCGGTCACGTTTCGGCCCAAGTTTCCTAGTTTTCTTAGTATATAAGACCCTAATTTCACTTCTGACTTCTCTCATTCTCTGAGTGGTTCTCTACATATATTCTATTTGCCCTCCAAGTCTGAGTATTCCTTCATATTATTCACATTATTTATAAAGAACTTCTGTTTTTCCCCACTGTGCATCAGATAACAAATTTACCTATCCAGAATTCCTAAGAGAACTTGCTTTTATACACAGCTTTGATTTATCCCCCAAAAACTTATTTTCACAGTAAAAATATAACATGGAACATCACAAACAGCTCTAAAGAGAATTTTCTGTAGGCCAGCAAGCAGAGATTGAGCAGAGCAGCCATGGAAGACTTTGGACTGGAGGAAAGCCTCGAGGAATTAAGACTGTTTAAAGAACAAAAAAAATGCATGACTTTAGATTAAAAGGCAAAACAAAAAATCCTGATCTATGGTTTGATAAAACCTGCATCAATTTGAATCAATGGTCTTCCCCCTAAAATCAGAGACAGAAGATTAAGTAATAGACCTAACGCTACAGCTCCCTAATCTGCTACCTACATTAGAACAGTTCTTTAACACTGGAAAAAGAAATGAAACTATAACAGATGGAGTACCCAGCACTACTGAAGTCAAAACTCCAAGATATCATATAGAAAACACGTACTTGTTATCTGAGGAATTATATGTCTACTCCCTACAGAAGAAATAGGAATGAAATAGCAGGTTAAGTCTGCCCAGATTTACAATAATATCCAGTACCCACAGCTAATCTGTCATAAGATATTTGTTCTGTGCTCTAGTCACATAAAACATTTGCTTAACGTCTTGAATAATAAACACTGTACTTCCAATATGTTCAGAGTTAGCCTGAGGCTTCTACTGACATTTTGACCGTATATCTACCTTAGCATTACCCTGGGGATACTCCCTTATTTGATTTGCCATGGTGATGCTCGAACTGCGAAGTTAGGGAAGAGAATGCAGAGCAGACACTGATGGAAGAGAGAAGGCACCGATGATGGTATTGCTCGGTTACTGTATCTTACCAAAGCTGGAGGTAGGGATGGGGACCCTTGACATGCTCTTTTTCCAGAGCAAAAGAGAATCCCAGTCTGTAGCTCTTCTCTCTCTGTTAGTGACATTCCCAAGAGATGCTGTAAGTTTAGCTTCTGTATTGCTGGAACAGAACACGTAATAGCTCCAAGAAACACAGCGCTAAGCTTTCCTGAAAAGCTGCCAGAAACACAGAGTGGGTTCTCACAGTCTAACTCAGAAACACTTCAAGTATTCCTACAGAAAGCTTTTAATTCTACTTAGATGTTATTCAGAGAATGGAGGGCAGGAAGTACTGAAAGAGAGGAAAGAAGAGAAGACAGAACTCTCCCAAGCAGGCCAGCTGCCTTCTGGTAAACATTCAATTTATCTTCAACTCGTGCATGGCCCAGGAAATAGTCAATGTATTCACAAAGGGAAATAAGAATTTTCTTTTTCTTATTTTTGGAAGTTGCACCTTCACTTCAGATCTACCCACGTCTTCTCTATCTCCCAGAAGTAAATTATTATTTTCTTATTGACCACATATTGGACAGTAAAGAGGAAATAAAATATCGCGTTATCTTCAATTAAGTTCTACTATATACATATGCACTGAATGGGCAGGGCGTCCATTAAAGTCCAAAGAAGGTACAAGCCAGCTGCAAGCAGAAGTCAGGTGTTCCCTGCAGCTCTTTGCCCAGCACTGGCACAGGCTGTCCTGAGAGGCTGTGGAGTCTCATCTTCTCATTTCTAGAAAATGCTGCCTGAAGAAACAGACAAGCCACCATACAGAACCATAGAGACACTCAAGTGAGCCACAAATAAACCACCGCAACCACCAGAATGAGCCAAGGCAGTACCAGCAGCAATACCACGTGCCTCTTATCCCTCGTGGAGACAGCAACGTGCACACCACACTGGTGGGCTTCCATAGGTACTGCTAGCTGCAGGCAAATGTGACATTGGGAAACAGACAGCAGCAAAAAGTGTGTCGGACACTCATCATCTCCTCTCTCTTCCCTTCTCCCTTGCAGCTCTAACCTTCTGCAGCCCTCTCTCTTTCCCCTCCTCTAACCAATTGCTCCTGTCACACTCTTTTTCAGGACGGCACTTCTCAAACTGCAGAAAAAAGGGAGATGCTGGGCAGCAGGAGATGAAAAGCTACATTTCTCAAGGCAGAACAGTTTTGTCAAAAGAGCAGAGATCACATCCATTGTGTCCAAGTAATGCACGTGCTCTGCGCAACACAAGCAGTACCCTACAGCCGGATGTGACCTTCCAGGTGAGTACCGCCACAGAAGCAGCACCTCACAACACCACACAAAGGCTTTACCAGATCATCTCTTATCCTGGATTAAAACACGTCCTCTCCCATGAGAACAAACTACTAATGCTGCTTCCACATGCATAAACAGAGAACTTTCCAAAATGAATTCCAGCCAAACATCTGGTTTTGTCCTACATCTAAAAAGGGAGCACGTCAGCTTTTTCCAAAAAGAAGGGTCGCATTAGAAATGGTCACCAGAGGAAGAATTACATTTGCCTACAAATACTCCTATAAAAAGAGAAGAATATCCATCATTTTGGCCACATCTCTCTCTATATATATATTTATATATGAGAAAAAAGGCAAAAAAGTTCAACTTTTTCAAGTCACTTTTCACCTATAGGTTAAGCACCAACTGAGATTTCTCACCACTGTGACAGAACACCACTGCAACAGGTTTATTACCTACTATCAGCACCCATCGGCTCCAGTTTTCCATTCTAAGCATGTTTGAATTCTAAGCACTTTGAGTTCTCAAGTCTTTTCAGACATATCATTTGCATTTGGCAATACTATAAAAAAGCAGCTCTCCTTCAACTGCCCTGATAGACACATTGGTCCTCTGGTGCTTAACTGACTGCATAAATTTCAGGCTATTTTTAGAAATATACGTTAATGTAACCAGTGAAAAGAAGGAATATTAATACTTATAAATATTGAAAAGTAAATTATGAGAGAGCAGACAATGCAAACAGCGTGAACTAAAAACCACGTCTGGCCCAATATTCCAGTTTAAAGAAGCAGACATAAAAAGCTTAGTTTGTGCGTGGCATAGATCTGCCAAGCATGAGATGGCAATATCAGCTGCCTGTCAAGGCAGGAAGGATAAACAAAATCTTAGCAATAAATGTATAAAATGTTGTCAGGACGCTGATTTTGAGTGAGTGACATTCAAGAGAAATACTAAATGTAAAAGGCTGTTCCTCTTCAATGCATAGAACAGTCGGTACCAAACAGAGATTAGCAAAACAACAGATCCCAGAAAACTGGGAGATTCTGGTAAAGTCTCTCCAATTAAGCAACCGTGGAAGGCATTTTAAAATAAGGATAAACATAGAGAAGTTCTTTCATGAGCATTTTTAGTTCAATTTTTTTTTTTTTTTTTTTTTTTTTAAGTTTAAAACGCTCAGTTTCCCAATGCACTGAAAACAGCCAACTGCAGTATGGGACATCAGGCATTAGTTGAGTTAAAACAACAAGGAGATTCAAAGACATTTCTTCTCCAAAAAAGAGGCTTCAAATAAAAATCAGAAACTCATTATCACATTTGTTCTACCCTACCCTAAATCAAATCAAATGTCATTAGGAGCAGAAGTTCTATTAACTCAGAATACGATAAATAAACATAGGAAAGATTTATTCCTGACTTCGTTTCTGTAGGTCTGTAAAGAGAGTAGGATAAACAAGACAATTCCAAGAAGCGACTCTGCACAAACTCATCCAAATCATCTCACATCACCGTGCCACTTGTCTAATGCAAAACTGCTCAACTGATTATATACATGTCACCCTTCAATAATTTGCACTTAGTCTTTACATTTAATTGCTGGAAACAAATGAATGCCCTGTTTCTCCAGTATGTTGTACATACACATTTAATTCAGTACAGCATGCTGTTCAAATGAAAAGAATTTTCTGCAAACATTAGGGGGTGGGGGAACAATGCTGTCCAGGGATTGAAACTGGAAGAGGACAAGTTTAGTCACAACCACATCGTGTTCATGTTTCTCATTCTCTGACAAAGTATAGCCAACGGATTAACAGGGAATCTAAGCTTAAAAACAAAGATTGCTTACAGTTCAGTTACAAAACACCTGCTTTCTGACCTGTCAATAGCACGACTCCTTTATATGATACAGCTGGGAACCAGTCACGTACCAAACTTTGGTCTGCCTTGGATATCAGTAATTACACTGAAAGCAGCAAGTTCGGCTTCTGAAGTTATTTTCTACTGACACAACATGGATAACATTCAATACTGTCTAACATTGTTCTAACAAAACATCAGCTCTGACCCGAAGACACGAAAGAACTGTTTGATGTCTACATTCATTTAAACCTTGACCCCTAAGCCAAAGCAGGGTGCCAATTAATGTTAAAAGATGCTGTAATGATGCAGGTGTTTGCCCATTGGGAACAAGGCTCTTAATATCAGTGCCAGCTAATAAGCAATGGTCTACAGCAGAACCTACTGCGATCCCAGTGGTCTCCAATAGCTACCAGTTTCATGAATCACAGCCAACCAGTGCCACCAGAGAAACAAATGTAGTCACCAGGACAATGGGTTACTGCTTCAGATGCTGGACAGATAAAGCCAAGCGCTACCTTCAGGGCAAGCAAGGCCCTGCTTGGGACCTGCAAGGTTGCTCGACCTCCCTGACGCTCAGCTGTCGGTTTTCAATCACACTCACTGCCAAAATCACAAGTGCAATTTCAGTGGACAGAGGTAACTGCTTAGATGCAGATAGGTGCCCAAGGAGACACACAACCTACGCACAATCTAAACATCTTTCATGTTTCAAATTGTTGTGTCAAATCAGAGTTAGGCAGAGGGCAATGTGTAAGTGACATGGCAACACTATGAGAAACAGGAATTCAAAATCAGGTGTTAAACCAACATGCAAAATAAATATTTCAAAAAAAGTAATTCCCCTGGAAAAAACAGCAAAATAACATTTGCAGATTTTTTTGTTGTATTCTGTAAGAGACTTCAAAATAGAACCTTTTCTTTAAGTTCTGAATATTCATTTGACAGATTGAAGATCCCCGTGTTTCTAGGGAAACAAAGAAAAGTCTTTGTTCCTCTCCATTCCTCTCCGAACATCCATGCATGGTCTCCTACACTCCAGGAACAAGATACCTAATTAATTTCTTAGCACCAAACCGTTCATCAAAAACTGTAGCCACAGCGGACACTTATAAAGAATTAATTTGGTATTGCTGGGAGGGAGGTTACATTTGTTTATACTAAGTTTTTGTATTCATTCACTTGTACTCAATACTCAAATTTGTGTTCCCACACAATATCATGAATTTTAAGATCCACCGTATACATAATTCTGCAGAGAATTAACGTGCCATAGAAATCAGACTAATCCACCAGTGTTCAGTACTAATAACTCTGCACTTTTCCAAAACCAACCTGTTTATCCCTAGCTTCTCCAGAGCTCTGGGATCCAGAAGCCACTTAAGCAGCTGCCCTCAAAGAGTAATATCCACTTGCACCTACATCCTCCCTGAGTCACATACTTCTCACTACACTGTAATAGTATTACAGCAACCACAACTTGAGCGAAGCTGACATACCTTCACAATCATAGCTTACTCCTGCACTAACAAAAGCTACAAAAATGACCAAGAAACATCAGTAAACACGAAAGAAGACGAGGAAGGTAAAACTACAGCATTGCTCAATGCCACAAGAAAATGAAAGCACTTCAATACAATGCTAAATATATAAGGACACGAGCAAGACTTTGGCAATGCTCCAGTTACTTGTTGCAACTTCATATTCCATGGACATGCTAATACACTGCATCTGGCTTGGACTATACCGAATGACTGCAGGAGCCAGGCTCATTCCAGATTGGATGGGGATGACTCAGGTAACCAGCACTTCTGCACCCAGCCCAGCTCTGTGGTTTTATCAGTTTTATATATATATATGTATATGTGTATATATACACATACATATATATACGCATATATATATACATGTGTGTGTGTGTGTGTATATATATATATATATATATATATATATATAGGGATAAGCTACTTTATCTAACATTGACATTTTAAACTAATTCAGCTTACATAAATCGATCCTACCATTAAAGCTTTTCTCTTCCTTTGCACCACTATTCCATTCAAAACTATACTTATCCATGTAGGTATTGACAGATGACAAAAGGTTTGAATTCTGCAAAATCATCTCTTCACAAGTACTGTTGAGAAGGTACACTTGCATCAAAAATTGGAGATTTAACACGAATGAAAACCTCTGAAGTATTTTAATGTCTCAACCCTGCTGGTATATTCCAGATAGCAGCCACCAAAGCAAGTAGGATTCAAACTGGAACTTGTTAGGAATACAGATGGACAAACAACCAATGGGCCGGACCCAGCCTGCTAAGCAGGCTTTTATTTGGCCACTGGCAGTGCTTGCTAGCCAACTACCAGATGAGCCAAGTCCAGCTCATCAGTCAGCCAAGCAAACTGGAGGTGCTGCTAGGGAAAGAAAACAGAGGAAGCAGAAGTCTGGAGGACAGTGTTTATTACTAGGTCAGTGTCAATTTGACGAGAGCAGCTGTACCTGTTTCAAGGACAGGAAGCAATACAGACGCTACAGAGAAGAAAGAAAAAGCGCAGATGGGACCTTTAAGACTATAAATACCACAGTGAAAAGGAAGCACAGGTATTCCCAGCTACAGTCGTCCAACCTGAAGAGTTGGAGTTAAGAGCACAGATAAAACCACAGAGCTGGGCTGGGCACAGAAGTGCTGGTTACCTGAGTCATCCCCATCCAAGCTGGAATGAGCCTGGCTCCTGCAGTCATTCGGTAATTCAGCACCAAGCACCCAACACTCTGCAAAGGTTTACTAGCCCAAGTGTCACGCAGCCAAACACGAACAAGCACTGCAAGCAACACAGCCTTGAAGCCAGAGATGAAAAACAAGAGCAGCAGTGAGTCTGACTGGGCTGACCCTGACACAAACTTAACAAGTTTAGCCTGGCTTAAATCCATTCCATTCAGCAGCTTGTCTGTTCCACACTCCACAAACCATCACAGCAAAAGGACACTCAGACCAGTTTGCCACTACAAAGACACAAGTCAGACAGGATAAGTTAATTCCACCTAACTAGTATCATCTTTAATACAGCAGCATACTGGACGTTCTGCTTTCAGACTGCAGCTGTTTCTGATGCCACTTGCAATCTAACATAATAAACTCTGTCAGGCTCAATCTAAGTTCAAGCCCATCTCTTTCCATCTAAGAATTATCTAAGGATAATGCTTTCACCCCACACTCAACTCTAAAAATTCCTGCAGTTTGCTTGTACACATACCGGACAGTGCAACCTAGGTGGCCACCTGCCATGACAACAGACTCTCTAGGAACTTGAAATCATGGTAATTCTGGCTGAAACCACATAAAAACTAAGACAACTGAATGGAATGATGCTCCTCAGCACCATTTCATGTGTTGTTCACAGTATTATCAGTTTTACCTATTGCTGGGGCTAACTCAGCCTCCGATATCCCCAGGCAATGAATAGTGGATGCCACTGCTTTGCTAACTGATCGCAACAACTGCCCTTAGTACCCCTCTGACTGTATGCTGCATTCAAACTCACCAAGTCTCTTAACTCTGGTTGCATTTTTTTTTGACATTGCAACTCAACCAAATCACATTTTTATTAGTTTAAAATCAAGTTGTTTCTAATTTAGAAAAAAGAAATCCACACATAAGTCTGTTACAGCCAGAAAAAATATAGTTATCCTGAGAAATGATTCTGGCATCAGACTACACACCCTTCTGATTTGACCCTCACTGTTTTGAGGAAAAGCATAACAGACAGTGGTCACTGGCTCAGTGCTGCTGCCTGTACGAACAGTCCCTTGAGTACCTGCTTCCTGTTATTACTCACAGAGGGTACCACCACACAAAGAGCAGCTCCTCTAGAGGCCTACCTATGCCCTACTTCTAAATATTCATAGTCAGAGGTTCAACCATATCACATACCCAGATTGCTCTTATTAGAGCAGGAAAAAGTAACATGAAATGGAAGATTTCCAAAAGGCATTCACACACGCTTTTAGCTAACAGCCAAGCACTGGGCTTTAATCTACTTTAGCAGAAGAGCGTGCAGCGTGGTTACAGACACTTCACAAGGTTACAAAGGAAAGCCTACAAGGTCCTTTACCTGCTGCCTCAGCCCTAAGAAGTGCTCACTGAATGAATATTAAGCCTGCTATCGAATTTAATTCAAAAAGAGGATAGTTTTGTTTAGGTGAGAAACAGAGCGCTGTCTCCAACCCCATCTTTCAATTCTTGTTGCCTTATTCACACATGGCAGAACAATGATCACTCCATCATTTTTCCACAGTAAAGCTACTTTTAATTATGGAACAAAGTCAGAGCAAGATGCACACATACGTTAAACAACTGAAGGAAGTAGGAAAGCCCAAGGCTTCCTAGAAGTTTGACCTCGTATCATTACCTAAAGGCCCAATTACGACACGGGACTTGGGCGGGGACGCCGCGGATGAGGCGCTGCTGCAGGCAGCAGTGGGCAAACCCCTTCCCCGGGGCCACCCCAGGCAGGCCCGCCTTCTCCGCGGGGCCGGAGCGGGGCAGGGCCGGCTCCCCGCCGCCGAGGCCACGGTCCGCCCAGGCTATGCCTCTCGCTCCCTGCCCAGCCTCCAGCCCCACTGCCCGACGGCGCCTCAGCAGGTGCTGCGGCGACCGACGGGCACACAAAGGCGTAGCAAAGGCGGGCAGGCACGGGCTCTCAGCTGAGCGGCGGAGTCACAGCGCGGGCACGGCACGGGCAGCTGCCAAGCGGGACCAGAGGGAACCGCGCCGTCGCGTCGCGCAACAGCCTCACCATAGCCCGCTCCTGAGGCTGCGCGGGCACCCGGCCCCCCGCTGCTCTCGTTGCCGCTGCTCCGAACCCTCTGTTGCCTCCGTCCGCCATTTTGAGAGCGAGAGAGAGGCGGCCGCCGCCGCCACCGTCCGGAAGAAGCTCCCACGGCGACCGGGCTGCCGCGCTGCACCGCCTCCACGGCCCGCCCCAGCGGCGGCACGGCTGCAGTGCGCAGGCGCCGCCCTCTCCCTGCGCATGCGCGGTGGTGCTCAGCCACTGTAGGCGGAGGCGTGGCGGGAGCATGGAGGTGTGTGTGTCCCGCCCTAGGGCGGTGGTACGAGCGTCCCGCTCTCTGGAGGCATGTGGGAACCCGGGGTGAGGTGATGCTGCTACCTCGGCCTGGCCGAGGAGCACTGTGAGGGACTCATGCGCCGCTTGTACCTGAGAAAGCCTGTAGATGTGTTTTCAGGTATAGTCAATAGGTTTTCCTCGGTGTATCTGGCTGGGGGTACATACAGAGTTGTTCTTATGCCTTGAAAATATATGACAGTACTTTTCCACGGTAGCTACCACCCACCTTTGTGCTCTTTTTTTTTTTTTTTTCTGTAATGCCCTAAGATTGAGTTAGCAGCAGATTGACGTGGCATGATGAGAATTGCCATAACTTGGGGCACATTTTGGCAGAATTTTGACGAGTGGCTGCAGGCTGTTATCTCACCAAAATCCGTCACCTGGAGTTACTGTGCACGTGTTGTGACTGCCACAGCTTTAGGCAGAGGAATAAAAAAAATACTGAGAATTTTGCAGCTGTAGCGGTGAACAACGAAAAAATTAGAAGTCAGTAAAAAATCTTCATCTGAATGCATTGCAGGTTTGTAGTCGCCCCTTTTGGTGGCACAGCTGACCGCTGACAGCAGTGCTGGCGTACAACAGCCAAATTTGGGCTACAAACGCCTTGAATTTTGGTGGGTTCTCCTCATGTGTTAGCATCAACACGAGCGATCGCGGCACCCGGCTCCTGACACGGTGATACTGTCCCACGCGGACACAGAGCCCGATTCCCACGTGCTCCGTAGGGCAGTAGCGGCACGACGCACCGACCTCTCGGCTTCGTTCCTCCCAGCCCCCCGCAGAGGCGCGGCCCGAGGGGGCGGGCCGCCGGGCGGAAGTGCTGAAGCCGGCGGAGGGCGGCGGGGGCCGCCCGGGGCGGGCGCGGGCTGGCAGCAAAGCGCAGGATGCTGAAGCTGGCCGTGGGCCTGCTGCTGGCGGCCGCCGTGGCGCTGCTGCTGGACTGGTACGCGCCGGCAGCGTCTTCGGCGCCGGCCGGTCTGCGCCGCCAGCAGGCCCCCCAGCCTGCCCCCGGGGCGGAAGCCGCCAACCTGCTGTGGGCGGTGCAGGTGAGCGGGGCCCCGCTGAGGGGGTCTGCGGTGGCGGCGGGGGTCGTGTGGGGCCGCGGGGCCTGGCTCGGGGGTTGTGGGAGGCTCCACACCTTTTCTCAGTGCTCCCCTGTGCTGTCCGTGAGGAACTATAGGTGTCCGGCCAAAGTGCCCGGGAGACGAAGTGCTAGAAGGGAGGAGTAATTAAAGCTCACCTAATTATTGCATTAACCTGTGTTGCATCAGTACCTCGTCCTGTGTGATACCAGGCTCGGCTGCCCTGTTCCTCTTCCAAAGATCAGGAAACTTACGTGACAGAGAAAATCGCTATGCTGTTTTTTAGCGTCAGAAGTACTGGGCCGGCACGAGAGCGACACACCTTGGGTTCCGTGCCCGCGGCCTTGTTTCCAGGCTGAACCCGGAGCAGCTCTGCATGGTGTTGGCTATGTGCCGGCCCAGCCGGGCGCCTCCTAATGCTGCCGTGCTCCCTGCTCGCTCCCCACGCGCTGCTTGCCTACCTGCCGGGTGGGCGCCGACGGCTGAGATAGCACCCGGGTCGCTGCACTGTTCCTGCTAATAGATGGGCTCCTTCTGCTGTTCTGCTCTTGTTTTGAAACGTGCAGACGCTATCTCTCTGTATTAGCATGCAGTCCAGCATACTATGAATCCTATTGTTCTCTCCAATTGCTGTGTATTTTCTAAGCCAGTTTTTCCAGTGTTTTTTTTCCTTCTGTTACTTAATGCATTGTCACTGCAGAACAGTTTTCAAAATGCGATATGTGCTTGAATTAATGTATATAACATCCCTATCTGGAGGTTTTAATCTCAGAGCCATCTACAGCAGTATGTAGCTCCAGAGCTATGCTGGCGAGCAGCATGCACAGCTCCGTACTGCTCTTTGGTTGCGTTACTTCCAGTGGAGTTCTCCCAAGGATAGGTCACACACAGCTAATTTGAGGCTTGGCTTTACTTTCGTGGAGTTATGTTCTCTTTCAGATGTGCCCTTTAACAGTAACTTTATCATTGACCTAACTTGGAAATGAATCAAGTGCTAAATCCAGCGTTGTGCCAGATGATGTTATGGGAAACGGGCTGCAAGCTCCCTGGTGACTCCCCGTGTCTACCCTGGGTCACTGGATCCAGCTCAAGAGGTTCTACTCCTCCCACAGCAGCTTTTGCAATGTTTTTCCTCTCATCCACAGGACCATCTCCTGTGAAACCAAACTAAATTATGATCTTCCTACTGCAGTCACCTATTAAGGGCTTTTTCAACTTTATTATAGTAAAACTTCTTTACTTAGTGCCCAGTAGGCTTTCAAATTCAATATTTGCCCAAGGAGGTTGTGGATGCCCCGTCCCTGGATGTATTCAAGGACAGGCTGGATGTGGCTCTGGGCAGCCTGGTCTAGTGGTTGGTGACCCTGCCTGTGGTAGGGGGCCAAAACTAGATGATCTTCAAGGTCCTTTTCAACCCAAGCCATTCTGTGATTCTATGATTTGACAAGCTTACCATTTGGGGTTTTTTCCCTGTTTCTCTCAGCTTGTATATCCTGTTTCTATAAGCCTCATAATTCTCCCTTCTTAATGCCTGCCTTTTCTAAACAACTGCTTCTCTAGATAAGGGATGTGGACAGTGGTTTCTCTTCACCCCTAAGGCTCTTCCAAGCTATTTTGATAAAAGCCACTTCCTGTGTCTCAGTGGGAGAGGCTTGCTTCGGCTTCCTTGATCAGTCAGGTGGAGACAAAAGAGAAAAGCAATGCAGCAGGTAGACTTGTATTTCCTTTTGTGAAATTGATTTCCCAGTTTGCAAAGAGCATTACAAACTTTTCCCTTGCCTGCTCATTTCCACTTCTTTGTAACTCCCTTGACCTTCATACCTCATGGTTTTTAAGTGTTGGGACGCTGCAGCTCTTGGAACTTAACAGAAAAGCCTTTTGTAAATCTTAAGCTAGTATCGTAGTAGGGAAAAAGAATGGGAAGACTCTTCTAGAAAATCAGGCCTCTTGACAACTGTCTACTTATCACATTTGAGATTTACATTGTCTGTTGTTAGTTGTAGAACAGGAGAAAGGTTTCTTGTAAGACCTTTTGCTCAAGAATCTGGAGACAGCACTGATGGAAGTTTGCATATTCTCTGTTAGAATGCTGAGATAAATAAATTGCAAATCCACAGACTTAGGAGAAGATATAAGATGCTGTAGCATTATCAGTGATTAAAGTATGTTTGATGCATTGAGGTAGTGCAGTGGAATTGGCAGGTCACAGCCTGAACCAATGGTTGAGCACCAGGTGGGAAGGTGTGGCTAACCCAGGGAGCTAAGGTGTGAGCAATGCACCTGAGTGACTGGAAGGGGTGGAGCATGGATCCACCCCTCCTCACCCCTCATTTAAGGGTTAGCAGCCGAGGGAGCTTGTCTCCTCTTTGAGATTGCATGTCTCTTGAGTTGTTACTGGTTTTTAGAAGCAGTGAGCTGATTTTCCTTCTTTATTAACTGCTATTGCTCTGTAGTGCCTGTATGCTATTCAAAGGCACTGTTGTCATTGCCTTCTTTTGCTATGCAAGTAGTTTTACTGTGCTTTTCAATTCACAATAGCTTTGTGAATGTCTCAGTGAACTTGAAGTTAAGATTATGTCTAAAAGTTTTTAGCTTTTTTGGTATCCAATTCTTATCTATGGAAAAGCTTCATAGAAGCGAATGTGGGTTTTTCCTAGATCAAATTAAGAGAAACCGTTTTTGTGTTAAAATGAGAAAATAGAAGCTAAAGCATTTTATTTCTGAGGTTTTTCTGCCTGGATTTCTTGAAGAGGAAAATCTTTTATAAGAGCCAGGTTTATTCAGTGGAGTAAAGTTCATGTTGTTTTTCAATCAGTGTTATTGTAGAATCGTAAAGGTTGGAAAAGGCCTCTAAGATCATCTAGTCCAACCATCAGCCCATATGGTCAAATGGCCATGAGCTCACTAATCTCTGTGTGTGAAATATTATTTGCCGAAGTTGAGGAGGATGAAGTATTGATTTGACTGAGGTGGAATGGTTTGAAAGCATTCACCCAAGATTTGGTTGGACAGATCTGGAAAGCCACTATATTTAATAAATAAATAAATATCCTCATGCTTTTCTTGTTCTGAATTCCCTTCCTTCCCATTCCCCCTCCAAGGCTCAATGTGACTTTACTGTTGTGAAGGCCTTGACTGATTGGTTCAGAGACGAACAGTATATTTCATGGCTGCGTACAAGTAGTCTCCTCATATCTTGGTAACCTCTGCATTCACGAAGGTATGTGGAATGGGATCTAAATGCACTCATCAGATTCCCATTAAAGTGAATAGGAAGAATATTAGAAATCCTTCTGCCCAACTATTGGAAATCTTGTACCAGGTATGAAATGACTTCTTAGTGCGCTTCAAGTCCTAAGCTGACTTTAACCGATTCTTGCTTTGCAGAAGGATCACTGTGTTGCAGCAGAAATTCACAGAATCTGGAAGTCAAGAGGCTGCTTACAGCTATCGAAACTTACTGTAGATAGCTAAGTATTTCCCCGTAGTGTTGTGTGCCCTTGGAATTAAGGAGACTTGATGTATATGCAATTTTAGGTGCTACAGAGGCAACGCTGTATGATACGTTTGTTCTGCTCTTGTTTTTCCCTAGTCATCTGTTTCTGTACTTACCTGCATCCTTGATGCTGGTATGAATCGATGTGACTGCCCTTATGCTGCACTCTAGCATATTTGGCTTTGCAGAACAACTTGTTTGGGACAGCGTTTCATCTTTCTCTCTTTTGCAGGTGTCAGATATCCATATAAGTAAATTTCAGGATCCCACACGAGCTTCTGACTTGGAAAAATTCTGCTCTGAAACAATCGATATAATTCAACCAGCATTTGTTCTTGCAACAGGTAAGCAATTGGAAAGTGTGAATTTCCTGTTGAGTGTGCTGTCAAATAAAGAGTGAATAAGCAAAATTCTAGGATCTCAGGATAGGGCCTGAAGACTTAAAGGTTTGTTGAGCTGTGGAAGTAGAATTGCAGATGCAAATAGATTTCTAGAAGCAGAAGAGGCCAACTTCTGAACTTGAGAATTAGTTTTTGCTTAATATCTTGAATTTGATGGGAATTTAGCATATTGTGTATAACTAAGAAATAATGATGTAATGTAGCTATTATTTTTTTCCCTTATTTGTCACTATGCCTTAGTTGTGATTAGTAGCCACCTTCTTTTCTTGTAGAGGTTGTTTCATTCTTTGTGTGTGAAATTGCAGGAGAAAGCAGTGTCTCTGAAAGAAATTAGGAGTTGTATGGGAACTGTTGAATCATGGCCTGAACCTCTGATTGACCACCTGAGGCAAGCACTGAGTCAGCCATGGGAGCACAGGTGAAAGCAATTCACCTGTGTGCCTGGAAGGGGTGGAGCCAGGCTCCACCTCTCCTAGACCCCATTTAAGGGCTGACTTCCACGAAGGAAGGATCTCTTCCTGGAGATCGCTCCTTCTGGAGTCTTGCGAGCCTACAACACCGGTGAGCACCTTTCCTTTGTTTGACTATTCTTACTAGCCTGACTTCTCTATATACCTGTTAACTTTACAGCCTGTTAACCTTACAACCTGTTAACCTTACAGGAGTCAATTCCTCCCTCAATTATTCTGCATTAGAACAGTCCCTGCTTATTTGTATGAAATTCTGCTGTGACCTAATGTAAGATTTTTTTTTTTTTTTGCTGGTTTCTGTTTGAACTTATATGCCAGGGCAGGTGAAATAAGTCTTGCCATTTTATTTGATACCTTACTTCTACTGTTGGAATCGAGTGAGTTTTGGCAAGCAAATTGAAAGGGCTTTGAGCCCTTACTGTAGATGAGATTTTAGAAACTTCATTCTAATTCTCCATTTGTCTTGGCAGGCAGTTGCTTATCTGCTACTTGCTTTTTAAGTTCAGAGCTCAGAAATAGTTAGCATTCATCTTTTTACTAACACTGCAGGAAAGTGTTAGTGTATGAACAAAAATGAGAATGATTTGAACTTCAGTTAGAGCTTAAGGAAATACAGAAGGCGTGAAGTCAAACAAAGTCTCTTTGACTAGAATTATCAAGGATAAAGAACACATAACACTTGATTTTAGTCTGGCATTAATAAAAGTGTTGCAGTGACACATTTGATACATGTTTCATTAGCTTTCTGCATCTACATTTACCCTTATAGTAATCTCTTAGACCAGAGGTCAAGAATGTCCAGATTGTACCCAGGAGGCCTGCTGCCACTTACACTAGGAAGCTTGGACTGTATGCTTGCCTACTTTGTATTTGCATGAAGAGTTTGCATGAACTGTATAGATATCTAGTTAGATCTCACCTTTGTACATTTGCAGGTGATTTGACAGATGCTAAGACAAGAGATAAATTGGGATCTGAGCAGGTAGAAGAAGAGTGGAAAATTTACCAATCAGTCCTGAAGCGATCAAGGGTCAGGGAAAAAACTAAGTGGATAGACATCAAAGGAAATCATGGTAAGAAGGAACTGAAACATCATTTTCTTTCCTGTGATTACAGAGATGATTTAAGGAAATTAAAATATAAAGTGTTAGTAGTTACAAGCATATTAATGGCAGCTGTAAGTCAGTGGAAAGGCTTGCCTTCCAAGTGTCTGTTCCACTAAGGGCATATTTGGTTTACAGGTACTTACTGGAATTTTAGTAACAAGGAAGTAAGTCTTCCTTTATTGCTTTGCATGTCAAGTGGTAGAATGTATCTTCAGATGTTATTTTCCAGGCTGTTGTTTTAGATACCCCATCTAATTAGTCACCGACCCTGGAGGTGTTCAAGGAACGTTTGGATGTTGTGTTGAGGGACATGGTTTAGTGAGAACCATTGGTGATGGGTGAATGGTTGGACTGGATGATCCTGTGGGTCTTTTCCAACCTTAGTGATTCTATGATCCTATGGTTCTATGATCTTTTAATAGAAGAGCAAGCTGTAACCTTACTGTACTGAAGAAATGGTTTTAATTTACTTTTCACAGGTGTCTTCTAACAGGCTTATATTCTATAAGTAGCGTGTGTTCATCAATAACCTTGTAACAGCTGGCTTGTATAGCCTACTGGAAGGGCAAAACTAGAAGGCTTAGTACTGAGGCGGAGGGGGAGTACATCCTGTGTTGTATGCAGCCTGTAACACTTACTCCCATTTTCCTGGAAGACTTCTGTTAGCAGCCATAATGCAGAGGTGTTGGGCCCCAGTTTGTAGTAGGACAGTAGTAGTACAATGCAGTACAAATGTTCCCAGGTTGCTTCTGTTTTACACGTGCTAGTCTCTGATGCTATTGCTACTTTATCTTCCCTAGGTCAGGTAGGTCTTTATATAAGCCACCCAATCTCAAAAGCTTCTGTAAAGCTTTGCGGTGAAACTGAAACTGTGTGGTTAGCTTTGAGCCACTAAATTACAATTTGCATGTCTACAAAAATTTTGCCTTTGAATTTAAACTTAAATGAGAAAATTCATACTACTGGGTCAACTGCATGAGGTATATGATGTTTTCTATGCACAATTGGACAATCTGCTTATTCATTATTTTTTTAAACACAGCTTGCCAGTGCTTGCTGAGACCACTTTATTTCAACATCAAGAATTAAGAAATACAGACGAATAATCAATTTAATGTGAAAATGTATTCATTTCCTTTTTTCCTCTCTCCTACAGATTCATTCAACATTCCACGCCTGGATAGCATTCAGAATTACTACAGGTATTTTTCTTTTCTACACAGACACCATTTTATTCGATGTCGAAATTGTTGGGCAATATTCTGTTTTCAGCTGTCAGTTATGCTTTCTCACTGACTGTTCTATAGCCCAGGATCACGTTTGCCATTCCTACTACTGGTTAGTTGCGTAGAATGGACTTGGAGAACGGAGAATTCTTTGCTTAGACTTCTGATCTCTAAGCCCTGTATATTTTGTAATTGCACATGTTGTAAATCTACTGTGCCTATGGAACATTCTGTGCATTACATTTCTTTAGCACTTTTGTGGCATATTTCTGTAAAAACAAGTGTTTTTGAAGAATCTTTTCTCTTTGAAATAGATGGGGGGAAAAGAAAAAGAAAGCAACACAACACTTTTTGTTCTTTCTGCATGCTCATTTTCATGTCTTGTGGGTCTAAATTTTATCTGAACCATTTCTTCACACTTGAGTGATTTTTAAAAGACTAAAAGTAGTAGAGATGTGCAAAAAAAAAAAAAAAAGAAAATGATGGTGAGTGGACAAGTCTTGAGGAGCACACTGGAGATCTAAATGGAAAGATTGGTCAGGAAGCTTTCACCTTTTCCATTGGCTCTTTGGTTTGTACACTGTAAAGGTAGCCACAGCTGTTACTGATGTTCAATCCCTCTTTTTTTTTCCTGCCCTTCACATTTGAACACAAAATATTGTCTCACAATCTCAGTGATGCTCTCAGCTCTGACTCTTTAGAACTGGGGGAGGACTTAGAAATCTAATTTCTACTTTAATTCAAGCTCTTTCATAGTAAGAACAGAGATGAAATTTCTGATAGCTCACCAGTTTGCTTCAGTTCCTCCAGCCAGGCAAGAGCAGATAATGTTTTCCCATGAATTCACAGATGGTATCCTACAGCAGCTTTATTTGCAGGAGAACATGGAATTCAAATGTGGATTTACAGTGCAGGGGTGTATGTATGGCACTAATGAGGCTTTTACATGGGCTAGTTCAGCGCATGTCCCTGTATCTTTTTCCACAGCTGTGGCAACACAGCCGTGTAGTATCTGTCTTCCACTCTGTTTAATTTATAGTTGCTATCAGAAATCCTAGCGAATTGTGTGGGAGGATGTAGCACTAGTAAATTTGTAGGAACATCCCTGAATTTTTGGTGCTGAAATTTGATTTGGACGAGATTGCTGTTTGGAAAGATGTATGAATAACCTGCTGAAGATACAGCCCTTGCAAAAGGGATTCAGAAGGATTAATAAAACAAAGAATATTTTATGAAATGTGCCACACTCAAAGGAGATAGAAAGGTGAGGGCAGAATAAACAGTCTTGTGCAAGTTTTCTTTAATTTGCCACCTCACATCAGTGAACAGTCTAAAGGACAGTGTCGTCTTTTTGTCTGAGACAGTGAATTCCTTACATGATATCTGGTCAAATAATTCTTTGCATACTTCTAAGGCACTGTAGGCTGCAGGTATGAAAATATAGGCCAGGGAAAACAGTTAACAGAGTAAGATTTGATGTTAAATATGTATTAAAATTAAAGAAGGTAGCAGTTGTATTGAAATATACTACTTTTATACAAATGCATGAGTTCTTATTTTACATCCACGGTGTAAGCAGAGGATAATTCAACTCTTGCACATAATTTAAGTGAGACTAGAGGCAGATATCTTGGGATTGTGGTACTGAGCTTCCAGTTTTCTTACAAGTTTATGATGTTCATAAAGATAACGTTAATTTCAAAACAAAGATTCTGAGAGTCTTTAAGGCACTGAAAGTACAGTGTATATTCTTTTAAGCACAGTCTTTGCAATGCCATTGATTTTTGAAAAGATTTTATTGCAGTAACAACATGGAGCTAGATAGAATGCACAAACTTCTGCATTTATCCTACACGTGTCATTTTTGCCATTGCTGCAGGCTTTACTAATAACAGTATTTCAATTTGATTTTGACAGGAAGTACTCTGCCTGGCGGAAAGATGGCTCTTTCCATTATGTCCACACCACTTCATTTGGGAGCTATTCATTCATCTGCGTGGATGCCACACTCAGCCCAGGCCCAAAGAGACCCTATAATTTCTTTGGGGTTTTAAATACGGTATTTTAAAGTCTTAGCGTTTCATTTTGCTGGCTGTTTTATAATGTATTAATCTGGGGTGTTTTTTCCTTTTTTTGTAATTAAGAATCACCTGAAAGATTTGTGCTCACCAAAAAGAGTCTCTACATCTAAGTTAATGTGTGTGGAGATTTTGTAAAGAAAAATGAACGCCTCTCAACATGTAGATCAGATGTTTTCTCTGAAGAAATAATCCAGTACAAAAATGTCAAATTAGATTTTTTTCAGGGTTCTGTCAATAGTTTCTTAAAATTCAGCTAAAATTTAGTGGTAAGTTCTTTATATACTGTAAAACTTTGAGAAACAAGAAATACTTTCCAATTTCACTCCTTTTTGCTTTGCTAGATTTTTTTTGTTTTGTTTTGATTAATATTACAGATAAGGTGGTTGCGTGAAGTTTCACAGTAGAATAATGTGAAAGATAACACTCTAAAGAAATGTCATTTATTAAAAGTGATGTCCTGGTCTTCCAAGACCATAAAAATTACACGTGTTTTCCTTGTTCTGTTTGTTTGTTGAAAGAATAACACAAATTACAATCTTTAAAAGAAATATCAGCTTAGCTATCAGCTTCCCTTTGATTTTCTGTGTAGTTTGTATGTATGTTTGTTGTTTTTTAGATATTCTTCTAACTTACTGCATAGAGTTACTATATTTTGGCAAACAGATGTCATTGAAGCTGTTACCACAGACAGAATATGACAAGTAACACATTCTTCTAATCTTATCCAAAGGAGACTCAACGTTTTGTTAAGTGTTTTTAAATCACTTGGTGATACTTAGGTGAAAGATGATGTAGGAGTGCAAGGTATAGTACCCTTCTCATTGTTTACTGTAATCCGTGGGTATGTAGATCCACAGGTAGCTTTGCATACAAATTCTTAAGGACTAAAGTAAAACAGTTCTGCCGGGAGCTCCTGTCTGGGCTGCAGTAAGGCAAGAACTTTCTTGGTAATTGCCCAGCACCAGGAGTATGAAGAGCCTCACTTGCAGGTTTTTGCATAAATCTTAAGATAAAGAAAAAAAGGTAGCCGTGGGTCAGTAGACACTTGTAACTGTGTTAAGGATTACTCCTCTGCCAAGAATTTGAAAAATAAATTGCATTTGTATCAGTGCATAGCTTGAGTTTCAAATAGATATCTTATGTAGAAATTTTCTTAGAGACCGAATTCATAAGACAAATGAAATCTTAATTTCACTTAAACTAGTTATGCAACTCAGAAAGGTATACTGAATCCATTTGTTTTTAATACAGGATTTATTTCTGTTTCCTGTATCCATGCATTACGGCATTTATTTTTAGGTAGGAAGGAAACTAATACACTGATTCTTTATTTTACTTTAAAAGATGACTTGCAAAATGTTGAGGAGTGGATTTGTACTCTTGTTTTTTTTTTTCCTGCCTCCTGTGTTAAATCTTTCAGCTTATGCTGGTATTGGGAGTCTCTCCGAACTGTGGTTGATGTCAAAAAGGCAGTCAAAGAAGTGAGAGAGAAGTTCAACTTGCTATCTAAAGTGATATTTTGCTTAACATTAACAGCAGTGATAGAGTAGTAGTTCTAAGATTCAGTGTCACAGTTCTTCCAGTGAAATGACTGAATCACGTGGTGTGCCATTCTGAGATCTGTCATGGCTATAAGAGGCTGTCGAGCAAGTCAGGAAACAATAAGGGTAACAACTGCAGGGTAAACACACAGGTAAATCGACTGAAAGTTTTCTTTAACTGTATAAACAAGTAGTAGAAAGGATAGAAATGTAACTTAACGAAGTCTGTCTTTACAGTACGCTCTTCCTCTGTTAAGTTGCAAGGAATTTAAGTATCTTATTTTCATGTTTTTTCCAATATTGATTTTTATGATATGGTTAGCAGTACAGCTTGTTTACCCTAAAGCAACTGTGAATGTTCTCTGCAGATAACAGATGAATTGCATTCTTCATTAGTTTCTTCCTGCATTTCTTTTGTTATTATTTCCAAATAACCTAAATGGTAAATAGGTAAATAGTTTTTTTTTATTGGTTTTGTTTAATGGTTTGCTTGTTTGTTTTACACCAAACACCTGTCCATTTCAGAATCAAATGCAAGAGCTCTCTGTGATGGCCACGGAAAGTCTCCGCAGCAATCATACTGTCTGGTTTGGCCATTATCCCACCTCAACAATCATATCCCCAGCCCCAGGGATACGAGCATTAATGAGGTAAGATCTTTTTGTTTTTTTTGCTTGTGTGTCTTTGATCTGAAGCACACTTCTAGTTTGTCTTCACATACTTGTCTATCACTTCACAGGTTTTCTCCAATGGCATTTCCTTCCTATCCAAACAATCATAATTTGTATTTTTTTTTTAGTTCTGCCACAGCTTATTTATGTGGACATCTCCATACAATGGGTGGACTGATGCCAGCCTTATATAGCCAACACCGTGGTGGCACTCTGGAACTGGAATTAGGAGACTGGAAGGATAACAGGAAGTAAGTAAACACTGTGAGCAAATTATTGTATGGCCCCTAAGTAGTTCTACTTTAATGCCTTTTTATGCTATTTGGAGAATTTGAGAGCAGCATTAGATCTGTCTGACTGGTAATATTTCTATCAGTGTTTTTGAAAAATGTCTTTATGTATTTTGAAGTTTTCCTCCCTATACCAACAGTGTGCTAATAAATTGTGTAGACTAACTTTTTGATTCATTCTCGATATTTAAGAACTAAAAAGATGGCATCTAAATGTCTATGTAATGTGTGTTTAATGTTCAAAGTAAGAAAACATTGTAATAAAATTCAGCATCAGTACTTTAAGATCCATGCTGTGGGCCAGCTGTAGGAATTCTAGAAATAAAACATCTACCTGTGATGTTACCTTAACAGCATGTAAAAAAATGTGATGCTATATGGAATGAATGTATATTAGCTTTCGTTTTGCAGTAATGCCAAGAGAAATACTTGTGTGTGTGTACTGGCAAAAGCTGGTCTTTGCCTATGGCTAGAGTTCTTATACAGACACTGTAGAAATGAATGTTATGTCAATGGATCCAAATATAATGTACTCTCCCTCATTCATATGCAAGATTCAGCAGACCTTGGCATTTCAATTTTTGAGCATTGCTTCAGTGGTTTGTAATCAATTGAAACTGATGAGAGGTAACCAGCTGTACAGTTAATACCACAGTCAGTTATAACATATGATTGAGTACAAAAGAGAAGAAATAGAAACTATGTCAAATGAGTTCTGTGTAGGAACTTGAGAAGCATGTGTGTCACCTGGGTATGCAATAGTTGTGTCAACAAAACTATCTTTCTTTCATCTTAGGTACCGGATCCTTGCATTTGATCACGACCTCCTTAGTTTTGTAGATCTCACCTTTGAAGAATGGCCAGCAGTTCTCATCACCAATCCCAAATCCTCCCTTTACAGCAGTTCTTTTCATGAACCACTAGTGAAAATTCTTTACTCCACTCATATCAGGTACCCTATAATAATCTCTTGATTTTACAGTATTTCACAGTGTTTTAATAGGTGGGGTATTTCGTGGTATATATCTGTATTTATTTATATAACATACACCTTAAAAAAAAAAAGTCACTCTTCTCTGCAAGATTGTTGCTGAGCGCTCACTTTGAATAATTTATGCAGTAAAAACAGAGTTTATAGCACTAGTGCATATGCAGTTATTTCTACCAAAGCCAAGTCCACCTTTTTTTGTGTGACCAAAGCTGGTAGAGTTTGATTAACACTTAAACTGTGTTGTTAATCCTGCATGTTCACGTCACCTTCACTGACTTCAGGATTTTGTCTGTTTTCTCTGTTTACTTTAAACATCTTTGCGTTTTCTTCTGTTTTCAGTTTTACAGCCCTGCTATATTACAAATATTAAATATTTAATATTATACATTGGGTATGTGCTTTGGCTGATTTTCATATGTTTTAAATCCCTCCATCTTTTCATTTCTGCCTTTTCTATTATTTTGTGTTCCAAATTTTTATGCGCTTTGTGTCATCTTAGGTTTGTTATTAGGCCAATAAATACAAGTATATTAAATATGCAGAATCACAATCAAAAGAAGTTTGTTGTACTTCTCAGTTTAGGAAGCAGTGCTTTACTACTTTCCAGTTTCCTGTTAAGAATCTCATCTGAACGTTTTTATGATCATATTAAATATATGAACTGGTGGAATAATCACTATAACTATATTTCATTTGATTGACACATGTTCCACAATGCCTTCTCTTTTACTGGACGTTAAAGAAATCAGACATGCAATATATTGAGTTGATCTTAGTATCATTGTTTCTCTGGCATCACTTAACAGTGCTTACAATCGTGTTTGTTGGTACCTCAGATCTGTAATACCATTCTTGTGTTCCACTTCATTTCTCATAAATTCAGTTACAACCATGAGGAGGTTATACTCCCAGTAGCAAGAAGTCAAAAACAGGAAAAAAAACCAACAGCAAAGGAGTTCAGAGAGTGGCGATTTTTATTGGAAATGTCTACAAGTATTATGCACCTGTATGTTTGCAGAATGATGCATTCAGCTGATGTTAACAAATTTTTTGACAGCAAGATTTTAAGTTCTAATGTTATTTCTGCCTGGACTTTGAAGATCTACACTTTTGTCAGCTCCACAGCCCGATTTCCTGTTCAGTATTGTGCAAAATAACAGTATGGGACTTCCTTTGGTAGTTGTAAGAAAGAGCTCTGTATTATCATTCGCCTACAGATATTTTGTTTCTAACTCCTTTGAATTCTTAAGTCTTATGTGACAAAGGGAAATCTCTTAAGGAGATAATGACAAATCTGCAACTCCTCTAATTAGATGTGTTTGTTTTGCTGTTGATTCAATCCTTAGAATTCTGGCCTTCTCCCCTGCTCCCATTACTTCTGTCAAAGTCTATATAGATGGAGTTCATGTGGGGAATGCTCATCAGGCATCTGGCCCTCTCTATGTGCTGAAGTGGAGCCCACAGAACTATAGTGAAGGGACCCATCAAATAGATGTGACCGTCCAGGTAAGATACCTGTTGGCATTCTTTGTGCTGAATCTTTATATAGTCGTGTGTGCCATCAGCCTTCTGCATCACATAACTAGAGTTATGTGATGCATGACAACTGACTTCTGATATTTGTCTGATGGGTTATGTTTGCTAAATAGAAAAGCACGGACTACTGAGCACTAGAAGATTAATAAAGCATTTGGATAAGTGTGACGTTTCTTATTTTTCATGAGAAATATTAAAAGGACAGAAGAGCAAGTCACTCTTCAGAAATAATTTTTGCCTATTACTCAAAAGAAACTATTTATCTTGAACTTTATCCTATAAAGACTATTGGGATTGATCAGGGAAAACACAAAAGCTTTATGTTCAGAATGCAAAGGAACTGGGTCTGTAAGGTTTTGGAGATGGGAATGCTGTCTTTCATTATTTGCCTTAAGTTCTTTTTGCAACCTCTTGCAGGCTGACAGGGAATATGATTTCTGTTTCCCAGAACATCAGACTTAACTCACATTGGATTGCTGGGGGGAAAAAAATTTCTTATTCAGTGCTTCTGCTTTGCAAACATATTTTATTTCTGACCCTTCAAGTGGCTTTCAAAGAACCTAATCGCACTAGGGAATTCAGCTTTGTCCTGCCCAGTGGAACCCAGCTGGGCGTTCTTCCTCACAGGACAAGGACTATGAGGCTCCATAATTCCTCCCAGTCCCCCCCCACCCCCTCCAATGGCTTTTCTGTACTGTCAGTGTTCTACCTCTTAGCTTGTTACTGATTTCTCTGATGTTTTATTTAGGGAGGCTATGTTTTGTAACTGATTTTTATTTTGTCTACTGAAAACATATGCACAAAACTGAACAACATTTGAAGATGCTTATACAGACCTGTATAGCAATAGTGGTGTTCCTTGTTGAATTCTGAGGTTTTTTTAGCAAATACAGAGTTTTAAAAAATCTGAATTCCTTTCCAGTTATCAATCACTATTACATCTAGTCACTGAATGGTTTGAGGAAAGAGGAAGGTGGAAGCCTTAACTTTTATTAGATGTCTAGAGAAAACACAAACGCTTGATAGCTATACATTGTTTCTGGGGTTGTCTAAATTTTATGGTCTCAGGTGTCATAGTAAACATACTGAGTTCTTTAATATAAATAGCCAGTTCATTATGTGCTGGCAGATAAGATATCAATATTACATCTGTACAAATATCAAAGATTCTGTTGGAAAAAATACAGAAGTGGGAATGAAAATGCCCTACTGGATCATCAGGATACCTATATTAGTTACAGTGTAACCAGCAAATATGCCAGGAACTAAGTACAACAAAGCTTTATTTTTTTTTTTATGACAGGCTATTATGTAGAATTGAACTTTCAAAGAACAAGTGTTGGTGGTAGCCAGTAAATAGTTGCTGTCTTCCATAAAACTGCTGAATATCTGAAAGGATCTCCTCTATGTGCAGGACTTTCAGATTTTAAAAATACAATCTCCAATTTAATGGAGTTGCAAAATTGTCAGTAAGTAATATTCTGTAGGTAGAAGTGTTTTGATGCAGCAGCATGCTTATATCAGCTTTCCAGAAATGCTGAAGGGATTAACTTGCTACTTTGTTACACTGGCGCTAGTATATAACTGGCTTCTTATTTTATTTCAATCTAGGATGCTTCTGGAAGAATTATCACACAGGGCCATATATTTTCTATGGAAGAAAACCGTCCTCTTAGATTTGGCTTTTGGCCATCTGTTATTCTTCTTACTGACCACTATGTTCTAGTAAGTGCTGTCACTAAAACAGCTGTCATTCTGTGCTGGCTTCCCCCAGAGCCTGCAGGACGCATTTTCCTAATTCCCAGTAGACTTGAATGCACTTTGCTTTTTTTCAGATAGAATTCCATTGGAACTTCACAGGTATTTCAATTTTCATTTCTCCATGTGCATACTTCAAACATGAAGTTTGCATGAACTATTGCTGCACAAGTTGCCTTCCGTGGTTTAGTCAAAATTATCTGTTTTGAGGTATATATACACACGTGTTTTGCGTAACCAAGAAATGGAAAACAATCTACTGGACATATTAGGAAAAGGAAACATTAAATCAGATAAAACTTCATTGTGATCTTTTGTTATGCATGTACTGGACAAAAAACTCCCATCAGCTGCTGATGTTATAGCTGGCTGTAGCAAGGAAGGCAAAATTCCCATTGACTTCAGTAAGTTTCAGATAATATCCAGACATTGCAACTCAGTACCTGGGAAGAAGGCATGTAATAATAGTTAAGGTGTATTTCTGGAAGAGCACGTTAATGGGCACATGGCTGTAGACAGTATAGTAATTGGCTCAAAACTATTGCATTAATTTTAATTAATAACCAGTATTCTTCACAGTGTCTTGAACTGCAGTTCTATACAGGACAGTACTGAAAAAATATATTTTACCTAGAAAGTGTATTGATGGACTATAAATACATGTGTCTTACAAACACCACTTTTAAAAGATTCAAGTATATTGTTGTCATACATCCAACTGAATTGAAGTCAGTAAGATGCAAGTGAATGTAAATCTAATAACTTAAGTTTCTTAATTCCTTAATGCCATAATGCCAAAAAGCATTGAATATCTGTTTCAATTAGAAATCTTTGTGTAGTTCTATCAGTGTTTAAAAGGGATGCTCAAAGGCTGTTAATATTTCAGAGCTGGCATAGATTTAAAACTGTTTATTTTCAGGCTCGTACGCTCTTTGGACTGATTGCGCTGATTCAAATTGCCTTGCTGGTTGTTTTCAGACACCTCCAAAAACCAGCACTCAAAGGTATGAACCAATGTTTATCTGTTTTTTTTTGTTTTTTTAAGAGGATCTTATTTTGCCTAAACTGATATACTGTTTATCTGCATGTTAACAATATGTAAATAATTGTAGTTATTCACCATTATATGTTTTGCATCCAGCACTGTACATTTTGATTGGGTTCTCAGAAGCTCCTGCTTTCTTTTTAAGAGGGCCCAGAAAATCTCCAGTATACCAAATGAAGTCAGTTGAGAGCTTAAAAACTCAATCAAGTATCTTCATTTAAGCAAAAAAAAATCAATTGAAGTCTAAAGGTTTCATCTTAATTTTTTTCACTGAGAAAATCTGATTCATAGGGAAAGGATTATTTTATTTTGTGTCAGTCCTGTGTAAGTGTGTTCATTTCACTACAGCTAGTGCACAATTCTGTCTTTATTGCCGTCACCAGAGTGGAGAAACAGATTTCCTGCTACAATAATAATTTCTGTTGATCTTTGCAAATGACATGTACAGGCTTCTGTCTTTATCAAGATAATATCAGTTCTTGTAACTTGATATTTTGTTCATGATAAATCTGGTAATTGAAAATTAATACTTTCAACTTGGTGTTGTTTATCTTCTAAACAATTGTTTGAACCACACCTTACTAATGAGATTTTAGAAGTCACCTCCTTTCCTATTCATGTCAGTGTACGTTCCTTCCTTTACACCCATAATCACATAGAGCTGTGAGGCAACTACAGCAACTTATTACATAGAAAGAGAAAAGATTTTCAGTTAATTTGATGGAATTCAGCAGTTAGAGTAGAAAGAGCTAGTGCTTCATGGTCAGCAGGTCCCTGTAGACAACAAGTGTTTCACAGATTATTGAACAAATTTTAGAACTCTCGGTTTCCAAAGTTCAAGCTTGCTGTCTGGGAGTTAGTGCTTTGTGAGAAGGGCAGCCATGTATAAGGCCAATTTCTAAAAGCGGACTTCATTTGGAAGGCTCTTTAGATCTCAGCCTATGAATTAATTGCTGCAGTTAAAAGAAGAAATGAATAGTAGTTGCTTTTCCTTGCTAGCATGACAAGCTTGTCAGAATGCCGTTGTTTTAACATCTAGCCTTAATTTTATCTGAGTTGCTAGTAGACATCATCAAGCAGATCTAATCAAAGAGTATCCTGTAAACCCAGTCCTTCGTGACCTGCACAGTTACTGTTTCAGATTCTTACTTTTCATTTAATATGAGCTTTCTCCATGTTTTTCATTCTAGCTAACTTCATTTTCTGGGTATAGAATGGTCACTCAGTTTTATTTGCATACAGTAAGTGCATTTGTTTAGAATGGTAGTCTTTTTCTGCTGTTATTAGCATTGTTAGATTTATTAGTTTCTTATTTTTTTGTCACATATTCTAGAAATGAGCTACCTTTCATTTGTTCTGTAGATGTACCAAATATTTTTATATTTCTTAATGAACTGAATGAGTAACATACAAACTTCTTTCAGAAAGATGTGTGTATGCACATTACAGCCTGAATCAAGTTTTATTTTTCTGAAATGTTGCCTCTATTTAGAAAAGCCAGGGCTGCTGGGTCTGACCTCATTTTCCCTTAACGTCTTCAGTAAAATAAACGCCTTCTATTACTCCGTTCTGGTTCTGAATTTATACACTGTTCTGGGTAAGTAACCTGCAGTACTGGAGAACAAGTTACTTTTTAAAATTATGCATCAGATTCTGTTGGAAAAAATGGACTTCAGAGATCTTGGAGAATGGAGAAAAGATACTTAAATTGTAAAATTAATGTGGAACTCTGAAAGTTGGAAGTCTAAGGAGAATAAAGGTTTATTGATGAAGAGCTGGACTTTAAAAAAAAAAAAAAAAAAAAAAACTCAAATAGATGTGGCAAATTATTATATTATTTTGAAAGCAAAATGAGTTTTTTCATGTTTAATTTGGGTTTCACTTATTCTTTAAGATCTGTGCCTTGGCATAAAACAAGCACATAGTGATTTGTTATGTGAGATGTACATTCTAAGGTGTGTGTCAGCTCTGATACTGAGAATTTTAGCTTTTCTCTTAAGTTTCTAAAATAGCTACTGTTGTGGAAGTAACATGGTGCAGACTACGCATTTTGACTTGTGAACTATTTCAGTTTGTCTCAGTTCATGACTGTCTCTAAATTTTATTGTAATTCTGTGGTAGAGTCAGCACTTGAAAGGATCTGTCTTTTTACTTCTCTCAGGAGGGGAATGTTACCTATGTTGTCACAAATTCTCACTGAGATTAAAATAACTTAGAAGTATTTTAATTGTTTACTACAGCTCATTGATGGACTATAGCAAAAGGTCAGGATTCGTTCACATCAGGAATGTTCATCAGATTGCTTCACGTTTGTTAAACATGAAAAATGTTAAATACTACAGACAAACAACATTTTGATCTAAGAACTAGAGAAAGAGTTACAGCACCACCAGAAAATACAATATAGAAGTATGTTTATTTTCTTTCAGGACCGTGGTTCGTAGGTGAACTGATAGACGGCCAAGTGGGAGCCTGTTTTTCCTTTGGAGTGTTTGTTGGCGGTTCCTTCTTACGGGGTGGCCTCACATACGTGGTTGGAATTTTACAGGTATGTGTTTAGAGATGAACATTGACAAACTGCTCTCTTCTGAGAGTATTTTGTTGGGTTTTTAATATAATTTTATAAAGAAAGGAGTTTTGGAAGGATAAAGATTAGTAACCATGCCTGACTATAGCAAACTTTCTAACCTATCTTCAAACTTAAAAGGTAGGACAGAAGGAAGTTGTGCATATGTTCCTCACACTTTTCTCCTATTTGATGTTGTTTTGGACTCTGCCTCTAATGCTGACATCCAGTCTCTACAAATTTACCCTTCTCTCTGAATTTTTTGTTTGTCCTTACAAACAAGTTGCAGTAATTAAGCAAAAGGAATGGCCAGGGCAGCTGTTGCACACTGAATATTCTTCAGATCAGTAGGTGTCACTCTCCAAGTAGACCTGAGTCTGGTCTTCTCATTAGTCTGATCTGGCTGCCCTCTGCATTTCCCAGCTGCCTTAATCTGAAAGGCAGGTTGTACTTCCTCAGCATCTAAGTCTGAACACTTCATTGTTGCCTTCATCAGGGTCCCTCCCTTGTGTCAGTGCTAACACTTATTGTACACCACATGGGCTGGGTCAGAGAGCTAAATTGGCTTTCATTTTTTTGTTATACTAGTATTTTGCGAAGTCTAGCTCCCTCAACTGGATCCAGGAAGAGTCAGGTGCATATTAGTGCCATGCACTACAAGAGAGCAGGCAGGAATGGTTGGCCTGGGACTGAGGCTCAGGCAAGCCCAGCTCTCACAGCTGCATTGTCTTGGAAGTGCAGCCTGAGCTTCTGGCTTTGGGAATTGCACTCAGCATTTGAAATGGGACAGTTTTGTGTGCTCTTATCTTTTTGCGCTTTGCGTCTTGCCCAGAATATTTGGCTTGATCATTGTTGTCTTTTTTCTATCCTTTTTTTTTTTTTTTTCAGATGTTGTTTTTCAATGTGCCATTAATGGCGTATCTGTGCTGGTGCCTTTTCCTGCGGTGCAAAGGTCACAGTTTCTGTTCTCATATCCATCACGTCCGACACCTCTTGGTTGTGCTTATTCATCTGGCAATGGCACTCCTGCTGGCCTGGCAGGTCTATTCTTGCTATTTCTTGCAGCGAACCTATGGGACCTTGGCTTTTGTCTTCTCCCCCATGAGAACATGGTTGGTGGCCCTGACCTCATTTCTCATTTATAAAACCTGGACGTTTCAATCATCTGAGCTCAGAACTTACATAGTAGAAATGAAAAACTGTCAGAGCTTCTGAAATACGATACAATAGTCAAAGTTCTTCGACTTAAGATGCAACCTACTGTTTTGTGTTGCGGGAATCCTGTACAGACCAGCCATGAAGTGGTAAGATCTGAAGCTGCACCTCCACTGCTGCATAGCTGTAGTAAATGTATAACAGTATGTATTATATACATGTATTATACAGTATGCTGCATACGTATAATGCAACGCATGTTATGTGATACCATTATACATTAATACAGTGTGCAGTAAATTGTAGTAATTCCCAGTAATCTCTAGTATATTTTTTATGATACAGAGCAGATATGTCTGTATGGATCACCAGTGGAAATGTTTACTTCTTACTACTTTGAATGGAAAATATTTTTAATTCAAAAATTCTTGATTTTTATAATGCTGGGAAAAATGTGAATAGATCTTAATAACAAGCTCCAGGATTTGTGCGTAACTGTGCTTTTTATTTCAAGATTTGCATGTATTTCTAGAGGATTAGACCAGAAGTCCTTATAAATTTATATTTATTACAAAGGTTCTGTGTGGCCTTCACTGTAAGAGTCCAGTGCTTACACATACTTTTCAGTTCATAATGGTCTATAGGAGTTCTTTATAGGCTGCTGGGTGTTTAAATCTGTATTTGTGTATATGTTCACCTGAGCCATGGTCCTAATCTTATCCTGGGAGTGCTAGTTAATTCATGTGCTCTTTCTCTGGAAGGAAATAGTTTTTTTTCCACTGTTGAGGTTGCTGATTTTTCTCACAGTTGACTATTAAAAGGACAGTGAATGGTTGCTTTAAAGCAAAGAATGGAGAGAATTGTCTCAGGTTGGAAGATCCAAAAGGAATCCCGTGGTCTAGTGGCTGTATCCTCACTAAGTGAGAGGAGTCAGGGCTGTGTTTCTGGGTCTGAGTGCCACCGAGTGACCTGGGAAACTCATTTCTTTATTTTTCATTTTCTTTGTCTAAAAATGATGGAACAGTTGTATTTAAGAAGAACTTAAGAATCTAGAGCCAAAAGAGCTGAGTTGTCTTTACTAATTACAAATCTATTCTGCCCTTCTTCTTAGCCCCTCTGGGAAACACAGGAGTATTCTTTTACAGAATGGCAAAACATGAAGTCCTTAATTCGAATAATGGTTCTTTGTTATACCTTAAGGTGATTGCTAAGCTTCCTGCCTCAGCTTCCCTATCTTTAAATTAAGGTGAACACTGGCTTGCTTCATAAGACTGCTGTGAGTGGAACGTTTGAAGTAGTTTATGTAATTTTACAGTAATTTATTTATGGTTTGTCAAGAAAAAGGAGGTATAACTTATTTATGTCACCTGAGAAAAGACAGCAACTGTACTATAGAAATACAATAAAACAATAAATTGAATTAGAAGAAAATGCTACTTAAAACTGAGACTTGTTATCTCTAAAATAAGAGCCTTTCTATTCCTTAACTCCCATTTCTCTGTGATTGACAATATAGCAGGAAAAACATCTTAACAGCCCTCGTTTGTGTAAATTAAATACCCTGTTAAGAGAATACTTTGCTTACCACAATGTCATTAGCTGCTATGTGTTTTGCACAACTGTTAGAAAATCAGAAAGGCAGGGCTCAACATTTACGTGTGAGAAACAATGGTGGAAATGTGATGACAAATGACACTTTACAGTATTGCTAGAAATGCAAGTACTTTTATTTGATCCGAGAGCATATGAATGGCAAAAAAGTGCTTCATACCTATAGCCTCTGGGAAGAACTTTTTCCTGAATGGAGATGAATCTTTCTTGTCTGTCATCTGCTACCACATTCTCTTACATGATGATTAACTCTACTTTTTGTTTCTGTTGGATGTTTGGTAGATGGATAGAATTATTTTAAGAACTTGTTCATACTAGTCTTAGTGTGGCAAGGAAAGGTTTTTTATTTGCAGATGTGCTGTCCCTCCCTAAGAATGACATGCTGTTGATGTGGTTGATGTGTGAATTACGTATGTATGTGGGACTGATGTAATACATCTTAAGTGTAAGATGAGTGGGGCTACTCTTCTGTCCTGATCTCAGTGAAAAGCATGGTATAGGAATCGAGAGTTGTACCCTACACAGGAAGGACCTCATAGCTCATGTTCTACAGGTACACCTATTGCAGTTCTTTGTTGCTTGGTAGAAAAGCAAAACTGGCCTTGTTTTATGTTAATTCAGATTTCTTTCTTACCTTAATCTCCTTTCCAATATTCTAGAGCTTTAGCGGTAAAATGTTAACTTTCCTAGTTGAGCTGTACAACTGAACATGGGAAAACTCTATTTTACCATTATTTGCTTGAAAATCTTTTTAAATTGTTTATCTCAGCAGAATGGAAGCTATCAAAAGCACATAGGGAGGTAGCTTCTAATTTAGCTGTCCTTATATGTATCAGCACGTGGTTGCCCAATTTAACTGCAGATAACAAAAATCACAAAGTATGTGAGTTTTCCCTTAAAATGAAATGTATGTGTAGGTTGCATGAAGTATAGTCTGTCTCTGGGAAGACAGCACCAGTCACTTAAGGGAACTGGTAATAACTGGACGAAGCTCGGACAAATATGCAGATGCTATTGCAATAAATCTGGAAGCCACCTTATAAAAATATGGCTTTTCTCCTCTGTTGCTCTGTGATGCAACAGGATCTGGGTTGACCTAATTAATTGCCTAGTTTGGGTCCTCTTTCAAAATTAAGCTCTTCTGCTCACTGACAGGATGCATTCCTCTTATATCAATTAGCATTATTTTAAGAAAGATGTCAGTGTTGCATGGTTTTTCCAGTTCAGGGATGAGTTAAGCCTAGAAAGATTTTGTTTCTTTCTTGAAGTTTACAAATAAAACAACTTTGGCATTTATTAATTCTAGCATGTATTTCTTCTTAAAATGCTATCATGTAGCTGTTGGGGGTAACCATAGGAACCTAGACATCTTCTGAAGTCAAGAGTATCCTTTCCAAGCTGTTCAGTAAGAGGACGAGACATGAAGTGAGCAAAGCAAGCAGCAGATCGTGGAATCGGACTGCTGAAATAGGCTACATATTGCCAGCAGGCATCAGTAACATCTGTGAAAAATCAGACTTTCATTGTATAAATGCTTCTTTTAAAGTACTTAGCAGGTTTGGGTGGTTCTGTTGTGTTTCTGGTTTTCCTTTTTAGTCTGAGTGGTGAGGATGACTTTAAAATACTTGATTCTTATTTGAAACTACTTTGAAAGTTTACTGGAAATGGATTTTCTTTTGCAACGAAAACTTCTGATAATGCTTTCAAATACTTTTGTTGTTGTTAAAGCTGAACTTTAGAAAAAGCATCTGTAATTTTCTCTGTGAGATTGTTGGCTAATGAAAGGATTTTTCCTTGTGCTTTTCTCGCGCTTTCTGTGGCATACTGAAAAAGGCAAGGAAAAAGAAAAACCAACCAAACAAGAACAGTTCCAAGAGTTCAAGGAGGAAAACTATTCTGCAGCTGCTTGGGTATCTGAGGTGGTAAGTGATGGCTGTCTGGAGGGCAATGCAGGCTCACTCTGAAGTTCAGCTGAAGGGACAGGCTGTTATGCTTTGCAGTGCTCATTGCTGCCCATGCCGCTTTCTAATGGGATTGCTATTGCTGAGAGGCAGAGGGAGGGCTTTGGGCAGTAGGATGTAAAAGCAGTAGTGCCATTCCAGGGGCGAGAGCAGTGGTAGACAGCATTCTGCCTTTCTCCAGTCACCCAAGAAAAAGGAGCAGGAAGTCCTACTGTGCTGGCATCTGTCCAAGCTTTACCCCATCCTTTACCAAATTCCCCAACCCAGGGTGCAGGGAAAGCAAGCAGGGCATGATGGAAGAGAGAGAAGCTCCATGTTGCAGAAGAATAGGAACTTAGGGAGGGTCTCTGAGGATGCTGTCCTCAGAGCTACAGAGAAGCCAGTCTAGGAAGAGACAGGAGCAGGGGGCAGACCATAGTCCCATAAAACCTCACTGCTCTTGCTCACCATTTTCCCTCAGAGTCCCTTATAAAATAACACCTCCCTATTCTTACATAAACACTGCCTAGCTACTTTGTACTTTGTTTTCTTTTAATACTGCTGGCCACTCTCTTACCTCCGTTTCACCCACAGTGAGTGCTGTACCTAACTCAATGTAACTATCCAATATTTGCTTTCTAGTTGCAAAATTGTGTCCATGCGGCTAAACAGTTGACTCATTTTCCTTTATGCTTTTTCCTAAAGTTTCCAGTTGTGTGTCACAAGTTATTCTCTAGGTCTGGAGTTTATTCCAGCTCTTGTTACCCTTGCAGGATAATGCCTTCTGCCCATGGTCTTTTATCCCTGGCAGTCTGTTTATGGACTGCATAAACATCTCCCACTTCCCTGCTGCAACACAGGAAAGCAGTGTTAGACAAAAAAGCACTAAATAGTCCTGCATCTGCTGCTTCTAATACCAATGCATTAAAAAGAAATAAGGTATGAAGCTACTTGAAAGGTGTCTGCCTTCTCTCTCCACTTTGGCTGAAGTTGCTACTATAAACTGCAACAGGAACCACCTATATGGGGACTGGTAAGCTCTTTTTCCAGTTATCTGATACTTTCCATTAAATCCTCACACTAAACCATATGACCTAGCACTGTGTAAGGAAAAGAGATGAAAATGGGAGTGCATAAAACAGGCAAAACATAAACAAGTGTAAGTGGGCTCAAATAATTTTTTCAATGATATCTGTCCAGTGCTGTTTAAAAGTAACTAGTTGCAACTGGAAATGCTTATTGATAGACTGCATAGCCAAACTTCCAGTACCTACTTATGGTCACAGACTTGCTACTCTGCATTCACGTCTGCCCTTGCTTAAGATCATCTGAACTACCATGCACTGTCTCTGTATGGTAAGGCTTCATGCACAGATGTTGGTCCTCTGCAGTCAGTTGTGGTACTACATCCAGAGTGTCTTGGATTTTCCTTAGCAGTTATTTGTTTCCCTCTGTTAAATGAGACCTCCCCTACAGTGCAGAATGTATGATTGTAATAGTGTGACTCTTAGGCAATAAGAAATTAAGACAAGGTTGCAAAAAATATATTTTTTATTTACAAGTATAGGCACTTCATTTAAAAGATTTTCTTCCTTTGATTTTTATTTATTTTGAAGAGATAACATTAAGCTAGGGTTCACAAATGCAGAAAAGTTTCCCAGATGTTGGGAGTACCACGATGAAGTCTACTTTGACTGTCTGCATCTCTTTTTTTTTTCCTGTAGTCACCTGACTATGCTGACAGAATATTCCTCTCTGTGAGTTACCTAATCTACTGGAATGCTGCAGCAATCAAGCTGCCTTTTACAGTAAGGAATCAATATCTCAGCATGATCTCACTCTAGGTCACCCTTCACATCATCAGACCTTAATGGGCTTGCAGTGCACATGGATTACTAAACAATTGCTGTAAAGATCATAGTGCTGGGAATTTTAAAATTCAATCATATTTTCAGTTGTGAAAATTAAGATCCTAGAAGCTGTCCTTCCGTGTGTCAGCTCATGGTCCTCACTCATATGAGCTCACTCCAGAATAGCTCTTTAGCAAACAGTGTTCCAAAGTCCAACATTTGTACTTTGGACAAGCAAATGCAACTCTGGAAGTATAAGTAAGTTGCCTTCACCCATAATGTATGAAAACATTTTAACACCTTTTCAGCAGTGGTTATTGTTATGCTACCTTCCTTACATTCTTGCAATACAAAGTGAGCACAGGTCATGGATGAAATCTCTTCTGAAATATACACATGTAAGTAACTAGAATGCTTTGGATTAAAACAAAATGGTCTTCAGTTTTAAGATCATAGAAGGCATTTTTTCTCAAAATGTTGTTGAAACTGAAAAATTGATAGAGGAAGCCAAATATAGGGAAATGTAAGCAAGAGGATGTTTAAATTTGTGTGAAGAAGTGGGCTGTTTTGTTTTTTTCTTTTACATTTGGAGATGAACTTTGGGAATGAACTGGACTTTAGGAGGAGAAGGTTTATTCAGAAAGATTGTTACAGTGCATTAAGGCCAACCTACTGCCTGGTAGAAGTTTTACTGCAGAAAAGGGCATGCACTGCATAACAGCCTCCAGGCTGATGCTGTTTCAATCTACAGTGTGTGCACGTGGGAGAGAAGAAAAGGAAAGGTGACAACCACGTGATCTGACGTACCAGCACACTCCATAGAGCATCTGGTTCTGTTTGGAAAGGCTGTATTCCCCTTAGTTCCCTCCTCTCTCCCTCATCTGTGTACAAATTATCAAGTCTTTAAGCTTAGAAATGCCCAAATTTCAGGAATGAGTATCATCTATAAACAGTCAATAAGCAGGAATTCATAGAATTTCTTTCATCCGATTCTTTCCATCTCCATTTGCCAACTAAAATGATACTGATTTTATTCCACAGCGATTTTGGCTTCTGTCCCAGCATGACGTTGTTGCTAGTTCTCGAGTTAGTGATGTTGATACTGGATTGAGAATCTAGCTGGAAGTGAATGTAACCCTATAATGCAGATGTCTTTCTCTTCAAAGCCTATAGCATTAGTCACTGTATGCTTTCTTTCAGGGTCAGCTTCAGTGCTAGGAAATCAAGGGACTATTTTTCACATTGCTCACAATGATATGAGGCAGTTCTGATATCTTTCTACAGATATCTGTTCTCTTTCTACAGTGTGCAAAAAGATTTAAATGCCAAATTTCTTGAATGGTGTTTCTCTCCTAGTTCTTGGATTCCATGTAGTTTGAGCCTATGTATCACTCAAGAAGATCTAGAGGATCCATTCTCAGCCTACCCTACTGCTTGGAAGCACTCCTCTTTAAAGGCAAATACTTAAAACAAAACCAATAGCTTGTAAGTTAGAAGGTCATAAATTATCCTAATCGCTAAATAAATGTCAGTGTTTCTGAATGTACATAATAGTGGAATTCTAATGGCTTTAAGATAATTACCCGTTCTCTTTTCAGCTGTTCTATTTTGAAGGCACACTTAAATTGCATCAGTCTCACTTGGCTTGAGGTTATGTTAGTCAGACTTGGAAATGGTGGCTCACTTTTCAAGCTTCCAAAATGGTAAAAGAGCATTGTTACACCAAAACAAGCTAGCCCTTATAGCTGGACCTTCCTCTGATGAAAGTCTCGGGGGGCACGCAGCTGGAATTCTAAATGAACTAGGTTTAAGGTACTCTGATAATAGGGTCTATAATGATACAATACAGAGAAATGGGAAATGCAATCAGTGGAAACTTGTTCCAAATGGCAAAATAGAAGTATCTTTGGTATTATAGAACTTGAGTTGTAGAAATGGAATTTTTGATTGCTCTTATCTGAAAAAAAAAATTAGAACACTTACAATTTTAAGATGATAGCCAGACTGATTGGACTGTCAAGCTAAGCTTATACTAGTAAATGAAAAATTCCCAGAGAAGTTCCTGGGCACTGAGACAAATTAGCATAGGAACGAGACGTACACAAATAAATTCTTCCAACATCCAAAACCAGGTGGCTGTATACAAATTGCTTATTGGAAATAGTTCTTGAGGTGGTCTAACTTGCAGAATGTACCCATGAATTATTTGCAAGTGTGCTAATTGGCAGCTGTCAAATATATTACCACTTTTAGTATAAATTATTGCATTCCTGTTTCCAATTCTGTTCAGTTTATTAGCATGGGTTCTGCCTAAGCATCCTAAAATGTCTATTTTTAGTATATACTGAACAACTTAATTGCTTATTTAAAGTGGAAATTACTATACGTAAAACTTGCTTATTACTATGGTATTATTATAGTATCAAATTACTTTTCCCCAAGCAATGACTTTTACTTAGAAACTAAGACGATCTGTTTTCCAATATTGCCTCCATTCATCATGGACTGGAAAGCAGCTTCAAGAGAAATAATGAAGTTAGTTAGTTCCAAATCAAATGTGCCAAGTAACTTTTAAAGAAAATGACAGAAGCAAACCTACGAAGTAGTTCCCCAAACAAGAGCAACTATATATTTATTCTTAGTGATATGCCAAATTAATGGAGGGGAAAAAAAAAAAACTAGTGTAATAAACTGCCACAGGCAACTTTGTGTGATTTTTTTAAATCAATTTAAATCAATTTTTAAGTACCTATTTCACCCAATACAAGTTTATATTTTTTGCTTTTTGGCACACAAATGCCAAATGTGAAGATGAAGCATGACTGGAGAGCCCACAAATGCTATCAGTTTCACAAACCTTTGTGAAACAAGCAGACTTATAAGTACCGTGCTTATAAGCACAGTAGTGCAAGGAATGTGACAAACTGATTCCAAAAGAATTAGTAAATAAAGTATGAAATATGCCTGCAAAACTTGATCTGATTCCCTCAAAATACATATTTTTACCAGTAAGTATCAACAATAAATGAAAATGTAGAAATAAATGTATACCTATACATTTGGGCCAATGCCTATTTCTACTGATTTTGAGTCTTACAGAAATAAATGGGCTACATCATATTCTTTCCTGTTACTCGATAGGGATGCATTCTTACAGTGCATCTCGAGTCACCTGGCTTTTTAGCTTTGTCTCATTGGAGTCACAAGACCCCCCGTGGTTTTTATATTCATTATAGATTTTTGGATGAGGCTATAGGCTACCTTGTTTCTCCAGAAATATTCATTTTGATTGTTTTGCCACGGCTAGCACGTTTTCCCTTTCCTTGTGCGTAGCTTTCAATTTATTTTTTTGTTAGCAGATCCAGTAACAAGTACTGTTACTGACAGACTTTTTTGTTTTAAAGCATAAGTTCAAAGTTTCCATAAGACCCTTTTGTATACAAGTTCCAAGAAATGGAATCAGTAAGACCAGGATGACTCTGAACTGTTAAGTTAACAGTTTAAACACTTTAACCCAACTCCCACCTCCCCACATTGTAAATCTGGGGAAAGAAAACCTGCAAACTTTATATCCAATAAATTTTTAAACATGCAGTGGATTTCTTACAGAACACCTTAACACCTTGTGATTTTTATTATTTAAAACATGATTTTTAGTCTTATAATAAAGAACAAGAATCTGAATTGGCAAATGGCTTCTGCTATTGTTGCACTTGATGTTTTTAGAAAATGTTGTAAAAGCTTACCACCAATATTCGCTAAGCCTTCTACCACTGTCTCTCTGACCTGTCAATACAAAAATGTCCTCTTAGCTTTTGTCAAACAAGATTAACGCTTCTTAGGAACTGCCACAGGAATGTTAAGGATTCTCTTGCTACAATGGACAGTGCTCTGTTTCAGCTACCGGTGTTCCAACATCAAGATAGAAGCCAATACTTTGATAAACCTATAGCTAATTTAGTCCTTCAATCAGAACTGGAAGATTTGTGCACATGCTAAAATCCTATATTTTGGGATTCTTCCAGGTAACCCTACTGATCATCTGAAGAATCAAAAACTGATTTAGAAAGACTTTACAGGGAAAAAGAAAGATACCAAGATCCTACCCATCACAAAATAATAAATAGTGATTATAAGGCTTGAAACAAAATTTCTGACAAGATCCCCAAAGGCATTCAGAACACGAACTAATCGGGTATTCAAAAGTAAAAATTTTTGAAGGCCTGATCTCTTAAGTCAAAAAGCACTTATATCCTATGCTGAAAGGAAGAGTACAGATATCAGCACCGTGCCTGTCATACTGCAGCCACACCAGTTGTGGTAGGTATTCACCATGGCTACTACCTAATAAGCTTTCAAGTGTACTTAAGCATTCTTAAGAAAAATCTCCCTTTGATCCTGAAGCACGGTAAAACAGCTAGAGACAAAGAAATAGTGGTATGAGTACAGGAAGTCTAATCTGAGGAGATAATATCAAAGGCCACAGATTAAATGTAAAAATTCCTACCTTCAGTTTACCTTCTTGGATCCACTGACAGAGTTGTAGCACACTAGCTTCTTGTTTGTCCATATAGTTCAACACCAAGAATCTTTCTCTGTGAAAGAAAAGAATGAGCCTTGAGCTAGGAAAGGCTGAGAAGCATGTTTTGAAATCTCAGCAAATTTTTAAAGAAACACAACAATATTTTTGAAACTGAAGGAGTGTCAGTACCGATTACAACGATGCTTGCAGAGCTTTGCAAGCTTGTTAAGACAAGAGCAGGAACTCGAGAATAACATTGATCTTGGACAAAAAGTTTTCTGCTTCAAGCATCAGAGAGATGCATGACAAAAATCAAGAGTTACTGCCACAAGAACAAGCAAATGTCCATAAAATGCAGACTGATTTTTTTTTTCTGCAATGGAGCGAACAATGGACCAGAAACTAGATGATAAGTTTAAATTAATGTTTTAGCTCCCCAAAATTTTGCATATGGTGCTGTCGCAGCTACAGCCTACAGCAATCAAGAGAAACCAAAATGATCATTAAAAATGATAATTGTAGCAATGTACTGATCAAAATCTCCACTGCCTTCTACTAAATATTGTTGGATTTTAGTATTCTTATCTATTTTTTAAAGTGTGGACCACAATACCAGGGAAATAAAATAATTTTAATGGGAGTTCAGTCCATTTGAACAGGAACCAAATGTCTCCCCAACATTCTGGAATGCACTAAATGGAAAATCTTTTAAGACTTTGCTCCTAATCTCTGCCTTTGCTCCACCTGAATCTCCCTTATGGAAAATTCAACTATTCTCAGAGTCGTAAAAAAAATTAGTGTTTTAGTCACACCTATAGTTCCCATTATCTAATGAAAACTCAAATACTAAAACTGAAATTTAAACACAGTCACGGCATCAGCTGCATCCTTTCATTAAAAAAATACTTGATTTTCTCTCGGCCTGAACCACTACACTTAGAGAGATGGCATGTTGCAAAACATCTGAGAACAGAACCATGGCAACACGTTCCCTTATTTTGAAGAATCTCTCAGAGACTCCAAGACTAAATTAAGCAATCGCCAATCTATGTTAACATGTAACATTATCCTTTCCCATTTTTATGCCATTACAGACAAATGTAAGAGAAAGAATTTAACAATGCTGTGGGTTTAGTTTTTTTAGTATTGCAACATTCTGTTGCAATTACACATGCCTGGTGTGGATCTACAGACTATCTTCTGAACATCAGACTCACAAAATCTGTAAGCAATCCACCTAGAACCTGGTCACAAGTTCCAAAGGAGAAATGTACCTTGTGATGTTTCTTTCTTTCTGTATTTTTTCTGTATCAGGAGGCAATGGAGGAGGATAAGGCACATCTTTGTTATACTGAGAAATCTGTCCACACAGGATGATATGGCTGTTCTGATTCATCTATTTGGGACAGCACAAAGTGAGACAAATTACATTCCTTAGTCTCATAAACCACATTTTCTAGAGATGCACTAGAATGTATCACAAAATTTTCACACGTCCTTATTTAGAGTCACCTCTCCTAGAAAAGAGCAGAATTTCAGACCCAGTCAACCTGTGACAAGCATTAAATAGACAAATGCAGACAGAGTGGAAAAACATGCTATACAGTGCATGTAGCATTAAATATGAGGAATATAAGAAGTAGGTTTTTTTACCGTGTGCCTTTTTTGGGGTAATGGGACAAAGGAAGTTGGATACAGCTGTTGGATACAGGCTGTGATTTAGAGATCCCAAAGACAGCATTGCCACCAGGGTCTCTCCGCCATGGGACACAAACTTGTTTCATGTTAACATGAAAGAGGGATGGTCAAGAGCATTTATGGAGGTCCAGCAGAGCTGCCAGTAAACCAGTACTAAAACACAAGATTACTGCACTGACAGAGAATGTTTTAAGAACATTACTGTCTCCTGGCCAAAGAAGTGAGAGATAGGAGTAGAAACTATGTTTTCACTAGTGTACTAGTGTAAGGCTAGCCCAAGTAACAGGCACTGATGTCAAATGTTTGATTTCTTCTCAGGATCAGGATCACCACCAAAATTAGATCAACAAAGTGGAAAGCCTATTCTGCTGTACTGCAGGCTTAATTCAAAGCTGGGCACACAGACTTTTGAGAATGATGAGAATAAACCTGATAGTTGGCATAATCACCTGGCTTATAACTGTATCACTGATGTCTCCACCAACATTGTCAAAGTAAACATCCACACCACCTGGGCAGAGTTCACGGAGCTGCTGTGCCACATTCCCTTTCTTGTAATTGATAGCAGCATCAAACCCCATTTCAGAGACCAAAATGGAGCACTTTTCATCTGTGCCAGCAATACCCACAACTCTAGAGCATCCCTCCAGATGGCCAATCTATTGTTAAAACAAAACAAAACAAACGAATAAAGAGAAGTCGATCATTTTCCCCACGCATAAACATTAGGGATGTCTCATCCCACTAAACCCAAGACAGCAAATTTTAGTGTACATTGCCATCCCATGTGACATAACTGCAGCAAAAGAGCCTTTTGTTGTTCCTTCCTCACATGTAGAAAAGGGGCAGTTCCCAACAGAATTACGCTGTCTTTCCAAATCACTGACTGTAGAATTACCAACACTTAGCAGTACTGAAGAGCCAATGTGAAGAAAGGTTTACTGCATTTGATAATATAGGAAAAATGGAAGTTGCCAGTCAACTCAAAAACTGTATTCAAATGGCAGACTACTATAAAAAAATACACTGAGTATGTTTTTATAGTATCCACTTCATCCACCTTGGACCATTTTCTGTTATCTCAACTTGAGTTTCATACCTAAAATCTCTCAGTGAGAGTGTGAGACAGATCTGTGAACCTTCCCATGAAGTTATACTTGTTTATATTTATAAAGGTTTTATCTGTATGTTTACTAAACATCATGTTTCAGAACTCAAATTTAGTAACCATACACCCTTTGTGTCTTCAGCCAACCTACCTGGCCAGCCAATGAACCGCAGGCACCTGCTGCTCCACTCACCACCATGGTCTGATTGGCACCCGCAGTCACATGGCCTTTCTCTCTTATACCTAGCAAGGCTGTCAGTCCCGTCAATCCAGCTGCACCAAGAAAGTAGGAAAGGCGTCCATTCACAAGTTGTGGAACAACCTACAAAACAAAATCACATGATGTTCATTTCTTCTAAGGTGAGGTTTTGCTGTTTGTTATTTGATTGATGATACAAGACTAATTCAGGATATTTACAAGGCAAGGTACAACAGCCAGTGATAAGCTAGCTATAAACTAGCTCTACCTTAACAACAAGTTTATATAAAATGAAACAAAGATTATACGTCCACAGTTTTAGAAAAAGGTTGCGAGCAAAATCACTCACAAGAGCTTAAATGATGGAAATATCACAAAGTGTCCAGGAATTAGAAGTCTCAGGCAATGGCAAACTATCCCTATGTTAGCATAAAGGACAAAATAGCAGTGTTATCACACATTAGGACTGCAGATGAGTGGCACCAACGATCTTAAAGGAAATTTCTTGGAAACGGTACATTCTTAAAGTACAGTAATTTTCTGTTTTATGTTGAGGCGTCCAACGTACCAAATGAACTTTTAGCTCTCCACATTCAACTTAATATCGAATACCCTGTCTTCTTTGGAAGTAGTACAAACTTTCACTAACACGTTGGTAAATAGATTGAATTAAATGTGCCTAAAACCTTTCATGACTACACTTCCATGGATCAGGAGTAGATCTACCTAGAATTAGGATAACTGAGTTAATTAACAGAAGCAACCTTGGGAAAGTTTATTAAAAACACAGCAAGTGAAATAATACTGGCATGCCTGATGGCCAGCAAAAGCATTCACCTTTTTCTTTGTTAAAAGCAGAGAAAATTGTTACAGACTTTGCCAACTGTGAGTTCATCTGCCTTTTGAGAATGGGTTTCTTCATTAATACCAACTTGATTTTGACTCAGAAATAGTATCATTAATTACTCTTTAAAAAAATATAGATTTATGAAAATAAAATGGTGACAATCTGAGTTTTGTATACCTTTTGTAGCAAGCTTCCATCCAGAATGGCCACTGTCTGCCAGGGCCAATTGAAGGAAGTGACGATGTCTCCTTTAGCAAAGTTATTATGCTTGCTCTCCTCCACAACCCCAATGCCCCCACCATCAGCAACTTCAGACAGCTGCCAAGGCAGGAGGTAATCTGAACCCGTATCTTCGTTCATTCGGCAGCGCTGAAAGATAAGACTTTAATGAGAAGCTCTGGTGGAACACATTGTTTATGTATATCGGTTATAAGAAGTTCAAACGAAGCTGGGGATGAGATGTATTTAAAGCATCAGACACAATGGGCTACTCAAAAATCTCTCAATAAGCCCCAAATATTCATAATCTTCTCTTAGATCTTTCTTTCCCTGCTTATTCACTCAGCACAAAAGAAGGATCATTTTAATCTCCTTCACCAGTGTTACCAAAGCCAACGCATTCTACAAACACTGCCTCAAAGTCAGCCTCATAACCAAAGACAACTGGCTTGGACCTGACAGGATTCCCACATATGCACAACTGCACAAACCACAGAAATGTGGCATTGAAAAAAACAGACGGAAGTCATTTAGTCCGTCTCTATGCACTGGAGAACAGCAAAATACTTGGCATTTGAAATATTTTCTTTGTATTTCCCCATGTTGTACTAGAGATGTTACGATTGTTAACTTCTGTGTTAAACATGATGACAGGTACAGAGTTTAAGGTAATTTTTAAGGAAGTTCTGGCTTAGCTGTAAGCTCATCACCTACCATGTATGGATCCACAGAGAGATACAGGGTTCTAACACGTACTTGTCCCTCTTGCACTGTGTCTGGCATTGTACTTTGCTCCAGTCTGAAGTTTTCAGCCACTGGCACTCCATTCTTACCTAGAATTATTTCGAAATGAAACAAATAAGTGAATCAATGCGGAGCTTCCTTTAATCAGTAGAGAAGGCATTTTTAATTATGGTAGTCCCTTTTAAAATATGTTAGCTTGTCTCTGTTCACGGGTATAAAACTATCAGCTAACTCAGCAAACTGAGATTTAAACAGGTGTGCTCCCACCATCCAAACTGAAGACACAGCCATAACAGACATTCCAAAATGCTCAGCTAACCCCTCCTGACTACTGAGGACTAATTTCTACAAGAATTATCTCCAAAGGCTAATGAAGTATTAAATAACTTGTTTCAAATCATCCTGGGTATGCAGCACACAGAGTTGTACACTAATCACCATTCCAATTATCCTTGCCAGGTCTATTCTGATTTGCAAGCAACCTTTTGATCTAAATTTTGTGCAAATCTAGACAAAAAATGTAGACTTTAACGTTATTGGATCTGATGGCATTATGCTTACCTGGCCAGTACAAGGTACTTGCACTTACTGATAGTTTCCATGCTGCTTGCTGCAGCAGATTTTATAAAAATATTCTAATAATCTTACAAAAGAAGAAATGTCAGAACTAAAAAGCAACGCTTGATAATCTTTCTTCACATTGAGTCTCTACTCCTAGGGGTTTCTCATATATTATGCATTATTTTTCTCAACCAAGAGTTTAGAAGTCTGTATGCAGAGACTACATAAATACACTTCACAATAAACTTTGTTTATTGTTGCATACGGGATTAAGATATGCAAATCTGAAGTTAGTTTCTGCTTCTACTCTCACCACTTTAGACTATTAGGCAACCATGACAAACACACTGCTCCCTTACTGCAATAAAATACATACCAGGGCGTGAATTCAGCACTACTCTTTGTATAATCATCCCTGCTTTTGCAGCGATTTCACACTGGACTCCTACAAAGGAAAACACTGCTTGAAGGGCTGAAACATAAAATCCCTTGAGAAAGAAAATGGGGCAAAGTACTTAGCAATTTGGAAATGGGGGTACAGGAGTTACATACACACGTTTTGACACCACTTACAAATCCCATGGGAAACCTAACATCCACCCTGTCCCCTACACAGCAGTAAGGGAGAGCTGCAACATCTGCTGAGCCAGGAGCATCCCACCAGGCACTGCTCTGCTCTCCTACTGCTCTGCTGGCGCTTGTAGTGAGAGCAACCTGATGAGCAACCACAGAGAGCTGCGGAAGAGAGGAAGAACTAACAAATGGATGCAAGTACAAACAGCTCATCCAAAACAAACTAGACTTACAGGTGTGGTGCATGTGAAATCCTGCAGACACATTTCCAGAGTGCCAGAATTTCACCTGTTCTTTCTGACTTCTGCCAAAGCCTGTGCTTTTCAGATAATGCTCTGCCAAAACGCAGTGCTCTGCTTTTGCTCTGTTGCAGTTGGATCCATCTGCAATGGCCTGATATCCTGTCAAAGCAATTGCCAAGAGCAGGCCACATAGTGGCTTCATTGCAAATTTGATAAGAGAGAAACATGAGCCTCACCACCTTTGGTATTCATGCCCAACAGTCATATAAAACAATCTCAAATGAAAAATAAACAGACTTGTGAGCTTTATACCCGTGCAGTTAAAGCAATCTCTGTAAAGTATACACTCACGTAAAATCCTAAGAAGGATGGCCTGAGGTAAACTTTGGCAAATCATGGGTTCGGCATCGTACTCCACTACAGATCTCCTGTGTGATCCTAGGCATGTTGTTTTCTAGCCATTCCATAAAATATTTTCAGAACAAAAACCCATATTCTTCTTCTAAACTTTGAAGTGAGCAAGTCTGTTCTCACAATGCACTCACAGACTTTATAAACATGAAATTACATATTTTTACTTTATATTTCGTGTCATTCCTGAGCCAACTCGAGTGTAAATGATCGAATTTTGCATTCTTGAGTATCTGAATCCTCTTACACTAGCTTGGCTGATAGTATTTGCATAACAAAATTACATTCAAGTGGTCCACATAGCAATTGTCTTAGCATCTGAGAATCTGTGTTAATTCCATGAGCATTTTACAAATGGCCAGATGTAGGGAATGCAATTTAAAATCTTCCAGTAAACGATCTGCACACATACAGAACTTGGCTTAAGTTTATAGCCACTAATGACACTGCTCTGTGCAGAAACAATGAGTTAAGAATGTAGTGAATATAAACTGACATCAACGTGACAGTTCACATGAAATCTGGACAAATCATTCCTCTAAGTACTATTCATATTCAGTTCAAACCCATCCATGGTATTAAGTGTTTGATCCACTGTTTATAAACTACACAGAGTAGGCAGAATCACTGTACAGCTCATGCCTTACAGAAATGTCCGTGCTCAGAACTGATTCTATTTTTGTTATCCTGAAGCCAAATACCCTTATTATGCAAGCACAAAACCCCAATCTGAACAAGAGATCATGAAAAGCATTTTTATTGTGCCCAACACATATTTGAAATATCTGCTTTCTACTACAGTACAGAGGAAAAAATGTAGTTCTTAAAAAAGTGTTGAATAAAGATATTAACATACTAAAACAAAGGCAGTACAGAATGGCACAGGAAGACGCAAGTGGAAAAATATACAATATAAGTTTGGATTGCTTCTCTGAACAACAGAAGTTCTGAGGGAACAAAAATGCTCTTGGTTTCCCAGGCCATTTTCACAGCTTTAGGCTGAGAAGCCTGTGTACTAATTCAGTCTGAAGATCTTCCAGATACCACGAGTGGGTGGACAGGAAGAAAAAGAGGCTGGCAAATGAAGTGCCACCCATTCTGTGACAGCTGTCACAGTAATATATACCATTGGATAACCATATCTGTTTACTTACAAATATGATTGCACTTGTCTTACGATGCAAGCCAGTAAGCACACAAGCAAACGTTCACACTGATATCAAAACATAATACAAAACAATCTAACTTTCTTCATTTCATAAGCAATAAGTAACTGAATAAAGAAAGAAAGCAGAAGTGTCATGGTTTAGCATCATTAACCGAAGGCGGCTTTGGGAGGAAAAGAACAGATTTTTTTTTTAAGAGAAATAAAGTGGTTTTGTCCCATATGCATAAAGCTTTTCAACATACATTTAATGCAAGTATTAAGGACACTTCTGGATATTTTGTTGTTGTTGTTTAAATTTTGAAAAGACCAATAGGAAACAGCATGTACTACCATTCTGGCTTTTCCAAATAAAAATAGTCCAAGTTTTTTATTCTTTAAAACAAATGGAGTAAAAATGGTGAGTTTTGACATCATCATCCTAGGCCAAGATCATCTGACCCACATTTTGAGTAAACAGCATTAGGCTGCGCAAAAGCAGCACCTCCAGGGCACTCTCAAATACATTCTAGCTCAGTTTTATTCTTATTTCCTTCTCCTCTTGTCTTTCTTCTCCCATTTTTGCAAACTGACACACGACTACTCCTTTTACAAAGTGTAAATTCTTCAGCACTAAAACACTCCAGTTTATTTGTCTTGGGCTTGGTGCAGAGATCTACTTGTTTCTGACACTGTTCATAAGACAGTTTTCAGTTGCATGTACTTCTGACAAAATAATTCATCTGCTTCCAAGTTGTCGAAGCCCACATCAGGTGTGGTCTGGTTTAAAGAAAAAAAAGAAAGGAAGACTGGGTAAAAAAAAAAAAGAAGAGTAGGTAGTTTATTCCTCCTGTATCAGGCCCAGGCAGCCAATATAAGCAGAAGACAAGACTTCAAGTCTTCTAAAACTGTATCAAAATGTCTTAGGATCCGTGTTTCCTAAGAAAGAACTTTCAAGGAAGAATGACTTTGAACGAGGAACACGCGGGAAGGAAGGATTGGTATTATGAATCAGTGAGAGCAAAGAAATGTGCAAAGAACAGCAACATAGGGGCTAACAAAGCACAGAAATATAATGGAGAGAAATTGAGGAACTGGGAACAACAAATGAGGTGAGAGCAAGAAAGCAGAGATGAGGAAAGATGGACAAGAAGCTTAGGACTATGGGGGGGGTGGGGGGGGAAAGATGTAACTAACTGAAAAGAACAAAAAAGGGAATGTAATGTATTATGCATCAAATTCTTATGTTCACCACTCCCCTAAGATGCAGTGCATTAGAACACAACATTAATTACATTGCAAAGTCAAGTTTTCAAAAAGTAGAAGCCACAATCAATACAGACTATGATGGAGAAAAAAATGCACACCATAAAAAAGTACTTTTATGAGGTGAACTAATAAATTCAGCTTTCCCAATGCCTCATGCTTCATTTAACTCTCAAGGTGAATTCCCACAGTTCCTCCTACTGGACTGACATACAGATCAAAAATTCCAGTAGGTACACAGACTCATATCTACATACAATTGGACTGTATAAACTTTGATTTTTTTTCAGATTTAGGTGTCATAAAGAATGAAAACTTCCAAGTAGCACCTCTTGGGCAGGTTTGGGTATGTTTTTTTTTAATAGTTGCCTTGTATTAGAGTTGATGAAAATTGTTTAGAATTACCAACTCCCGAGGCTTATTTTCCCTTAGCAGAATTTCAAGCCACAAATGAAGACAAGGGTGCCGATGGCTCCCAGAAAGGCCAGAGCATCACTCTGGGAGAAACACCTGACATTGCTGTGAATGCTCTGTGATGCAGCACGGGAACTCCCACACACGGGCAGTCCCAGAACGTACTGACTGAACACCTTCCAGGGTGCGAATAAAGACCATGAGAAATCACTGCTGCCCAAGTCGGAAGGGACACTGGAGACTGCCTGTGGATGGTTCAATACCAGAGTTTCTGAAGCTGCGGGCAGAACAGCATAGGAGAGAGAAACGGAGAGAGGTCAAAAGCAGCAACGGATGTTCAGATATTACACCTAAGCAGCAGTCCACAGCCGGGTGCTCGAGACGAATCCAGGAGAACGAGGCACCTTCGCCTGCCCTAGGCCACAGTGATGCATGGGCTCCATAAAGCTCGCTTCCCAGGTCTCTTTTTCAAGCAACCCACTAAGTCTCTCCCGAGCCTAAACCCTGTGCCCCCGCCGGCCCGGCCAGGAGGCACTGACCGCGGAGGTAACGGCCCCGAGGGCGGGCAGGGCGCTGCTCCAGCTGACAGAGAGGGGCTCAGAGCCGCGCCGCCCACCCACTCCCAGCCCGGCGCGCGGGAGCGACGGTTGGTGACAACTTGCACCTGCCCCGCGCGCCAGCAGCCAAGCACCCCCGCTCACCTTCAGCCCCCTTTTGCAGCACCACACCACGACCCCCGCAGCCCGAACGAAGGGGCAGAGTGCCCCGCCCCCTGCGCACGCGCACAAAGCCTGCTCGCCGCGTGCCTCCGCTTAAAGCGCCCGAGTCCCGGGCGCGAGCGCTGTGAGAGAGGCGGGAAGGGCTGCCTCCTGTTCGCAGCGAACTCTTTGTCTTAAGTTCCCTCACCTCAGTGAGACTGAGCTGTGTGGGCACTTGCTACTTGTGAGGGGTGGTTTGTTTGTTTTGCACTTTTAGGGGTAATGCTGAGTGATACTTGCTTCTTCTGTTTCAGCAGATGAGATTTTGTTCACTGATGTAATACAGGGCTGTATTACATATAGCTTTATGGCCACTCCTAGAATTCCAGCAAAGTTGCTGTTATATACAGTGTAATTCTGTATGTGTGTGTATATATGTATTATATATATATATATACTTGCACATGCTATATATATACTTGCAGTACATGTGTGCAGGGATGAAGAGGCACCTTTATTTGAAGAAGTGGTAGTAAGAGGATGAGCCATGAAAAGGCAGGGCTCCCCCTGCACAAGTCTCCAGGCCTGCCCCACACAGCTGTGGGGCTGACTCATTCTGTGGGAAAGGCAAACCGGTCTGTGAAGTGGGCACTGTGTCCCTGGAAACTGCTGCGGCGTGCAAACTGACCACTTCAAGGGCTGGAAAAACTCTTCCAGGTTAATGGTCCCAGTGACTCTGCTCTACCTCTTGTGTAAAGGCAAGGCCTTTCTGCTATAGCTTTAGCATTTTAGTATATCCAAGAGAGTCTGCATTTGTGCCAACATAACATCATGTTCCACATGACTTGAAATAATGTATTTGGTACTGGTCTAGAAAAGAGGAGTCACAAGAAGACTTACACCTCCTTTTCTCAACTACATCAGTTGGACTAATGAGAGATCAACACCTTCACCAGCACTAACTCTCAAAGTAAGTTTTCAAGGCTGAAGTTGCTTTCGTAGTTTTGAGTGGATGTATCTTGTACAGAGAGGGCCTTTACTAATGATGAATACTCACTTGCCTCATACATGCAAGAAAATAAAATTAGCTTCTGAAATAATTACTTCTGTAATGTTGTGTGTCATTAAAGGAACAAACAGGAAAAGATTACATGTTATGTGTTAATGTAGTGTATCTTGATGACTATTGATAGTTGAAAGAATACTGATGAAAACTTCGCTTCATATGGTTATGTGTGTATAATTCTGTTTCTATATACTATACAGTGGCAATACTACTTAAGTGACTTTTGTATTTATATAAAGTATTTAAGCGAGCAGTGAAAATCTCTGGACGAGCCCACTTTGTCTTGCCTAGCCTGTGGTGGCTTTATATCCTCTCTAAACAAGGTTATTGTGAAAGGTATTACAGAAGTCACTTGCAATTTCAGCTGAACCCTTATACTCCCTTTTCTCCCACTCCTGTCTCTCACTGACTGCTGCTTACTTGGAAATGAAGCTGTTGTGAAATAATCTTAGGTGTGAATTTAAAATGCAGTAGCCATTCTGCACTGACTTGCCTTGTGGATACATGTTCTATGCTAGGAATGCCTTTTTGTGGTTTGGCTTCACCTACCTCAAACTAAGCTAAACCTCAGAAAGTCACCTTTAGAGTCAAATAAAACTGTCAGTGATGGCAGGCCATTGGAATAGCTATTACATAACACATATTAGGGAGTGTTACCGCATACAAAGAAGGCTGAATCAACCTCGGTGTCATTGTTTTAAATTCAATCAGAGATGGGGCAGAGGTGAAACTGGGGATGTGGTTATGCTGGAAGATGGCTGTGGTCCTTGTTCACAAGCTATTGCTGAGCACCCAGATCAGGAATGTCATTCATCTGAGTTTGGCTCTTGTTTCATCACACAGACATTCTCCCAGATTCAAGGTTTTCTCTGAACAAAAAGGGAAGACGACTATTTAGCTCCCAAGATCCCAGTTCTTACCTGTTTGTATAGACAGCTATCTGGTTCAGAATGGTTAGGACAATATTCCTATCAGTTTTAGCGAAGTCAGTATCAACAGTTAAAGCAGAACTCAAAAATCAAACTATAGAGGTTTTTTTTTCTTCAAAACAGTGTGACTGTGAATCATAATCTTGTCTGTTTAATCTGCCCTTAACATGGAAAAAGAAAACCTTATATGTTCCACCCAAACTGTCGACTTAATTGCTTTTTAAGCACTGGGTAATTCTGTTAATTTCCCAAGATTTGCTGGGCTCTTGGATTATACTGTAAGAGTACGTAAAAATAATTTGCTTTTACACGTTTCATTGTTCACAGGTAATTCATAATGTTCCTGTTAATTAGCGTCACTAAAGTAGGTAGTAGATGAATAATACAGATGTTGTTTACATAAATGAAGTTTTGGCCATCAAAATCCCCTGGGATATGCGTAAGCTCTGAGTGACACTAGACTCCTCAGCCTGTATGTGCAGGCAGCAAAGCTGTCTACAAAGTCCTTGTTTTGTTCTTACCGTCTTTGATACCACGTTGCTATAGCGTTCCCTTTCCTGACTCTTTTTTAGAGGGCAGCTCCTTAGTTGTTGGTACTGTTTTTGTCTATTTTAACAACCTTTAATGGCTAAATTATAACAATTCTGTCAAAAAAAAGTATTAGAAGTATTACAGCAGCACTGACACAGTGGTGCAGATGGTGAGTCAAGACTGTGATGTGATGGTGAGAAATAGGAGTTGCATCACCAGAGCAGACTCTCCAAAGCACATGGGTATGTATTCTTGCTAGAACATCTAGCAGGTACACAGGCCTGGGAAGACAGGAGGGAGAGCAAGGGCTGCTCAAGAAACATCTCTTTGATGGACTTGTGGATAAGAGCAATTGATTGGATTTTCACTCAAATCTGACAAATTTTTTTTTTTTTGGTTTGATGAGCTTCTTACACAACATGAGAATAAGGTGTCGTCTGCTATGTGGAAGCACTTTTCCAAGAGTAGAGAAAGTTAGAGAAATGTTTTCAAATGCTTCTTTCAGAGACATTGCTGAAATGTCACTGAAGGTGTCTGGAGGGAAGGTGGGCCTTCTCCATTAAAAAAACCTCAGTCTTTTGTGGAAGAGAACTTACTGAGTGATATATCTCTGTGTTCTATCAGAACAAAAACACTTTGCTTGCCATACTGATTCTAAGGCAGTGTTTCAGACTGCAATAAGAAAGGATTTTTGTAAAAAAAAATATATATATATATCTGTGGCAGACTTGATGTTTGAAATTTTCTGAACTGCTTGTTTACGAGCGTTCAATTAAAGTCCTTGCCCTGGTTACCAATCCCGAAGGACAATGAGAATGCTCCTTGTTCATGTGATGCAATGCCAACCAGCAGCCTGAAGTGCTTCTGAGTGTCATTTGAGCTAACTCGTATATCTTTGCATGAAATGCATTAGGAGATCTTAGATGATTCATTCTGCCAGCTAAGCTGTGGCTGTAATAACTTCAGCAGAGGACAAATACATCTGAGGCCATTACAGCCATTGTAGTGACTATTTGAGTCTGTGTAGTAATCTCATATGTGAGCTAAAAAGAAACAACTCAAGCTGAGGTCAAACTGAGCTCTTTATCTGACTTTATATCAGCGGCTTATCATGTTGTACAGTGCAGTTTAAAGGTGATTTGTGAGCAGCTCTGCTCACTATTGGCCAAAAAAATGTCGGAAAAGGTAGACAGCTGGGGAAAGCAAGCTATCATCCAACTCAGGTTATGTTATCTGCTTATCGATTGACTCTGCTTTTGTAGTTTTTGTTACGTAAGTCCTGTTTTGCAGTAAGAAACAAAACTCACAGTGGGTCTCAGGTGAACTTAGCGTTAGCTCAAGGCAGAGACATTTGAGGGGACATTTTACAGGTGGTTACACAGCTGCCTTATGAGAGTGGTGTCTTCTAATCACTAAGCGGGCTTCATCTGCTCAGGGAAATATACAGATAAGCAATTGCCGATGTAAGCAGTAACTGCTTTTTTCGGTTGTATTTATGCCTGGGAATGCCACAACTCATCTTTCTTTGTCTTCATCTCAGATTTTTCACCTGGGTTCTGACAGGTAGGATCTGGATTTGCTCCGTTGCTTACAATTTTTATGACGCTAGGGAAGCTTTGCTATATAAAGAGACTTGATTATTCAAAACTGCTGGTTTTTATTTGTGTTCATGCAGGAGACCATCTGCAGAACATCTTGAAGAATGGCATTCCTTTTAAAGTAAATAAGTTCTTTTGTTAGTGAAATAAATCAATAACACCTTCATATTTGTCTTTTGTAAGGAAAACACAGGGTTGCAAGGATTTTACATTGAAGTTGTTAGGTCTGATCTTTCACTGTGGATCTTTAATCCATAAAAATAAGAGTATGCTTTTATTTTTATCTGATAGTGTGATTACCTTACAATCATCAAAGTTTTACTCATAGTTTTGCTTCCTTTTCTGCGGAAGTCTTATTTCATCCTTAAGATGAAAGAAAATACCGAGGTGCCTGCTAGAGAAAGCAATTTCCCTGTTGTCTTTAATGTGTTCATGGCCATTTCTTAAATCCAATCCACAAGTGTCATATGATTATGAATTTGTATGTTATTAAATGTGGTGAGGTTATAGCTTTATATAGCTTCTTAATGTTTACGTAAGGCCTGCCATTACTGTAGACTAAGTCTATCTTACTGTTGTGCAGAATCTTATCAGTGTTATGTCTTTTTTACTGCACAGTAAACAGAACAGTTTAGAAAATTAGGAACTTTTATTTTAGAACCACACTGCTACACAAGCATAAGCCTCTCTGTAGATTTTTTTTCTATTACTCTGTAATAGAGTAATAGAAAATTCTATAAATTGTATCTATTGATTATACAACAAACAGTTATACTGATATTCCTTTAGAAATCCTCAACCAGTGAGGTACTGATAAATATATATTTATGTGGGGATATTTCATATACTGAGATTCAGTCACATGCTTTTGCATCACAACAAAATTGTCTTGATTTCTCCACATTTAATATAAAGCATTGCCACTCATCTGAACGTAGAGACACTTGTTAGTTTGTCATATTGCTTTGTGGCTGGGTAGAGCTCTGTAAATCAATGGACGTGCTTTTGAATTTTGGCTATAGTATTAGTGTGAACGTCAATAACTACAGTTGCAAGTAGGAGGGAGGAAGCCGACAAAAGGAGAGTAGGACAAGTATGAACAAGGAGGAAAGTCATGAGGAGCGAGCTGCTTCAGAAGGAACTTGCACTAGCATCATGTTTATGCAATTCTGAACAGTACTGTTTTGTGAAAGAGGACTACAAAGATTTTTGAAGCCTTGAGGTAACCAAAGACACATTCTTAAGATAACCAAATCTCTGTGCAAGGCTTCCTTCAGAGCTCCTGGATATTTGTAGAATGCTTCTTACCCATTCAGTGGAAGAACATTCCCTTCTGGAATGCATTTGGTTGTTATCACTCAATCATTAACATCTTGGATATCAGCAAATCAGCTGTTGTATTCCATTTCTCTGAGAAAAAAGACTGATCAGTAAGCACAACTGGCCTGGAAGGAATTGATGGTGTCAGTGACTGTATTCTATGAAGCCCTGCTTGCCCCCTGTTATTATGGATGGTAAAGTATTTTGTTGGATGTGTGATGCTCAGATGACAACTGTTTGACTCTCAGCTAAGCAAATGCAGGATAACAAGTGAGTATTTCTTTTAGAGGCTGATTGACAATTGGTAACCGACAGGTCGACCAACAGGTGACCGACAGTCAATTAAGTGATACTTGCTTCATGTGATAGCTGCATACCATGTTTTATTTGGTGCAGCTGGTTGGCAGCAGTGAAGATGTTGTCTGTGAGTATGAGAGCTCTGTGTCAGACAAGCTATTGCTTGGCCACCCTAAGTTTTTTCAAGCCAAGCTTTCACTGATCTTAATAAAACCAAACAAACCTACTTTCTGAGTACCACCATTGCTTTTTGTGGTATTGGAAGATGCCTCTCTGTATATGAAGAAAGAGCAAAGAAACTAATTCTGCTGTAAATCAAACAGGTACATTTAGCTAGAGTGAGTGGTCTTGCTTGGTATTTCAATACCTTTTTCTAGTTGTTGCCTTCACAGATCACATGCATTCCTCTCTGTTCTGCCGCAGATCTCTTACATTAGCTCCTTGCGGTTGCCCTTACTCTCTCAGTCCTCTGTGGCTTTAAGGAGCGAGCTGGAGCTGGAGAAGGACCTGCAAGAGTAGGGGTAATATAAGAGAGAAGTGTGCATTTGCAAAGAGGGAAAGGTACTGCAAGTTTGTGAGTAGCGAGCAGTTTTAAGAGTGTGTAGAAAATGCTTAGTAAAAGCAAAATGCCTGAGGTGCATCGGTAAAATGCATCATTACTGCCTGCTGAAATTTCTGCTCCCTTTTTTTTTTAATTCAGACTGGCAATTTTGCAACAGCCATGAAGATGAGTTTGTTGATGCTTTATTAGTGTATTTCTTGTAACCTAAATGCGTAGTGGATAATATAATATATCTGCATATATGCTTGGGAAGTATTCTTGCCTAGAAATACCGCATCCTAGCTGGGATATTCCTTCCGTGGATATTGCTCAACAGCTCTTGGTGTCTTTGAAAGTGAGTCTTTTTAACATTTCCACTCATGAGAAAAAAAGAGAGAAAAGGGAAAAGAGGGCAGGGAAAAGGAGTAAAAGGTGGGAAAAATCATAGTAAGTTTTATACTTATCAACTTATAAAGAGAAACTAAACCAGTTTTCTATATTATCAAACACTGTACTTTAGAACAGAGTTAAAAGTACAGGAGGGCGCAAACTGGCATTGGAATGCAGCTTGAAGGAGTGACAGAATTAATCTGGTGTACAGGCATGACAATCAATGATATAACTTGCTTGTGAATTTGAAAAGAATAAAAACTGTGCAGCAATCTGCCAGCTACATTGCAGTGTAACTGTGATGGCAGAAAACCTCTGCACATCTGACTTGCACAGATGTCAGCTGCCAGCACAAGCAAGTGTGCAGTGTCAGGAAAGAGGGATTAAGAAGCAGAGGGATAGATTGGGTCAGCAAGGTGCATAATCACATGGTTCTACATTACCCTCGCTATTTGGTACATATCTGTTGTATAAGTCTTACTTAAACATGTTGATATCTGCCATTGTGATGGATTTACACCCTCTTCCCCTTATATAACTTACTTTTGGGATGGAATAGGAATGGAATCCCCACTGAACAGAGTACCATATGCTACATTTGGGATGATTGCTTTCTGATTTCCCCCTTGCTCCTGTATTTGTACTGCATGTTTCAGTTTAATTGCAGTGGCACTGAGTCACTGTGGCTACAGTGACAATACAGTTGGTTTGGGCTGAAAGCTTCTTGAACGGTTGCCAGCGTCAAATTATTTGAAGTGAGCTTTGGGACTGGTATGTCATATACCAGCTGCTGAAGCTCAGAACTTCCCTACTGATGCTCTCCAGAAGAGCTGACTGTAAGGATGCGTATCTATATATGTACATATATTTACACCTACATATGTGTTTCTGAACTGTACATTAAAAGTATGCGTAACAGGAAGACTTTTATGTGCTATGCAAATTTAACAATCAGTTTTGTTTTTAATAATGTCAGTAGTGCTGATAATACTTGCTTCTGTGGGCATAGCATTTTATTTTTGTGAAGTCAAGTCTACCTCAATTACTAATTCCAGTCTTTATTTCTGTTATTACCCTGTGCTCAGCTAAGCTGAGAATATGAGTTCTCAGCATTTATTTTCTCCTTGCTTTGTTGTTGTTGGGTCCCTAAGCACATCTCCTTGGGCCCTGAGTGCTTCTAGGGGTTTGTCTGCCTGTACTCCAAGCCAGTTTTAATACAGCTCATCTAGTTGTCTTGAGAGGAAAAGGGTAGAAGAAGCCCTAGTGCAAGTTACCCACAAAATGAAGCCTTGAGGTTGGCTTCTGTTATATTTGCTTGAGAGCTGCTTTACATTCTTGCATGTGGCCCTGCCTGAGTGACACTGCAGCTGCACTGCAGCCATGCCTGGCCCCTGAACCTGACCCTGAAGCACGCAGATCTTCTCCAAATGTTTTCTTTCTCAGTTGTAAACAGTGACTAATGTTACCACACACTATTGTTTTTAAAAGAAAGAATGTGAGATTCTGGGGAACATGATAAACATTTTGCAGTCCTTTCTACATTTAAGGCTACATAACCTAGAAAAACCAGGAAGAAAGTTTTGTCGATTCTGATTTTCAGCATGCTGTGTAAGTTCATACTTCATAAATTCTTTAACTATATTTCTCACTCTGGTGTCTGAGCTTCTAAAAGAAGTGTTCAAGCAATGTGAATAACTTCTTTACAAGCGATTTCTTTTCTAAACCAGTGTCCCTCCTTTTCCTTCATGTAGCAAAGTCTCATCCTGGTTCTCAGTGAGACAGCTTGTGACACTTCATGTTTACACATACACTCTGTAAGCACACACATTTTTCACTAAGCAAATCAAAGAAGCTAATTTTTGCTCTAGTAAAGCAAAGCCAATGTTTTGATTTTAAACTCAGATGTGGAGTGTAAAATAAATATGCAAGAGTATTTTTTTCTTTTTGCCAACTCAAAAAAAGGCAAAAATCTTTCTCTACAAACTTTCTATATTATTGCATCAAATTTCTTATGAGAAGTTGTTCCCTAGGATATTTCGAAGGTAGCATTCCTCTTCTGTGAGATAAAGGGATTTGTCTCTTCAGTGATAGAGCTGCTTTTGGAGGGGATCTGGGGACGTCTCCAGTTCAACTGCATGCTCAAAGCGTGGTCGACACTGAATTCAGACCAGATTGTGCAGGGCTTTTATATGTCCAGTCACGTGCTAGAAACTTCAAAGAAAGGCAGTTGCATACCTTCCACTACCTCTTGTGGTAACCTGTTGCACTGCTTCATTATCTTCGCTAGCTGATTGGAACTGCCACTGGTTCAAAATACGACTATCGTCTTTCTCAGAGCCTGACTTTACCTCCTCCTCTACATTGTGTATGAAAAGACCTAGTCTTGTAGGTATTGGAAGGCTGGTGTTACATCTTATCTGCCTGCTTTCTCTCCACGTTTGACAAGCTCGGTTCTCTCAGCCACATGGGACTTCTGCTGCAGCACCTGACTGTCCTGACTCTTTACTGCTGATAAATTTGAGAAGCATATTTTTTTAAACTGGGGTGCTCAAAACTGGAATCAGTATTCCAGATGCACATGTCAATTAAAGGGAATAATAATCATTTCCCTTGTTCTAGCTCTGTTCTGGGCTGTTTTTTCAGCCCGGGTTGCTGTTAGCCTTCGGTGCAGGCTTGTTTTTACTCCACTGTCCACCAGAACTCCCAGATCCTCTTCAGCAGAGCTGAGTGACCTGTCTGTCCCAGCCTGTGCAACAGCAAAGGTTTAGTCTGGCCAAAGTGCAGGGTTTTGCGCTGTGTTGAGCTGCACGTGCTTCCAGTTAGTCCATTTCTCTAGTTTGCCAAGAGGCAGCCCTGCCCTCTAATTGAGTAGATTTGTGAGATAATCACTGCAGCTATTTTTTACTGGTTTATGCCATCACTTTTTTTTTTTAAGAAAAATATTGCATCCAATGCAAATTTCAGAGGAATTTTCAAAATGACTGAGGTGTTTTATCGGCATATAAAACTTCGTTTACAAAGAGTGAAATTATTTTCTAATTAGCTTATTAATGTTCAGGGCTTTCATTTAGTAACTGTTCTCAGGGAGAACTGATAGGTCTATACCGTGTCCCTTAGTGCTGGAGCGTGTCTAAACTGGAACAAGCAGTAAGAGGACAGGACTCCGTCTCTGCTTTGACTTGGTGAAAAGAGTGCCACCTGCTGAGCGGATGAGCCAGTTTTGCAAACCAAGTATGTAAAGCAGTCTCTAATCCAAATTCTGACTCAGTGCAATGTAGTTTTTTAATGATGTGAGTCGATGTTGTTACAGCATAAGATGTGTCTGTACAAGACAAAGAAGCCATCTAATCTCCTGATTTAATGTAGTAATAAAATAATTACATACCAGGAAATATATATGTATTAAATTTTGTCACTGTAAAATTGATAGAAGTGCAGCCTGCATCCAGTCGCAGCATATGCAGGTAAGAGAGATAAGGGGGAAAAAAAGGCACATAGCAAAAGCTGCTAGTGTAAGGAAGAAACAGTGGCAGGTTCTGGAGATGTGACAACTACACAGTGCGAGGAGCAGAGGGAAATAATGGAGAGTGTGTAGTAGTAGAATTTTTACAGAACACTTCATAAAACTGTTTATTGCTCAGAAATGACCACTCTATAAACACTCTTTGTCCCATGGTGTCTTTGAAATATGATTCTTCTACTTCGGACATATAAGCTGGCTGGCGTCCCTACAGGCTTGCCTATTCTTAACCTTCTTGGAATGTTTAGGAAGAAGCACAATCCCTTCCTATAGATTTTGCTCCTTACTGTGTCGTTCAGCTTTGACCTTGCTGTTACTATCTTGCCTTTGGATCAGTAAAGAATAGATTGCTATCTACCTTATATATAATTCAGGAGACAAAGGACAACGATGTTAAGATGCCTCCTAGACAAGGGTAGACAGCATACTCCCTACTCTGTGTAACCTTAGCATCTGTAGCCAGATGGTGACGTTTCTGCCATTGTCTGCTGCTTTTATGTGATTATGTATTGTGAAACATGAGACACTGCTCATCATTTCACTTCCCAAACTCTAAGCAGGTGAAGTATGATACGCATTTGTTCTGGCTAGAAGGAAGGGCTACGCTTCACTGTTATAACACTATGATTTACAGTCACAGCAGACTTCCCCCCCCCACCCCCCCCCACACACACTGTAGAAGCTGAGATAAGTGGTTTCAATGTTATCAATATATGATGTGCTTCGTGGAGAACACTGATTGCCCAATATTTCGTAACAGAGAAGGAGAGAACTCCAGATTATGGAATTTGTCTTTTTAGTCTGTATTAGGGTAAATTAAACTAGTTGGTTGTATGCCTTTGACTTCAGTTTTTGTCATTATGTGTTCAATTATGTAAGTTTGCTTTATGTATTAGATCATTTGTGAGCGGTTTTGAACATTCTTTCTATGTTGATTCATTGAGTTATTAATCTACAGCTCAATTTGTCGATGGTTTTTGAAGAGTAAATGTATTAATGGTAAGAGAGTTTTCCTTGAATGTTTTATTAAGCCAGTGTCACATCAAATTACATCTTCACTTGTGAAAGAAAGAAAAATGCTTTATCGAAAGTACCTCTGGCTGCTGTTTTGCTCCTCACTTCCATGTCCCACCGTTGTTCTCTGTTCTGTGGCAGGAAAAGATTGGGTGTGGTTATTAGACTACTGACCTGGGACTCATCGGACAAACCCAGCTATGCATCAGATACGCTTCTGTAGTCATGGGTAAGTTGCTTCTCTGGGCTCCCTTTTCCATGCATCTTGAGCTTCCCTGGTGAAAAGTTCTGCACAGCAGCCAGGAACTATTGTGAAAGAAATGCCAACTAGTGTCCTCTACAAAAACCGTTCATGTGTTTCGCTCCATAAAGCAATGGGTGGTAGAAGTGAGATTGCGCTGCTGGTCTGAAAAAACGCTACGTCAGCCTGCGCGTGCTGAGTGATCCCAGCCTGGAGGAAGGTAAACACGGCTGTGTGCACGTTGGGAGGGAACGGTTTGCCATTTTCATGCTGCTTGGCACATTTCACTGAATAAGAGTCTAATCTTCGAATGCTGCCTAAATGTTATTTTATGTTCTGCAAGTTTTCTTGATTGCTAATGAACTCAAGTATCGGTGGCAGTCTACAGGGGGAGCAGTGACGAAGCAGCTGCTTTATTTCCTGCCTTAAGAGGAGCAGCGTGTCTGCATTTGCCAGCTCGCTGTTTATTTTCAGACCAGCGCAACAGAGGAAGCCATATTCCAGCAGACGAGCTGAACGTTTTTAGAAACCTCAGCAGTATTGCAGTAAATGTTCGACTTGGAAATAATTTTCTTTATTTTTATTTTTAGTAAAACTAAATTTCAGGAATGTGCTAAAACAGCCAACAGCATAGATGCGACCTAAGGACTTGCATTAGTTACGAGTCCTTTCTCCCTTCCTTGTCTTTCCCCTTTCACAGCTCCTTCTGAAGAAAAAGAAAATGACCTAAAAAGGGGAAACGGAATAACGTGTTATTTCTGCTACGAATGGTTTCTTAAAAACAAAGCCCTTTTAAGGATTTTTGCACGCTTGCTTGTACTTTCCTCTTTTTCCCGCTTTTCCAGGTGTGAGCACGGCAGCGCCGTGCACGCTGGGCTTCCGAATCAGTGCTGCGTGCTCGCTCCTCGCTCTCGGGGATTCCCCTCCTTCCCCGCTCGGAGGAGGGGCAGGGCCCGGCCGCTGCCAGGACCGACGCGAAATGCCGGCGGGAGCCGCGCTGCGGCTACGAGGGAGGAGGAGGGAGGGAGGAGGAGGAGTTGAGGAGCCCGGGCCCGGGAGCCTCCCCGCTTACCGCACTAGGAAGTGACGCTTTCCCTGAGTCCCGGAGAGAAAGAAACAAAGTTTTTTTGGTGGTTTTTTTTTTCTTTCCGCTTTTTCTCCTTCTCGGTGGTCTTTCCTTCTGTGTTTACTCTTTGCAATCTGCAGCCCCGGAGGCGCCCGCCGTACCTCGCAGCGCAGGTGAGGAAGCACGTTTTGTTCCCTCTCCTGCTTTCCGCGGGTTTATTTTCTTCGCACGAGTTGCTTCCGTTCTCCTGCCATTTTGGAGAGGGGGTGCTTCTCCCGGGGCTTTAATTTTGGGGTGCCGCTCCGCCTGCGAGCTCTGGCTGCAGGATGAGCTGCACGAGTACCTGTGGCGCCGCCAGGGCCGCGCAGCTCCGCGGGGCCGAGGCCGGGACAGCCGAGCGGGCTCCGCCGGGTCGCCCGCTGCGGGGGGCCGCGCTCGGGCGCTGAGCTGCTCGTCTTTCCCTTACGGGAGCTTCGCCGGCGCTCGGGGGGCCGCTCTGCCGACCGGCTGCAGCGGCGCGCAGAGGATGCGTCTGCGGCTCGGTGAGCCCGTCCGCGCGTGTGGGGTTGCTCGGGCAGGCGGGTGGCTTCGGGCTTCACTTTCTGGCTCCGCGTCGGAGCTGTGGCGGCTCCGGGGGCTGCGGGTACAGCACCGCGACTCGGGGCGCTCGGTAAGGCGCGGCGGCTCGCTGTGTGCGCGGATTGTGTTTCTCTGCCGGGATTTATGCAACGAAGGGGGTGGGGAGGAATTTATTAGATAATTTCTGAAAATCCCGTGCCCCTAAATGTACAGCTTTTTCTCTGGCAGCAACTGAAAAGGACTGATTCTTTGCAGTTTACCAGTCAGAGCTGACAATACACCCACGCACGTATGTGAGTGTCTTATATAATACTTACAGTTTTTTCACTAGGCATAAGCGAGGTTTATTTTTGGTTTCTAAAGTCTTGTGTGATTTGCAGCCTTCAGAATTCAAGAAATATTCTCTCTGCTCGACAGAGATTTAACTTGGCAGCCTCTTTAAAACAAATAAATCATCATGGCTGTTACCAGAAAGAAGCTGTTTTCATCCAGAGTTTGAGTGCGGTGGAAGGGCTGTCTGGAGCGAGCAGCAGGCAGTCAAGGGAGGGAAAGAGCAAAAAGAAATGTCCTAATGCAGAGACTGGTATTAGGTTGTTTGGAGGGCGAGACTGCAGTTCCAGGCAGCAACAGCAGCAGCTTTATGACTGTATGTAATTACAGAGTGATTGCATAGGACAGCATTGTTGGAACGAATACGTATGCATAGGCCATTGTGCAAGATTTCTGTACTGAACAAAACGTAGATTTGCATTGCAATGCTAAAATGAGAATTTATTTTTTATTGAACTGCCATGTTCCTCTTCGACTTCGCTGAAGAATTAGAAGGGGGGAAAAGGAGAAGTGGAGTGAGGCCGATCGTAGAAGTCGCAGCTCTGAAATACTCAGCAGAAATGCCACCTGTAGTGCCTGCAGTCTCAGGGGACACAGCAAGCTGGTCGAATCTGTGGGTTCGCTTTTCTGAAGTGATTATGCAGAAAGTGAAAATCAATCGGGTTTGCTAGTAGTCCTGCAGGTTCTGTGTAATTCTTGATGTCATCTTTTTCCTTGTTTGCTGGTGTGGGGAAAAAAACCTCTGTGCTGAGTTCAGCTGTCTTGAGTGGAAATGGAGAGAAGAGCATTGAGGAGAGTTTCTGTGTCAGACCACAGAAAATCACGAGGTTGAAAGCAAAGCTAGACTGGACATAGTTTCTGAACATGCTGTTTCGACTTAAGTGGTTTTTATGAAAAGTTGCATATTGCTTAGTGATCTTGCTGGCAGTGAAAGCTGATAGATAGGACGAGGTGTTGGGAGTGTGCCACAAACTCTGCACAAGCAAGGTTTTGACTGAGACTTTGAAAGACCATCAAAATGATGGGCAAAGTCATTGTGGATACAAATAAGAGTACCTAAGATTGGTTTTTCAGAGGTAATGGTTACCTGTAATTTCCATCAGTTTAATTTTGCTTTGGAAATTCTTGGAATTTGTGTATCATCTGATCCAAAAGATTTCAGATCTGGTATTCAGAAATTTGCCTTTCCAGGGTTAGAGATTTTCTGAAAATGTAGTCTTTAACAGTCATTGCTGAGGAGGCAATGAATGCTGGGAAAGCTTGTTTTGAGCACTATGATGGAAAGTGCTGTAAAAAAAAAATGGAAAGTTGCTTTAAAATTTCTTGGTATTCCATTAGAACACGCTATTTCAGTTAAACACACAGATTGTCTTACTGTTGTTAGTTTCCTCAGACTGCCAACTAAATGCTTTGTGTAAAATATATGTAACTTTGCTAATGAAGAATATAATGATGTGCTGAAGCTGTTTGTTTTGCTTTGCTGGTTTTTTTTCTTCTCTATAGCATGTGGCTAATTAACCACAACACTGGACTTAACACTTGACAAATTTAGTTTCATAGTGATCCTTCTGTAACTTTAATGGAACGTTTTATTTTAATACAAAACAAGCAAATAACAAATATCTTTTAATCTTTGCATTACTATGGCGTTCTGTTTGTAGATTTTTCTTTGTATTGTTCTTCATGTCTTGACTGGCTTTATATATGTAATCCTTGGTGTTCTAATATCAATGGCTTCTGGGGAAAACCCAGAATTGCGCTTAAGTATTCCTTAAATCATTTGTGGTCATGATGCAATTCAGTCATTCCTTATGTTAGCTTTTGCTTTCCACAGTTTAAGTGGTTTGAGAAAATATTTCCGGCCAGGATTCTTTGGGCTTGTATACAAATGAGGAGATAACTTTTACATCTGTGAGTTGTCCTGTGGTACTCAGGGGAATTAGTCATAGACGTATGTTTATTGCCTATTTGCAAAAGGAAGCTTAGCCATGCTAGCCTTTACCCCACCAAGGTGCATGAGAATAGTGGTGATATGAAATGATGAGGTCCGTAGCGCAGTAAGAGCCTTCCAAGAGCCTACGTACACATTCCAGAGGTGAATTTATGCTTCTGCATTTTCATTCTTATTGTCACCCAAATGTGGTTGCTGCAGAACTGCAGATATTTTCAAGCCTACGGTGCTATTCTGTGAAGCTACCGGGCAGTCCTTCAAGGTGCCTCAGCGGAGGGCCTCTACCTTGGAAGCAGCCATCTTGGGGGTGGGAGCAGTAGGTGTGGTGAGAGGGAAGGGGCTCAGGAGTGTAGGGAGACAAATGGCTACTACGAATCAGAATGGTGATCTCTCTGGCCTGTGCTCCTGTCTCCAAAGGTAAGAGGGGTTACTATGTATTTCAGCAATTCTTGGGGAATTTTACTCAAGAAACTCGTCTGATATTCTCTTGAGCTTAGATAAATATTTAGCAGCTGCTTTTGTGACCTACTGATCAAATCATGGATTTAGGATATTGAGAGGACTCGTATTAGGGATAAGACATTACTGGTTTTTGTTGAGGGAAGAAAAAAATAAGGCATTGTGTGACATCTTAGTATTGGTTACGTTAAATTACAGCTTATGCTAGAATCAAGTGCTGTAAGTGTGCATATTGTTTCCAGTGCAGTTAGTTGTATGCCAAGTGACATAAAAGGAGAGAGAAACTACTCAGTGTTCATCATACAGAACGTTGATGGGGGCAGAAGGCAAGCATTCAAGTTTTGCAACACGTGTCCAGAAAGCTGGCAAATTCTGGCATGGGCAAGCCAAGGCTAATGAGTCAGCTTCCAAATGGAAGACTTGTCACTGAGCAATTTGTAAATGGGAAGGACGTGCTGCTAATTCAAGGAAATATCATCCTTAGCACCTCCCCTAATAGTTGAAATGGAGTGGCACAGAGCTATCTGTCAGGGGAGTTGTTCGTGCTTGAATCATGCGTTCTCTGGTGCCATTTCAGCGTTCAGACCAACAAACCCGCGTCGTGCGATGTGTAGATCCATGGCAGAGGTGATTGCTCAAGCAATAATTTAAGTCTTTGCATTGCATGCCAGCAGCTTGCATGCCGTGTGAAAGATCCTTGGCAGCTACAGCAGCTCCCAGTGCACAAATGGCATGTGTTTCCAGCACATGCCACTCAATAGGTGCTATGCAACATTTTGCATAACTTCTGTTTCAAATGATCTCCAACTGTAGGCCTTCCAGAGTGCTCTGCTGATCAACTCAAGCAGCTGAAAAATACACAAATTGTTATGAGAAGGAGCTATATACTTCTCACTGGAAAAAATGTGAATGCATGCTTTTGGCCTGGAGCCAACATTCAAGTATTCAGGAGCAAATGAGCAAATGGGGATGCAGAAATAAATGTTGCAATTTAATTATTTGCTTTTCTCTACTGATCCTTTCTATTAAGTTTGGTGCAACTTACAACCACTTCATTTCCAGGCTTGAATTAATATAACCCACTATATTATGGTATGGAATATGTACAGATAGATATTCCTTGAAATTCACATCTTTAAAAAATGGTTGTTCATTTTAAGCACAAATTACAGAAATACATCTTGTTGCATTGATAGCTGCTGTTGATTAAGAAGTTCAAAACTGGGAAAAAGCAAAATTTGAAGGGGGTAGGAAAGTGGTTAGTATGTTTATTTATTTATTTAACAGCATCTTGAAAGGTCTGCAGCAAAACATGGAACAACACTTTTCCTTGTAGTCTTTAGAATTTGAGAAACTGCAATTTTCTATATTGTTTGACTTAAGTATTGGTGAAGATTGAAACAAGTTAAATGCTATTAATGAAGCACTGAACTGAGAAACAATTCTGATACGTTTTCTGACTTTATTTTACTGATTTGTTGTTACATGTTCAGCATTGGCATACAAAAGAGAAAGCAATTGGAATCAAGTCGGTGTTCAGATCTTACTTCTTCTTTGCTATATACTATCTTCGCACATGAAAATTGGTTCTCAGTTCCTTGGCCTTCCCCAGCACTAGTAGCAGAGGCTATCGTTGCACAACTTATAGAGATATATCCTCTTTGTCGTATTTGTTTTGGGAAGATAAACGGTATTTGTTTGTGTATTCATGTATGCACACAAACTGTTTACATACACTCTTAAATCTCTCATCATCTTATAACTCAGTTTTCCTGAGAACAGATATTTCTTTTTTCTGTGGTGCTGGAGAGTACAATTTGTAAAGAAAAGCTGTTCTTTCAAGCTTGAATATCTTTCTTGTTAATCTTAATTTATTGTGTAATTGTGCTTGGTATTGTTACTGCTGTAGTGACCAAGGTAGGCATTAGTTTTGATTGCAAGGATTGTTCTTGTCTTTTTATTGAGAGCATTTAACTGAGAAGACTTTGAAATACTGGTTTGGCTTTGCAGTTTGGATGTGGTGCAGAGTTGTATGGCTAATTCCCAGCTACCAGCTCAGCTGCGTCACTTTGTTGGGGGTAAACCGGAATCTGTTCTCTGAAGCTGTGCTGTGTGGCACTAGACCTGCCTGAATGTTTGTCATCTTGTCACTCGTGTGCACTGTGATAGTTTCAGAATTCAGAATAATCTCCAAGTTGCTTTGTTATAGAATAGTGATGTTGTGTGATTTCAAGCTCTATGTACTCATGTACACTTAGGTGTGCAATCTCAGTCTGTTACTTCTGTATGTACTTACGATTCCTTGAGCATCTCTTTTTGGACTCCTACCTCTGCCTCTGAGCATTCTGTCATAAATTATATTATTTAGAGTTTTATAATAACGTGAATCAACTATTCTTGCAGTTTCACAGTATCCTTAACCATTCTGGTCCTTGATCCTGAATAGGTAACTTTGGATATAGAAAAGTAAACAAAGTGCCATATGTTAAAAATATCGCTAGGATTTTACTTGATTTTTTTTTGCCACTAAGAATGTCTTACTTTCAGGCTTTGTTTCTTCCTAGGTAATGTATTCTTCATTCGCTTCCTGAAAGTGAAGTTTGCTACGTTTGTGGGAAATTACTATGCTTGGGTGGAGAAGAATTTATGAAGCATTTTCCTATTTTTTTAATTGCTTTTATATCATTTCAGAACGAAATCCTAGCACTACCAAATCTCTGGTGAGAAGAAAGAGAGCCACAGCCCTAAAGCATTCTGATTGCCGTGATGACAGTTTAAGATGCCAAAGATGTTCATGTATATGTGAAACCGGCACTGAAAACTGACTGTCCCAATTGTTTAGTTTCATTCCACGGCTTAGAAAATTCCAAGTTGAGCTATGATTGTCGAACCTTTTTTTGTCAAACCCTGGGTATTATCCTGCATGTGACATGCTAAACGTTAGGAATGTTTGTAATATAATCTTCATTACATTGAATTAAAATTGCTAATTTGTTTGGAATATTTGTTTATTGGAAAGCTATTGATTTTTTTCCAAATATTTAGAAATTTGGAATATATTTCAAATACATATGTGGATAAATCATGTCGTCTTTCTCCATCAAAATTTATTCAATAAGTATGTTTTAATGGATGTTGAGATGCTAGGGGAGGAATATATGAATATACTGTGAATGAAAGCTAAGAGTCAAAATGCATTACTTCATTCTTATTATTACAGTTTAAATAGTATTCCTTGGGTATTTGGGAAGTCTTTTGCACGTAAAGGGTGTTACTGCAAGTAAACAGTTGTGCAAAGAGTTGTGTTTGCATATGGGCTTCATTTTTTCTGATTCAATTTCAGTATTTAAGTGATCTTTATTACTATGATTTTTTAAATATATGCAAGTATACAAAACACATTTTGAAACTTCTTTCCTACTGAAGCCTGAGAGCTGTTTTGACTCTTTATCTTTTTTGCTTTAGAGCTATTCGTTCTTTGGTGAAAGTGAAATATTTCAGCTATGACACGAGCTGACTTTTTTGCTATTACTGCAGTTTTTTTCTTTAGAAAATGTTGCTCTGTAGTAAAATACTCTTTTACTGCTGAAGAATGTGGAACTCCTTAGAGCGATTCATTTTTAATCTGAATTTGTGATGCAAAAAGAATAAACATTTGACATGTTGAGGTAATAAAAACCTAGGAAGATTGGAATGCACGATACTTGCTCTTAGATTATACGCTTAAGTGAATAATGGGCTGCCTCACAGCCGACTTAATTGAAGTCAGTGCTTCATAATTTTTTCTTTAAAAAATGAACAAATCTTATCTGAATAAGATTAGAAGTTTTTCATTTGCATAAATTAGCATAGCTAGCTTACCTTTACAAACAGGGAATTAAGATACAGAGGGCTTTGTTCAGAAAATAAATAAAATGTAGATTTGAATTCTTGCGCAGTAAAGTTTTCTTCTGCAGCTGGATGAACACTAAAGTAGCGGCTGCTACTGTTAATAAGTTGCACACTGAAAGATTTAGTTTCCTCACTCAGGTAGCCTGTCCTGGCATTTTAAGACAGGCTAACCTGCCTGCCTGCACATGTATTCAAGGATGCATGGTTTTTTGTTTGTTTGCCTAAGAGTGACGTAAGCATACATGTATGAAATTGTGTAGCACAGGAAGCAAACAAATGGAAAAACTCGAGCATGCTTGTCATGAAGGAGCAAAGCATCCTCCAAAAAAGACAAAAAAGCATGGTTCAGAGACCTTTCATTGGCCTGCGGGCTGTACTGATGATTTTTAACAAGTCTGTGGGTATCTCCACAAGGCATCTCTGTCAGAGATGTCATTAGGCAAGTATGAGAGCGAAGGCAGTGGCCCAAATACTTGCCAACATCAACAATTCCTTGGCCACATGAATGGGAATAGTTGCTTAAAGAGACAGACGGCTTATCTGGTATCTGGAGTTGGTAGTAAAACACCTGTGTTGGCAAGGTGCTGCTTCTTTTGTGCCGACTGTCACTGGGTTGGATGACGTGTAACAGCAAACAAGAAAACTCCAGTACTAAAACCGGTTCACACGTGAGTTGGCCAAAAGGCAGAGACGCCATAGATGTTTTTAGCAGCTCTTTGCTGTATAATGCTGAAAAATAATTTGCTAAGGAACAAAATGTTCAGGTTTTCTCTTGTCTCCTGCTGGAAATTTGAGCAGAAATCTGCTGATGAATGTTTGTGAGAATAATTCATATCTTTCTAAGATAGGCTGCTTCTGCTTCTGCTGCTCTTTACATCATGAGAGTTAATTAAGATGACTGCTCCTAATTCTCAGGCTTTATGACATAGATATATTCACAGTTATGCTATTTTTCTTTCAGGTTCTGTGCCAATATGGTTTTACTGCAGCTTTGTGCCATTTTAGTTTGAGTAATATGTAACAAAGGTGTGGACTACACTTAGACCTTTCAGTGATCTATAGATAACCCTTTTGTTGAAAGCAAATTTGAGGATCTGATCTGCTAGTGAAGGTTACAATCTGTGACTCTGCACAAGTACTTCTTATGGAGGCCTGTTTGCAGGAACGCGGCCTGGAAATTGAAGTTAGAGAGTGTTTCCTAATGTATTAATTGGATTAAAATGTTTAAGAAACAACAGCCATACCCTTGGTAGAAGCCGTGCTTCTTGGTAGAAGTCTGATGGCTATTGTTTAGCCTTTAAAAATCTTGACTAAAATCTCATTCTTGGTCTCTTATCAGCCCAAAGCACTTTTAGTGTTTTATCTCCTAGTTTAAATAGTGTTAACGACTGGTAGCTGGAGGGAGGGGCAAGTGTTTGCATTTGTCATTCCATCGAGACTTTTATCTGTCTGTAGATGCAACAAGGCGCCTATACTGAAATTGAAATAGTCAGCAGCGAGGAACACGTACTTGGAACCTAGACGAGCATGCTCTTTGCCCTGACCTAGAATGCCATCAGGTCTTCCAGTCATAGAATTTGCTGTTTCTAATGCATGAGTCTACACATTTACAAGCTGTTAGGCAACTATGAGCAAAGACTGAGTTGAAAGAGAAGGCAAAAAACAAAACACAACAACAACAACAAAAAAAAAACCAACCCAAAAACAGCAAACGAGCAAAAAACACCCCTCTGTGCAATGAGGACACGTTGTCTGATATTATAGAACATGCATTAAAACTGCTTCTAGCTTTCTCCCATTCTTGCAATCTCACTGCTGACAATAGTTTACATTATTTGTGCCTTGTTATCATCCTTCTTTCAAGGCAGGTAATTGCCTTCCTAATATGCTACCAAGGGGGCTACAGAGCCGTGCTCTGACCTTGCACGTAATGACATAACGTCACCGGTAGGGATGGAGGCTCTGCTGCACCCAGAGGAGCTAATTGCTGGGGTCCTTTTGAGGGGAAGGTGTGATGTGGGAGTCAATTCATGGCTGTTCATGTTGTCAGCTACTTTTGTGCAGGGGGTCACACCCCCTCACCCCCACTGTTTGAGAAGAGGTTGTGTTGGTTGTGCTCAGAAAAGGCTATAGGCACTCTCTTTTAAATCCAGGAGTCTGTGCTGTGTGCTGCCAGCAGACAGTGGCACCTAAACGTTAGATAGTGTAGCAACTCGTTTTCATTCACATGAGCATTTGCGCATAGTTTGCACGTGGGCCCGTTTGACTGAACTTTCTCTGTGCACCCTGGTTAAAAGGCTGGTTTTCTGTTCCCTCAGAGGCTTGGGGAACACACGTGTGTTGCAGAAATCCGCGATGTGGAACTGAGACTTCTGGATTCCTTTCTGAAAGTGAGGCACCAATTTCTGTATGGAGCAGACTGAGTAGATTTTCCCTAGCCAGATTACTCATGCAGCTTTAAATCAGGCTGTCAGTGAACAGAGCTGTTACCTCCATGGTTCTGTGCACTTAGGTGATTTGTCTGGCTGCTGTGCTGAGGTTTTTTCTTGTTTCTCAGTTGTGTAACTTTGGCAGTGTCATAAAAAATGCTAAAGATAGAAGAAACGGAAGAGGTTGATCAGCTTTGTCCTTCGGTGCTTGGTTCTGGGACGTTTTTCAAAGATTATTTTAGACCTATCTGTTGCTGTGTTAGGTTTTCATTGTGAAGATCAACAGAGCTCAGTTTTGCTGTGTGTTTAAAAAGTATTCTTAAGAAAGCTGTTCTTTCTTCGTGACTTGATTTATGGGAGAGAAGCACCGTTTGGAGGTGGAATGGTATTCTGTGTTTAGTGACAGCTATAACTGAGTTATTGTAAGTGACAGAATTTGCTTGGGAAAATTGCTCTAGCTGAAGTGTGGAATGCCTGACTGTTTTCAAATAGTCGCCTGCACTGTACAGTTCAGATGCATGGAGGAAATGTGAAAACCTATTGACATCTTCAGTTACTCAACTAGTTTATTTTTGGGAGCTGATGAATTGGCAGGACATAGTGACCCTGTGTGAAGGGGAGAAGTGACTTTGAATGCAGGAAACTTGGTGAAAGTTTTATCAAGTTCCTTGCTACTACATCTCTGGCAACTTTAATGGAGATTTTAACTCTTTGCTTTCTCACTGGGTATTTTTGCATGGTGTTGATACATCTTCATGAAAACACGATACCACTCTGCAAACAAGAAATTGTGTAATGCACAACACAGCATATTTGAAGCCTGTTTGAAAAAAGGGAGGAAAAAAAAAGCCGTTTAGGTGGTAGACTGCTATTTTGTAACCCCTTACTATCGTTAAATCCTTCCTAGGGAATAGCTAGAGTGGGTTTGAAATTGGTCCTGGGTACAAACTGCTGGGAAGTGGAAAACACAGAGCTGTCTTGCACACAAGTACTATTGGATTGCAAACAAGAGGAGAAGTACTCATTATGCAGGAAAGCACGGTTGTATTTTGTATGATGTTGGTGCAGCTTTTTTACAGCGGCTATACAGACCACTGCGAACAGGATCAAACACTGACAGTAACAACTGTGAAGTGTTGCAGAAACATTGCCCTTCCTATTATAAGTTCTCATCCCATGACTGACTTGCACAGAGCTATTACCGCTGAGCATAAAACATAGGAAAGACTACGAACAAGAAAGCTTCCTTGTGGCGTGTCCCTCCTAGCTGTGCTACTGCTGCAGTCCTTGTATGGAGGACTGATACGAGGTCACATGGAGTTTATTTTGGATGAAAATTGGATTTCTTCTGGCCTTTAGTATTCTGTGCTCTTATGTTGTAAGAAATTCTCAACTATGCTGTCAGTTTAACTGAAAATTTCTTTATTATTTTAAATAGGTAACTTGAAAGTGCATTGCGGGTAGCATTACTTGCAGGTGTCTTAATGAACGCAGCTTTAACTTTTCGTTACTCTTAATCATTCCATCTCCCTTTGCTCATGCTGCTGTGAGACCACAGTGAGTTGTATTTCAGATTTTCGTGCAAATGAACAGATGACTTAGCAATCACTTTGATGGGGAAGAACCACTGATGTAATCTTTGTGTTACTGCAAAAAAATTTTAGAAATGGCAGCAGCCGAAGAAATAAAGCAAAGGTTAATGGTTGGCATGATGTGTGGACTTCTGTAGTCTGTTTTGCTTTAAAGCTATTATATGAATAATTGCTTTTAATAAGGAAGATCTGAAAAGCTCAACATAATGTGCAGAACCATGTCAGCTGTCAGCTTATCTGTTCAGCAGCAGTTCTTTACTATTGTTAAATACAGTTGCTGGAAAAAATGTCTTCATTCTCACGTCTTAATTGGAGGCAGTGATGATATTGTTTTGGTATGACTTTTTTTTCTGAAGTGTATACTAAATATTTGAGTTAATTTTTCTTCTCCATATCCTCAGTGCTATTTTTAAATTTAATTTTAATAAGCCTATAGCTTACTCATTTGCACAGCACTTTGGTTGAGTTGTTCCTAGATTTAAGAATAAGAGCTTTCTTTGTCACAGTTACTTTTAAAAATAAAAAAAATTATGCTGAAAAATATTTGGATCTATTTTCTCCCCTTTGTAGATCACTTTACACAAAGATTTGAATTATTACAAATAGCTTGTTAGTTAAACATATATATATATATAATGTATATATATATATGTATGTATGTAGTTGCACTTTCATGTTGCTTAATAGCTTTTCTGATAGCTTAAATTTCTGGAAGTGAGAAAATCTACAAATTACGTGAGCTTCGTTCCCACATGTAAATGAATGAGTGCTACAATTGCTATTTGCTGCAAAGATTCTGTGAATAAGGTGAAGCCTGCATAATTTGATCAGACTGCTTGTGTGATGCTTGTTTATTTGGGGAGATAATACATTAATATGAGAAAAAATACATTTAAGTAAACTGCTTGTGAAGAATTTCTTCCATTTAAACTGGTTCTTACCTGTGTTATATGTAGTCATGAAATAAATGTATAGGTGTATACATCCAGTATAGATATATACCCAAGGTAAACTAAAGCTAGTTAACGATCACAGATCCTTATTGTTGTGACTTCAAATAAAAAGTGCTTTGCAAGTAGCATTCTTCCTTTCTTGCCAGACAAAAGGAGAAAACCATAGCAATGTCCTGATGGTGTTAGGGAGAACACCTTTGATCAGGCTGCAATTATGTTAAGGTCTTAATTCCTTTAAAAATACTGCATGCCTTGGAAGTTGAGGACTGAAGCAGTAGAGAGATACTTTTTGTTGTTGTTGTTTTTCTTGAAGGTTGTGAGTAGTGATGTACGAGTAGTTAATCTGTGTAGAACAGAACAAAAAAAAATCATTCCCTTTCTGCAAAGTCTGAACAGTGTGTTGTAATGAGGCTCTTGTGTCTAATTTATTGTTCTAGCAAGCTTACTTCCTTTCTGATGCAGAAGTTGAAAAAACAATTCATTACTCATGGAAATGCAAAACAAGTAGTCATAATTAAGACCAGAAAGAAATGATGGTATCCCAGGATGCCTCTACATGCAGGACTCCGTGCTCTTACTGCTGATTTCCGTCTGTCGCCTCGCTTGTCTTTGCAGGGCGTTCAGTGCCTGGCAGGGGCAGGTGGGGGAGCCTAAATGGGTGGAAAGGGCCGTGCACGTCACAGCAGCCGCGGGTCGTGGCATGCCAGCAGCCTGCTAGGGCTGGGGGGCTGCCAGGTGCCTGGTTCTGAGGGCAGCCTGTGCTTCCTGACCCCTGTGGCTGGTGAGTTCAGCTGCGGGGTGAACACAACTCCTTTCAGGGATACTGTTTCTTTAGGCTAAGGCTTGGGTTCTTGTTCAGCAGCTGATGCGTTTCATGGGGAAACACACCATCGAAAAAGCATGCTTTTAGACTCCAAGTGGCTTTGGAGCAGCTGTACTACAGCTAAATAAATATAACCCGCTGTAAAAGGAAATAACTTTTCTACCAGATATGTGCACAGATGGGTTGTAATCATACTGAGGCCAGCGTTTGCCTTAACAAGGGAAAAAACTTCTCTGTGGAGAGCTATAAATGAAAATTCGTTCTTACCCTAGTGTTTTGCATCAGCAATTTGAGAACGCTACTCTGTAAGATGCCTAATGGGAATGAGATAGACGTCTTAGGGAGTCTGAAAGACTGAAGGATCTAGGGAGAGACAACCTGTAAGGGAGGACTGTGCTTTACAATTAATCCACAGATGCCTACAAAAATGTATGGGAGCAATTATTTTACAGCGGTGTGAGTGAATCTGGGCCAGAGGAGTATGTACCAGAAGTACAAACAAAACAGGATGTTAGCATGCTCAGAGAACACAGGGGAGTACAGCCTTTATCTGTCAGGATGTGCATGGGGAAGGAACATGTTATCACCTCCAAAATACTGGAGTGATTTTGAATTTAAAAATAAGATCTTTTAGAAGAGGAAGATTTGGAAGAGATTTAGTCATTACAGATATACTTCCTAAAATATTTGGCATTAAATAGAGAAAGTACAAAGCTGAAATTACAACAGACTGCACTTATGAGAGCTACTGTTGCAGACTGGATTTTTTGGAAAGGAATTACAATGCTGTGGCAGTGGATCTGGTGTAAGATAATCGTAGTTAGTTGGTTTTTTTTTTTTCCTTTAATGAATTACATTAAGTAAATATTCTTTATTATTTCAGTTAGTAAGATACTTCAATGAAAAGGGAATTCTTACTGCTAATGGGATTCTATTTTGAAAACAATGTCAAACTGAAAGCAAACATGAATTAAAACAATACCCTTCTGATCTTCAAAATAAATGAGTTGTATCTCCTGGCAGAAATGGTACCAGTGTCCAGAGGAGGCCACGTGGCCGTGTGATGAAGTTGCATGCCTTAAAGACTAATGTGACTGAGTTGACGCATGTATTTGCAATTTTATGCTTTTTTTTTTTTTTTTTTTTTTTTTTTTTTTTTTTTTTCTTTTTGAAGGCTTAATGCTTTTGCATGGGAAGGAAGGGGTAGTCGGTGTTTGCTTTTAATCATGGAGCTTTTTCCACAGAGCCTCAGAAAGACATAGTGCTGCTTTTGCTGTGCACGTTCATTGAGATCTGTGCAACAGAAGAGATCGTGTCACATCTCTGGCACGAGCTCTCTGCACTCCACAGGCCAGCCTTCCACAGCCCTTAGCAAGTTGGTCTCCAGTGATTATTCTTACAGTATGGCAATTTAATGCACAAAACTACTTCAGGGAACTGAAGCCAAAATTCTGGAATTGGAAAGCTAATCATTTTTGTGTGTGTATACAGTTCATTTGGGTTTGTTGTTTGGGCAGGAAGGGAGTGTGTTAGTGTTATTTACAAATAAACATCTCTCACTCCTCCTCAGAGTGGTTGTGGAAATTATTCCTAGGCAAGTTTAGTGAAGCAGCTAAATCTCTGTCAATAGCAGAAATCACTGTAAGTACATCGAATAGCAAGAAAAAGAGTGGGTAGATACTATTATGGAAGAGTTACTTCTTTGCAATGAACAGGAAAAGAATGCTTTCTTATTCTGCTGATGAAAGTTCTACTACTGCAGCTAGGCAAGCAAAATATCTTTATTGCTGTGGCTTTCATTTTAAACTATTCAACAACCACCAGAAGTGTTACTTTACTTGCTTAAGGTATAAAAAGCTTCAAAAGCTGGAATGTGGTAACCAGTTTCCTTTTTTAACATTAGAGTTGTGGATCTGCTTACTTTAGAATTTGACGAGGGTGCTAGTGAAGTGATACTGGAAGTTGAGCAACTGACAAATGTTTTGTGCTTTATTTTATTTTTTTCTCCCTCCTGTTAAAAACCAGCATCTCTAAATCCAGTGTCTAAGGAATGTTAGGGGGAGGTATGTGTATGAAAGATTGAAGTTGATTTTCAAGAATTCATAATAAATCTTTCAAGCTATAAGCAGTCCCTACGATGGTAGTGGTGAAATTTGGCACACAGTGTTCCTCCCATAATGAGAAAATGTTTGCTCCTCTTCAAAGTGCAAATATCTACACGTAAAAATAAAGTATATGTACTAATATAAGTGGTAGGTATGGGAAAACCCTTTATTTCTTTAGAAGTTAGATGAGGAGCATAGCTACAGTGTTGAATAACTTTTTGTTTGTTTGTTTTTTAAGGATTGTAGCTGTCCAAATCTGTCCTATTGCATTTAGGTAAGACAGATTAAATAAATAAATGAGAGGAATTAAATTAAAAATCACAGTAAACAGCTCTTAGAGGTGCTTAATTGGATGATTTGTGTCTTTTGAAACATTTGATATCTTTGGATATCATGGTACAACAGTGGAACTAGGTAGGTATATTTAATTGGATAGCATCTTCCAGAAAATGGACAGAATGTGCTGGGAATGTAGGTGCAGGAGGCAGCGCATCCACAGGGAGTAATACAATTCTGGCTTCAGAAAAGAGGTATTTTATTTTTTCTCCTAGTCGTCTTCTCACCTCTCCCTCCCATTAGCTTCCTCTGTGATACAATAAGAATGGAAACAAAGCATTGTACTTGGTCTCTGTTTAAAATTGGAAGTAGTAAATTCTTCAGCTTTGAAAAAAGCCAGAAACCCTGGGCCTTGAAACTGCTTCACGATGAGGGGATTCTCTGCACAGGTGCAGGTGGGAAGCTTTGTGCCAATTCCAGGGTTATACATGTTGGAGTAGGCGAGCTCAAGTACCTGAAGAGTACAAACTTTGTTGGCTTAAGCAAAGCCGTAAGTTTGCATGATCTTAGCCTGCTACACACAGAAATGATGTAAATTGAGAAGTCGCTCTGTCATCTGAATTTGTTTTCCGGATGGTCTTAAAATATGCAGGTAGCTATGAGTGTCATGTTTTTCTTTCTGTTATTCGGTTTCCTGGCTGACAGTACTTTGGTTACTCTGATTTAGCATGTTTCATCTGCGAGGGACAATTCCATGCTGATTGTTCAAGATGCTTAACAAAGAGAGAGAACAAAGCAGAGAATATGAGTAGTGAGAGGTTTAGGAACAGAGTTGACATAACAACTTAATCTACTGTAATAGGTGAATTTCATCACACCTGTGTCCAAATTATTACTTGTTCTTTCTTTCTATGTAATGCTGCGACTTAACATTCCTCCTGCATAACTCTCAAGGCTTTTTATTTTAGTGAGCCGCTGCTATAAATACTTAGCTTTTTATGGAAAGGGGAAAAACAAGACACACTTTCATCTCTTGTGTTTTGTGTTTAAACTCTTGCCCCTATATATATTTTTTTTCCTCCATGACGCTTCATTGTATTTCACAACCAAATGCCTACAAAAGCACTGGTTTAGCTTTCTCCCTTCCATTTGCCAGAAGGCTGCTGTTTATGCCACAGAGCAGCTCTGGGGCTCAGGCCCTTCAGAGCCCTTCAGCTGCTTGTGAGTTGGGGGCAGGCTGAGCTGCTGCCGCCATCTCAGCCACGCTCATTCTAAAAAAACACCATCAGTTGTGGTCTTAACTTCCCCGGGGATGGGATTAACCAAAACATTTGGTGAATGCAGGGGGGTGGGTGCTCGCCTCCTCGAGGGTGCCCTCTGGGCAGGGGCAATCCATATGTCTGAGCTTCCTGCGTGCCTGAAAGCTGCTGCTTGTCTGTGGTGCCTCGGATGTGGCTTTGGGAAACAGAAGAAACTTCTATCCCCTTTGAGTGGTTGTTGGGAATGAGGTTGTGAAGGCAGGATTATATGTGTCATTTAATTACTAAAACTGTTGCCTTGTAGGGTTTAAGGGCTTCCCTTCAATTTTTCATTATCTGAGTTCAAAATGTGTGTTTTTATACCAGTGATGATTGTAGTAGTATAAATAGGTGAAAACATGTATCAAAATCAAACTATTCGTAGCATAAATAGGTTTATTCCCTTCTTTCTTCATTTTAACTTTTCATTGCATGCAGGGAAGAGATATGGTTATTCTGCACTGTTACCTAATCCCTAGACAAAATTATTCTTAATGTCATGCTTGCACTTGAATAGATCTGCCCAGTATTCCTTCATTGCTGCATGCGATTCCTAGACACTAATATGGCCAAGACTGGTGTATCGCTGTGCATATATGGCTTATAGGTAGCAAATCTATTAAAAAACAGAAAAATATTCTTAGATCCACAATAAGCCTGCCTTGACTGCTATATTTTTGAATGTATTGTTAAGCATAGCATTTTGTAGTATCTCATGGGCAGACTGAAATGGAAACAAAAGTTTCGGGTAAGTTTCATTTACCCCTTTAGCCAACCTAAAAATGGGACTTCAAACTGAATAAGAAACTAGAGATGATTAAAAGGTGTCCTGAGCTGCAGTCCCTATTCTGTCATAGACCTCTTCAGACAAACCATTTCTTAGCCCCTCTCTGACTTTGTCCTCTTCTATAAAAAGGGAATAATTGCAGTTCCCTCCCTTACTGAGGCGTTGCCAGAGTAAGTGTGTTAAAGAGTATGTGATGCTATTATTCTGTGATTGTAGGGCCATGCACCTGCAAAAATAGAAAATGCTGTAATCCAATTTCTGTACTACAGCACAAGAAATGAAGCCATGGATAATAAGAGGGAGTATACTTGGCTATTGTTGTCATTAAAAAAATAATAATAATAATTTAAAAAAAAAAAGCTACAACCTCACCAATCCAATTATGTTCACAGAAATGGCAATCCTTCCCCTGCAGAGCTTGTGAACTGTACAAAGGTACTGCAGAGCACTGCATCTGCGCTGAGGGTTGGTTAGAGATCTCTGCTATGATGCTGCCATAAATGCTGTTAGAGTTTTCCACAGGTATGGGTGAACCTTTATGTGCTTTAGAAAACACTGTAATTTTATATCAAGATAGCTTTAATATTGACATGAAGGTGGGGGAAGTTCTAGAGGATGTATTAATTGGTACTATCTAAAATCTATACTTTTTTCCCTAGATTTTAATGCATGTGTTCAAAATGAAGGCATTTTATCTGATATCTTGTGGATGCAGTCTTTAGTTGATCTGTATGAAGGATTAAACAGAGGATGGAATGAAAATGAGGGAATTCCAGAAGAATAATCTCTTAAAATCATAGAATCGTGGAATGGTTTGGGTTGGAAGGGACCCTTAAGATCATGTAGTTCTAAACCCCTGCTGTAGGCAGGGACGCCTCCCTCTAGACCAGGTTGCTCAAAGCCCCGTCCAGCCTGGCCTTGAACGCCTCCAGGGAGGGGCCTTACTGGCTACGTGTTTACTCTTTAGTGCAAAGCAAGTCACTTTGTCTCTCTGTGTTTACCTACTAAACATACAGAATGTTGCACATTAGGGGAGGTTGGATGATTGGTGTTAATCTATTGCTTTAGCTGTTTCGAAGTGTTATGTAAACATTAAGTAGTCCAATAACAGCAAGTTCATTTGTAAGTTCCTTTTACTACTTTCCTCAAACTAAAGTTTTATTCAGTGTAAAATCTGGTAGAATGTTCTTCTGCCTCAGTTGGCCCATGGATCCCAAATGCTTTTCCATCAGGAAAAACAAACTGTTTCTGTGTAACAAACGCCAGCCTGCTGGCAGAAGGCTGGACATTCTTTCTTATTGTTTGGAAACCTGTTAAAAATAGTAAAGTCATCAGAAGCTGTGGGATGCAAGTTGCACTAGTGATCTGTTTGAGATAAGTATTATCCTGCTGGTGAAAAAAGCCAAATGTGTTATGATTATAAAGGAGCATTGGTCTCACGATTTCTTTTTTCTTCAGTGTAGGAGGATCAGGTTGATTGAATCCATACACTTTAAGAGCCAGTTAGTTAGTTAGCCTTCTGTTGTTGTTCTGAAATTTATTATTATTATTATTTTTAAATACTTAATTTATTTTGGAATGGACAACTGCTTAGAACTGATCCTCTTACCTGCTTTTCCATTAAGATGGTGTCTGTCATTTCTGGTCTGTTTTTTCACAAGGACTTAACTGTTGGTTTTATTGGCAGTCATATCCTCAGCAAATATTGTTTGTAAAGCATAATATTGAGTGAGTGACCCAAAATGTTAAAACTTCAGTTAGAAAGTATTTGTTAAGTGAACTATATATGTGTAGAAGGAAATGTAAATGTATGTTATACTTCTGATCTGATTAACTCCCATAGAAATGTAAATGTATGTTATACTTCTGATCTGCTTAACTCTCATAGAATTCCATGTGCAGTTGGGTAAACACAAGAGCTTTTGTTTTTCATTTCACTTTTAACTTAATCATTGTGACTTTAATTTTGTCTTTTACTAATAATTGAGTTCTTTGCTCAATTTAAAATAGCTTGGCAGTGATTCTTAGTAAAGGACACTTTTCCTTGTGCTGTTATTGAACAGTTTTTTTCCATGTTGGTTATAAAGTGCAGGGCAAGTCATTTTGTTTCAGCTAAGGCTGTGGAGCTGCTTCTTTCACGAAGTTCCTGACTTTGCTCTGAGTAAGTTTGAGGCTGGTGTCACTTGTGCCCAGTTGTCAAAGTGCTTCACAGCACTGCTTTTGTCAGTGAGTACACTGTAGGAATGGATGAAGCTTACTTTGGATTTAATCCAGTATTGGTGCCAACCATCTGTTCTTCTTTCCTCCACTGAAATCCCTTACTGTAAATGGAGGAGAGTCTGGCTTTGGGCAGGTAACTGTCAGGGAGCTCTGAATCCAGGGGCCTGAAGGATGCTCTGATTCTTCAATTATGGAAGACAAAACCTGAGTGTTTTCCAGGCTCCTCATTCTTTAAAGTTCTGTGATAATTATATTTACTCATGTCTTTCATTGCTCCTACCTCTATTATTAACTAATGTTCATTTGCTTTAGCTGCATAGTTGATCAAGAACTTAGTGTAACAGACCAGCACAATAAGGAGATTCTCTTATACTCAGCAGTGACAAGACTTCTTAAAATACATTGTTTTAGAAATCTGAAGTCCTATCTCTGCTATTAGTAGTTTTGTAAAAGATTAGCTCAGTCAGTTCTGGCATCTGTTTGGCTGCAAATGTGGATGCAGACAAACCGTGATCAGCACTGCTCCAGCTTAGGTAAGTATATTTCTGGGCAGAGTAAGGCAGAGAGAGGCATGTAACAAAAGAACAACTGCGTGTTAATATTTGTATGACCTTTTTGCCTTCATATTTTTGGCTTCTTCTCTCTTCTTTGGTTATTGCTATGCTGTTGCATTGTGTCTCAAATTACACTTAAGTTTTTTGTGGAAGAATCTTTGTCTGGTGTATTAGCAGGTACTGTAAAAGATAGTAATCACTTTTATGACCTCAAAATACTTAATGAATATCAAGGTATTGGGTTTCAGGTATTATTCTCATTTTATGAATGGATCTGAAGTGGCTTGCTTAAGATATATGTCTGTAGCAGAGCTGGAATTTGATCCCAGATCCTCTCCAAGTTCTCCCTGTGCTTTTCATCACAGCTATACTCCAGCTGGCCATGTGAAGCTGGAGCTGCTGGATGGTGTAATGCATGTCTTCCAAGAGCTATAGTCTAACTGTTAAGTGCATTTGTATTTCTCATGAAGAAGCTTACGGGAATGGAAAGTACCCCATCTCTCTTTCCTCTTCTATAATATGTAGGCTGTTACGTCTAACAGAGTCTTGAAGGAATTGCTGAAGCACCCAAACTCTGTATACTGGGCCACCTAGGTGTCTGTCTGGCTTTCTGTTGGAGCTTTGGAGAGATCAAGATGGAAGTAACTGAACCTGCAGCAGTCTTTCTTGTTATGGCCTAATGCAGTCACGTGCATTTTCTACTCGGGGCAAAAGTGCAGAGAGATTTGGTCTGTCTCCGGGGTATATCCATCCAGTTCTGCAGCTGGTGTGTTTGTGGTGGGAGAGGCATGTAGAGTGAAGGATGCACTGTGGCTGTGTCAGCTGAGTGAGAGCAAGCAGTTTTTGGCTTGCTCTCTGCCATTCTGACTTTAGAGCCTTCTGTAATTCCTGTACATTGGAGTAAGTATTGCTCTTTTTGTTGCTAGCAACTGCCTTCCCTGACAGCTCCAAACAAAAAAAGCTTAAAATAGCTACCTAGGAGCTTGCAGTTAAAAGAACGATTAACCCGTTTCCAGTGGGAAAACATAGGACATTCATGTAACTTTACAAAGACTGAAAGCAGTGGTTCGTATTCCTTAATTGCTCTCTCTGCTCTCTAAGACTGCTTGAAGTATTTCAGATCACGGTATTTGTCATGATGATGGATTATAATTAATATTCTAAACTTCAGTACGGTTTATAAACATTAACTAATTTTAGAATGTGCTCTTTATACATTTTGTTAAAGTGTAATTCTGCACTGTGTTTTAAAGCCATTTGTAAAGAAGGGCTTTCCTGCATTTTTGTTTACAAAAGTCTGGTTTACATAGCTGTCTCTTTCTCATAGTTCTCTCCGAGAACTGCATGCCGTTACAGTGCAAGATGACAGCTAAGGGCCTGCTGCAAATCATGGATCTTGCCCAACAAGATGAGCGTTGGGCAAAACTTCAGTTATTTTGGAAATACCAGTTAAACTTTTGCTTGGATAAATTAAACCGAGAAACTAATTTGTATTCAGTGTAGTTCCTTTTCAAGAGCTGCTAGAAACAACGTTGTCAATTCCTTTAAAAATAGATCAGGTTGTTTTTTTCCCTTCATAGTTTAAGTTTTACTCCATTAAGTTTCAGAATTCTGCTCTGTTTCTTTAATAGCTGTCTTTCCTCATCCTCGTGATTTTGTTCCGGTGGAGCTGTTTGTGTATGCCAGTAAGGACAAAATAATGATCAACTCTTAATAGATATATTCTTTGTAATGATTTTTCCATCTTTTTCATCTTCTTAAAACAAAACTGAGTGGAAAATCAGAGATTGAAAAGCAATCCTCAAGACTTGTGCTGAGCTTATAGCTTGAATTGAGGAGGGCAACCCAAACCATAGGTTATTTTTGTCAGGTTCCTTGAAGATATGGAACACCCTCCTTATATAACTGTTATCTGAAAATTTCCTTTTGAGACACATCCATGGTGCTTTGGAACCTCATAATTAAAATAAATAGCATTCCTCGCTGTAACATACTGCGTAGTCGAACACATCAATATGCTTAGATGGAGAGTGGGAAATTATGTCCCTAGGTGTAAGTGGTAAGCCAAAATATAATCAAAATGCATGCTTGGGTGAACTGTAGGACCATTCAAACATAAAGGAAAGCTGCTCAATTAAATAACATACCTGACAACTTGTTTTCACTGCCTCTCCAAATCTCTACCATCCTTCAGTTCAATAGACCAAACTATTTTACTTCAGTAGGATCTGTATTTCCCCTTGGTTTGGTATAGTTAGTACCTTCTTCTTGAACGTGCATAGTTTTCCCAAATAATGTGGCAATTGTACATTTTGCGTTGTTTTGCTGACTGTAGGTAATTAGCTTATGATGCTGTGTGTCTGGGATGGTGTAAATAGCATCAGCACTTCATCACATAAGGTGGTGTAATACCTGCTACCTGATCTTCCTTCAGCACAGTCATTCCCTCTTCTGCTTCATGTCACAACGCTAATGGATTTCACTTCTGAATGCCTGCTGAGTGATTTAATACGTATTTATCAGTACCCAGCCTCTGAAATTGGGAGAGTGGAAGTGCTAGCAAAGTCATCTTAACTGTGCTGTGCCCGAGGAAGTCAGTCACAGCTTCTGCCTTCCTCTGCAATAGAAATGGACCAGTTTACATGAAAACTTGCATTGTCCATGGAAGGCTGCAGTATGTCTATTCATTTGGGCATGTGTGTGCTAGTCCCAGGCAGGCACCTTCAAGCAATGGTGAAAGTTCTCAAGCTCCCTGGATTACTTTTTTCCTTTTTGCCTGTCTGTGAAGCCATTTTCATTTGATCCCTTAGTCCCAATTAAGGGCAAGCTGTAAAACATTCATTTTTTGCTATACTATGCTGTTTGAACAAGTAAGCCTTCCCATTTCCTGGGGCATTATTGATTTTTAGGACTTCCATCTGATACAGTTCTCTAGATCAGTCTCTTATCAGGAAGGATGGAGTAGTTGATACTTGGCTTATTGCTGTCATCTTTTAAACTGGAGACTGTTCAGTTGGTTGGTTTTGCTTGTTCACTTTGAGCTTCAGTTGCTGCTCTTCTGTTGTGCTAGACTCCTGAAGAACATGCCTTTTACTACAGAGGCAGGCTTTCTAGTCATCTGTGGAAAATGCACTACCGTATAAAGCACATTGAAGGGGACATTAAACCATCATTCTCCATTTACCTTTTTGGCTTTCTTGAACTTTTCTTTCTGGTTACTTAGTTGCTTTCGGCCTTCTCCCTGTATCTATCAGGTAGATTGCTGTGCTTTGCTGTATTGAGTTTACAAGCAAGGTCTATTTTCTACTTTCCCTTGCTCCCTCCTAGGGCAATCTGTAGGAAAGCTGTGCTGTTACCCTTCCTGCTGAAGGTGTCTGAAGGTGGTGAGTGGGAGGCTGCAAACAATCTGTAGGAATTCAGATGCTGCTGTCTGAAAGAAAATGTGACAAAGTACATGTGTGGGAGAGTCTTCTGAGGGAGAGATTGAAGCTGTTTTCATATGCATAGGACATGGACAAGCTGTGCAAAAGCTTTGCAAATCCTCTACCAAACACAGAAACTGTCCCATATTTTCATCACTTCCTTGGTTCTTACCCAAGACTGTTGCAATTTGTGGCAGTTTGATAGAGGCCAATTTCTGTTCGCTGGAAAAGTTTCTTGTTTGTGATACGCCATAAATCTCCAGTCATTTAAAAACATTAAAAACCAACCAAACAAAAAAAACAGGAACAAAACCCACCCACTGAATTATCTCTGTCCTTCTATTGCACTGGAGGAGTTCAATTTTTTTTTGCCTCTACTGTGTGAATGTAAGTAGATCATCCAATTCTTACCTTTCTTACCCTTCTTGGTATGGAGAGGGACTAATAACCAGTATTCTGCATTTTGTTCTTGATCTTTTCTTGTCCTGGTTTGTTGCATGATTTTAGAAGTGAAAAATGTTCTTCCTCTCTGTTCCCCATTAGTAAAATGTGTGTCATGATTTTTACCTATTTAATAAATACTGGATTTGATGATATGATGAGCAAGTTCAAGGGGGACTGGCTAGCTTGCTACATTAGACTTAAATGCAACAGTTATTCTTGGAATCTGTTAATTAACATTAAGTAATTGAGCTTTCTAAGGGGAGATCAGTAATTTGAATTGCTGGCAGCAGGAGGGTTTTTTTTTAGGGAAAATGATCTCAATGCTCTAATTCAGCAGGTTCCCTGCAAGGATCTGACAGCACTGTTGTGAGTAAGGCTGAAAATATACATTAGCTAGTACATGAACATTTTTTGTTTATCACATTAAAAAAAAAAAAAAAACAATTGAAATACTTAAAAGCTAGAATTGTAGTGGTGAAACAGAAGATGCTTTCTGCTATTTATTATAATTTTTTTCTTCCTTAGCTTTTTCAAGGTTTGAGGTGAAATCGGAGTCTTTCCAAAGTTGTTTCTACCATTCTCTGTCAGAGAATATTGCCTGCAAACAATCCCAAAAGACATTAGGAATCTGCACAATATAAACTTGCTTATCATGCCAAGTGTAGGGGGTGTGGCAGATAACTGAGCGAAGCACAGGGCTGCACAGCCTTCAACAGATGGGTTGAAGAATAGTGTTTAATATTACTTTGGTGGGTGAGGTCACAAACTTGGTATGTGAAGTTGTGAAGTATGTTTGTACTTAATGGAAGACAGCATGTAAAGAAAGGAAGTAATGATGGGAGTTTATTACATATACAGGCAAAAAGTGATAAATGGAGATGTAAAGAAAGACTTGTTATAAGAAGTGATGACAATGGGATGTTTTCAGCTTGTCTATCAAATCAAATAGCCTCTTAATGTTAATTTAAGAAAAATACATTAAATTAAAAAGTTTTTAAAGAAGCTATCCAGGCTAAGGATAAATAGTGATTGGATGGTTGCAGTGGGTAGGATGTCTAAACAATTCTTCAGAAGCCGCTTTCTGTTAAGTGAAATCTGTTAACGGGACCTCAGGGCTGTCGCTTGCCTGGTGTGTGGCTCTGAATGCCTGGGTCCTGCACTCCTCAGATCTGTGTGTCTTGAAATTATTTAATTGAGAGCAGCATCTTGCATGTTGGCAGAGACCTCTTCAATCCCGTTATATACTTAAATCTTCCAGATTACCTTTCCTAAACTGGAGACAGATTTTATATGCTTATGTTTTCTTTAATGGGGCTCTAGTGCAGTTATGCTGAAGAAATTTTAGCTAAAAATGCTAACTCTAACTTCTCTCAGCAATGTGCCACAGGTAACTTACTGTATGTTCTTTCATCCCATGAAATACTGCATCAGTATCCATTGAGTATGTTTATCTAATCAGACATTCTTGTTAATCTAGAAGAAAAAGCTTAACAACACACGCACAAAAAAAAAACCCAAACAAACAAAAGAAACAACCAACCTCAGAAATCTGAAAATACCTACAGTACTAAAGGAGGTGACATCCAGTTGGCATTTTTCTGAAAAAAGTTGGAAGTTGTTCTTATATGCCAGGAGTTCCTGGAAATGAAAGTGACTGATGACAGTGTGTGCCAAATTTTAGAGTTATTAAAACTAAGTGTACTGATGCTAGGTTTTGCTTTTTCTCTGTGCAGTGTAAAAGCAATGCAGAGTATCATAACACCTCAGTATATCTGGAGACAAGACACTTTATCTTCTGGGAATTATGGTATCAGAACTGGCACTGTGCTTTGTTTGAAGGTAAGAACTCATCAGAGATTCACTGCTCCAAAGCGCACTTAAGCCTGGAAGTGTGTTGTCACTTTGCTACTTCAGTCTGACTCTTGTGCTGAAATTAGAGTAAAACGAAACCTCAGAGCAGGTAATTGGTTGGGATGATGATAATGTGAGCTCATCCCTTGAACTCAGGGAAGGAAGCCTGCTTAGTCATAGAGCTAGCTGTGCTCGGCCAATGAAGCTGCCAAGTGTGAGCTTTCCTGCAGAATAGTCATGCTGCAGCTTGAACATCTATCACTTTGGCTTAAAATATGGGCTGTTATTATTAAGATGACCTACAAGAAATCATAAAAGTCAACGTTGTGATATTTTATCATCTAACACTAAATGCATTAAGTCCCCCCCTCTTGGAGACTTCTCAGTTACAATTTCTTTATTTTTGCATGCAGTTGGGAGAGTTGGAATTTTCACTGTCTTTTGTTTGAAGTACTTGCAACACTTTTCCTCTCTAGTAGTGTCATTTTCACTATCTTGGTTTTTGTACTGCTGTAACTTCAGTTCTTCAATGAGTACAGTCTTCTAGAGTGACAAAGTAACTTCTGTAAGAGGCTTGCCATATTTTTAGAATCCTCTTCGTGCGACACAGAGATGCATATTCCCTCCTCTACTTTAGGTTATCTCTGAACTTTTTTTTTTTTGAGAACTGTGTGTCTTGATACTCTTTCTACATCTCTTTCCTAAGTGAGAGTAATTCTAAACCAGCCTGAGGTAGGCTCTGTAATACCCATGGCTCCCTATCTAGTAGTGGAGTATCCACAGCAAGTGGAGGCTTGGAGAGCCCCATAAATGCAGCACCTTCTAACAATAGAGAACTCTGTTGCTAAAGGTCTTCTGGATAGTTTTGAGGGTGATGGTTGCAAACTTTAGCCATCTCTATCAAGATGAGCATCAGGGGTGTGGTGGGTGGTTTGTTTGGTTGATTTGTTTTGTTTGTTTCTTTTTTAAGGGTTGAAAATAATCATTGAAGTTGTATGCCAGCTTTTGGTTAGTTATCTTTGTATTCTTCCTCAAAGGTAGAAAATGTGTTTCAGCAGAGCTTCTAAATGTTGTGTTACAGGTTTAAATTTCAGCTAGTGGTACTGTTCTAATACACACACACAAAAAAAGAAACATGTTGTTTCTATCATAGTTATGTGATTGATCAGTACGAAACGCACAAACATCAATGGATGGAAAACTACTATAAGATTGTTTGGTTTGGGGGGAAAATACTTTGTAATAATCTAAAAGTAAGATAATATAAACCACTATTATAGTTATTAATCAGGCACTGTGATTAAGCTGTTAGCTCTGATAAATTTCTAGCAGTGCTACAAAAGGCAAGGAGAGAGAGTAACATTAACACTCCTGGGAGGCGTATACCAACCTTTCCACCTCTACGTTTTTGCTATCATGCAACCAGTTTCCTGTTGTGGAATAATTTTTCTTCTCATAGTGATGTTTTGAAGTGGGATTTCATCAAATAAGTTTTCACTCACTGATGTACTGGTATTCCAATTTAAAGATTTTTTTCCATCTCACATGTCCATAATTTCTCCTAGAGTTATTTTAGTCTTGTTGAAAGAGGACTGGAAAATGAGCTGAGAAGTTGCGCTTAGAAAAGGAAGGAACGCCCTGCCCTGGCTGTGTGATATGTGGTGGCAGAGGTCCATGGTTTGTAGCCAGGGCGAAGGGGGAGGGAGTGGAGGGAACAGCTATGTAACAGACTGAGGAAGTGAGTCACTTCTCTGTGAAACACAGGCCTATGGTTCTACTAGAACTGGAGCCAAGCCTGGCCTCCAAGGTGGAAGTTGCGTAAGTTAATTTAAACCCTTTGTCTTTTCCTCCTCATCGCACTACCAACTCTGCCATAGTACTAAAGCCTGCACTGTAGCCATATCCGTTCAGAGGAAACTCAAGTTACAGAGCTTTAGTGCGCTGTATACTTCTGTTTTATTATTTTTCATTTTATATAGAGAGACTAAAGGATTTATTTCAGGTTTTGGTGGAGTGTGTGTGTTAATCTTACCGGCTGTGTGCTGATCTGTGAAATTCAAGGGCAGTTTTTATGAGAAGTAGCCTTGTTCTTTCTTGAAAATTCCTTTGAGTACATACAGTACAAATAGGAAAACTGCCATTTCATATAAAGAAAGATTTCAGCTGCAGTTGATCCCTAAATTGCATGTTTGTTTCTAAAACACTTTGTGACTCTGGAATGAAGTGTACTATTTTAGTAATAAGTATTAGTGAATTTGCAAACCTGTTTTCATCAGTCAAGAAAAATGTTTCTCTGATGCTTTCAGGTGTCTGAGATTTAAGGCCATTTAGTTGATACGTACAAATGGTGCTTTATTGAAAGTTTTCCACATAATTCTTGATGACCAGCTCAGCTCAGGTGGGAAAGTTCCAAATGTTTTGCCAAATCCCTGAAGAAGTACAAATCTATAATTGTTGTTCATGCCTGTGCCTCTGATGCCTGAGAATTAAGTCCATTCATCAAAGGAAACTTTATTTTATGGCAAAAAGAATGCAATAAATATCTTAATATCTTAAATCCAGCTTAAAATATCTTACAATCTATCAGAATTATATTGGCATAATCTGGCTTGAAGTGTTTGTCAAAACGAGATAGTAATAGAGACTTGCCTATCAGTACTGGTTTGTTATTAGCTTTACAGTTTCACTAAATGTAAAACTAATTATCTTAAAAGGCTATAGGTGTCCTAATAGAAATACTTACATATGTACTATATCCATATGTTAGGGAAAAGAAGACTGGAATTGTCCCAGGCTCCATGATCCAGAAAAACTTTCTCTGTTAAGCTTGTAGCTTTACATCAAAATGTTTGCTAGTGTTCAGGACCAGTTGTAATGATCTGCCTGAACTGCTTTGCCATGAGTGTGACCTGAGCAAGAGCAGTTGCTTTCAGCTGTTGGAAAAAGCAATCTGAAAGGTTGAGCAGGCTCTTTTCTTCAGCATGTAGATGCCTGATAGGCAATTCTAAATTGGAAAGTGTTGTGGTTTGTCTTGTCAGGCAGGCAGCTCAGCACCACACAGCTATTTGCTCACTCTCCCCAGGTGGGAGGGAAAGAATCAGAAAGGTAAAAGTGGAAGAATTTGTGGGCTGAGATAAAGACAGTCTGCTAGGTAAAGCAAAAACCAGGTGCACAAGCAAAACCAAGCAAGGAATCCATTCACTACTTCCCATCTGCAGGCAGATGTTCAGTCACTCCCAGGAAACAAGGGCTCATCACACGTATTACTTTATTGGGAAGACAAACATCACTGCAAATGTTCCGTCCTTCCTGCTTCTTTTCCCCAGTAGTTATTGTTGAGCACAATGCCATGTTCTATGAAAAATCCCTCTAGTCAGTTTGAGGCTGTGCCCCCTCCCAGCTTCCTGTTTCCCCCAGCTTTCTCTGTGGGAGGTCAGCACGAGAAGTAGAGAAGTCCTTGGCTCTCTGTGTAAGCGCTACTCTGCAACAACTAAAACAGCAGTGTGCTATCACGACTGTTTTTACCAAAAACCCAAAACGCAGCATCATACAAACAACTTTATCCCAGCCAAAACCATGACAGAAAGCAACTATAATTATGGGGAGTTAGTAGGGGATGATGAGCTGCTGCCTGATTCTTTTCTTCAAAATGGTCACTGGAGCATCTTGCTGTGTGTTTGGCTGCAGCCTTAGTGTGCATGTGTGTTTGAATGTCTTTGGGAAATGTGGCCTGACGCATTATTTTTCTCTTTGGTGAGTCATGAGGTTTTTGTTTTGTTTTGCTTTGTGTTTTTGAGTTCAGATTATCCTGGCTGATTGTCCAGATGAGAGTTTAAGAGAAAAGCATTTAGAGCTTGATTAGTCAGAAGTCTGTGTGCAATTGGGTATTGCATCATGCAAATATATTTTATCTATTTTGTAAAACTAAGTTGTTTTACATTCTCTTAGCAAGTCATATCTATTATTTCTTCACGCACTGTCCTGATCTTTGTTTCCATCAGAAGTAGGACAGATATGCACATAACTGCTTATTGCATGAGTGTTTATATTCCAGTTGTCTGTTGATGATTCACTGTAATTGCTTCTCTATTTCAGGACCTACAACTAAGTGGACCCTACTGACCTGTGAACAACGAAGGATAAGAGTGAAAAGAAGTGTGAGAAACACACAAAGAAAAAGGAAGTGGAGGCACTTTCATCTGGACTTCTTTCCTGCCCTTTATTACTAATACTGAATGGAAAAGAGAGATTTATGTGCCTTTTCTCCCCCAGTCTCAGGGATGGGTGTATTATAAATACGGTGCGTGCAGCTGGAAGAATAGACTGAACCATGAATCTTCAGGCTCAGCAAAAGTCTTCAACCAAAAGGACTGGGAAACGAATTACTTATTTTAATGAGCATGATATAACTGTGTCATCAAAAGAGCCACAGCAGCAGCTTAAAGAAGGACAGTATTACGGTCATGGAGGGAATATTCCAGCCTCCCAAACTATGGAGATTCCTCACACAGCAGGATTAACAAGTGCCCCCAGCAATGTTGCTTTGATGAACTCAGTTTACAGTCAAGATAGGGGAGAATCAATGATGATGTCCCAGCCAGTAACAGCTGTCAAATGGCAGAATTCACTAATGGGAAACAGGTTGCCAGAGAGAGGCGATGCCCACTGGCAATCTCCATCTGCAATGTGGAACCACAGTATGGTTTTTGGGAGCAATCCAAAAGGACCCCATGCCAATGCAGGTGCCCTGGGCTTCTATGGTCACCCAGAAGCTCTTAAAAGAAATCAAGAGAAAGGAGTATTTGTGTCTCAGATGGATTTGTATGAAGATGCAGTCCAACAAATGATGTCCCAGAAGGCTCAGCTGGAGCAGCAAGCTCTGGTTAGACAGCAAGCACAAATGAATTCCTTTCATCAGATGCAGAAACAGCAGCAGCAGAATCAAAGTCTGCCATTACAGCCTTTTCAGCTTGCATTTGGTCACCAAGGCCAGAAGCAAGGTCTTCCTGAATTATTGCATGTCTTTCAAGAAGCCCCAGCTTCTTCCACTCCAGCATTTACTGCTCAACAAAAACAGCAAGCTCTTCCCCAGCTACAACTGTTTGAAAATTTCTATCCTCAGCAGCAGCAGCAACAACAGGCTGCCACACAAGCTTTTGGTCTACAGCAAACTACTTCCATAGCACAGCCTCATGTGGCAGCTGCAGCACCTCAGCATCACATGATGGCACACCAGTTTCAGCAAACAGAGAGGAACCAGGAACTATTCAAGGCTCTAACAGAGCAGAACCAACAGACTGTGCTACCTCAGACCCAGATTCCTTTTCCAAGAAGGTCGCGGAGACTCTCCAAAGAGGGCGTCCTGATGACATCTACAGGAGAAGCGTTGGCTTCCAAGCAGGCAGAAGAACAATCTGGCAATTTATTTCTCCATCACTGGCAAACACATCAGCAAGAGGTCCCATTACAGCAGCCGCTTGAATCACTGACCCATAACAAAAGTAGCTATTCACATCCCAAGAGAATGGATCAGGGGCAGAAGGATGTCCTGGCCAATAGTGAACTGTGCCAGATGGAAACAGACAGGCACGCCATCGCTCAGAATGGCAGAGATGCAGAGAAGCAGACAGTAGCAGCAGAAGAAAACACTCCAAGAACTAATGACTTTCAGGGTGTTAGAAGTGGTGTAATCCAGAGTACACGAAGGAGACGGCGTGTTTCTCAAGAAGCCAATTTGCTAACTTTGGCCCAAAAAGCTGTTGAGCTGGCTTCTCTTCAGAATGTCAAGGTAAGGCATGCGTCCTAGCCAGTGTAGTACGAGTACTATTTTAGACAACAGAATAGGGCTGAAATGCAAAGGAATTTATGTACTGTGCAGGATTGGATTGTCTCTTGATGCAAGAAGTGCTGTAGTGCAGTAGGGGCAGCTCCGTAGTCATAAGGGCAGTTATACTTCACTAATACTGAATGAGATTTTAGTTCACGACTTCAAAAAACAAATGTTTTCTGCTTAGGCTTCAAGCTGATCAGGAATTCAGGGTGATGAATATAAACAGTTCACATACCTTTTGACCATTCTCCTCCTTTTATATTAAGACTACTGCTTACGTGCTATTTTTCAGTTGTAGAGGTTGAGGTGTTTCTAAATTGTGCTATATAAAATTACGTGATGCTACTTGCTTGTTCAATATTACCCATATATCAAAAGCCTAAGGAAGCCTAATTTACTTTAAGAAGTTGTGCTGGTTATAAAGGTATCTTTTTTTTTTTCCTGAGAATGTCCAGCAGCAGCTGCTCAGAGATTGATAGTCTGAGCACAAAGTCTGCATGTAGACTTTCTGTAGGACTTGAACAGGGAAGAAATTGTGTGGAGTGACAAGGTAATTCTCTACTACTATCCTCTTAGCGTTCCATCAGTCTAACTGTCCAGTATGTATACAGTTTGGCAAGATGGCAAGGCTCAAAATTAGCATAGGAGCGGCAAGTGGTAGCTTTTTTGTTGTTTCTTTATGAGGTGTGCTTTGCAGTTTTCTTTTGGGTGTGGGTAGACTAATCTTTCAACGAGTGCCTCTTAGGAGAAGTTAAGATACACTTTTCTTCGGAAGCTTTGTTGCTAGGGAGTGACGAAATACGGCTGTTAAAGCATGAGCTACTTTTACCTACAGGTTTGCCGCTCAAGTTGCTGACCAATCAGACAACAAAGGGAAGGAATTTTTTTCCCCCTTCTGTTGGTATTCTTTCTTCCTAGTCTGCCTGTGGCTGTTTTTTTTTTCCAATCTTTTCCTAAAAGGAATATGCTTCTTGAATAAAAGATCTGGGCTAAGAAACAGTGAGACGAATATCTATAACCTAGTCCATCTCTTGTACCAGCAACCAGTAGCTGTCACTGTTATGAATCCTTTTTGCTCTCACACCAGTTGAACAAGCTGTTTACCAGCAGGTGAGATACAAACTGCAGTCTGATCAACACAGTGGCAAGAGAAAACTCACTAAGCAGCTGGGAAAAGGGCCTGACAGGTGAAACAAGAAGTTACTCACTTGAAGACTTGTCTGCTTGTGTTTTGATTTATAATGCAAAGACCAGAAAAACAGTCTGACAAATGCTCGTTTGCTCTTTGTAGCAAACAAGCAGCTTGTTTGCTTCCATGGAGGCACTAGCTGAAGAGCTTTTTGTGTTTGGATCTCTTCAGGCTTCCAGGATGAGGTTTGGAAGGAGGTTAAAATTCTTACCTTGTGTCTGATCAACTTTGTCTCTAAGGAGATTGGATATCACATGAGAGAAAAAGAAAACATTTTCGAGAGAGTTGTCTTCTCTTACCAGTGTCTTTCTGATAGGAACAACCAAGAAGCCTTCCCTGGTACAGATTATGCAAAGAGCATATGATTAGGCTGTAGGATTAAATTATTGATGAAAGAAGACACATTCATAATTTCAATTAGTTGTTTGAACATTCCAGTGTAGTAGGTGTACGTATATGTGAAAACATTATTTTGGACCGCAGTATTGAAATATACGTGCAGTGTCATAAATGATGCTTTGCACCAGAGCTGCCCATCTACTGTGTCTGCCTTTTTCAGGTGTTTGTTTTGTTGCTTACAGATTGCAGTGAAATCTCAACTCTTAGTATTACTGTTTCATTTTGAATATATCTGCTGTATGCGATATCTTTTAGAGACGACTTGAGGAGTATACATGTTCAATACCAAAATGACTGATCGGTTTCTGTGGATCTACTGAAAGACTCTAGGCCAGTAGTGCATCCATCAGTATTTATGCAAGAGTCCAAATGGAAATGCAACGGGTTGCACTTGTGGAGATGTCCAGCAGCCCTCCTACCACCACTTCTGTAATAGGGATACTGAAGTGGCTGAAAATCACTAGCAATTTGACAAATGATGGTCCTGTCCCTTGTCTGATTATTCCTTTTTGCCTATCTCTGAGCAAAATCAAACTGTTTAGAAAATTATTTAGTTTTATTCAAACAAATAGCTTGACTCCAAAATCAATTGTATCCCCTCCTAATAAACCATAAGTATGTGAGATATTTCACTGCTGTGGAGCAAAGCATCTTGTTGGAGGCTGTCTGAGCTATTTATATTTATTTCTCAGTGGTGCCTTTTCTTTATCTCTTCTACTGTTCCAGTCTCCTCCCTCCCCTTTTCCCTAGAAGTGGTCATCTTTCCCATCTTCAGAGAAGAGAGAGCTTTTCTGGTTACCTCGTAGACATGAAAATAAAGGGAGCATAGTTAACCCATCGTACAGCCAAAGCAATGTGACAGCTTGTGTGTGATTAGCTGCCATAATTTCCTCCTTGCAGTCAGGAAATAAGTTCATGTCTCTTGACCTATGGAGATCTTTGTATATCACACAGGAAGTATCTGAGGTTTGTAGTCTGGTCAGAATTGGTGCTTGTTCACATATCAGTATTACCTTTACTTGTACCTGACAGACTAATGACAATACAAACCTATGAAGTATTTACCAGAGTGTTTGCAATAGTGGTAGCTATGCAAGGAGAAAAAAACAGTCATCTGTTAGGAATAAGACCTTTGTCTGCAGCAGTGTCAAAAAAAATAGTATCAGTGTGTAGCGGAAATGCTAAGTCACAACCTGAACCAGTGATTGAGCACCTGGTGGGAAGGCAGGGCCAACCCAGGGGAGCTCAGGTAAATGCAGTGCACCTGAGTGATTGGAAGGGGTGGAGCTGGGATCCACACCTTCCCAGACCTCATTTCAGGGTTGGCAGTGGAGGCAAGGGCAGCTCTTGCTGGAGATCCTTGCCTACCTGAGGCCTTCCAAAGGTGAGCAGCTTTTTTTCTTTGTTTCTGCATCTACAGCTGCTGCACTTGGGCTTATCCTCATCTGCAGCTTGGGACTCTGCTACCCTGCTGTCATTGCTGTGTTTTCCATCACATTATAGCGTTACACAGTGCAAGTAGCCAGAGACCGCTCTTAATGCTGGTGCACAGATATCTACTGTTAATCTCACTGCTGAAAGAATATTCTGGAGATACCCCAGTTAGTTAACTAGTCTTTAGTAATAAGGTGATAATCAGCACGGATCTCCTTGATGAATGGAGACCCACGTATAGCAGTATGAACCTGTGTATAAGTTGCTTCTTTGGGCGTCTTTGTCCAGTAGATGACTTGTTTATCTTTTTAAAAAGATGTTTCCATTGGTCTCTCTTTCCTGAAGGTGAGAGGCTACAACAATTTGCAAGAGCCCCTTAATATCTAGAAGTAGTGGTCGTGAGCATCATATCTGTCAGCATGATGAATGTCCTTCAAAAATCCAAGATTGGTAACCTCATGGGACAGTATGGGTGCCAGTCACCATTCTGGAGCGAAGGGATGTTCTCAAAGCTCATGAATTCCTTCTACAGCACAGTCTGTGCCTGTTGATGCCAAATGTGACTTATCAGTTCTATGTTTCATTGTCATGCAATGGGGGATGATACCTCCAGTCTGTGAAGAAGCAGCCGAATTTTGAAACTACAGTGCCGGGTATGGGATAAAGCTTACTGTGCTACTCTAATAAAATATCTTGCAGGTAGGAAGTCCTAAACCTCTTTGTTCTGATTAATTTTACTTGCTTAGGCTTAGCACCTAGATTTAGGCCTCTTGTAGAGTCCAGAGCTCCAGCTTCAAGCTCTGGCTGATCTGGCATCTTGTGACAGTGAGGTTGCACTTCTCTCAATATAAATATAGTATCAAAGTGGGACTTCAGTCTAGTCCTTCTAGCTGTTAGATTGATTATTTGTGCGTCAGCTAAAGCTAGTTCACTCTCCAGTGAACACTGCTCTCTTGATCTGTAACAACACTGAAATGACAGGAGAGTTTTGAAACCTTACAACAGAATCTTCTTATGTTAAGATTTTTATTAGGATTAGGTATTTTTAGTGGTGTATGATCTCTCATAGTACCTGAGAGATAATGTGCCGTAGTTTCCACTTCACAAAGCTGTTCACATAAATTCCTCATTAGATTGTGACTCTGACGGAGAATGAATTTGCATACCAATCACTTTCCAAACAGCATGAAGTTTGAGAGACGTTCTGAAATGCCTAAAGAAGCATTTTCTACAGTTTCTAGATTATGCTTGTCTGGAGTTTGTGAAGGACTTTTGCATCCCTGAAGGGAGGTGTTATTGGAAGTTGTCCTTTGACATCTGGCTTCCAAGTGAACCGGCAATTACTTTGAAGGAGTAGTCCTAGAGTGGAATGAACATGCAGATAATCATTTGAAGGAGTAGAAATCACTTATCTAACAGTATCTTAAGTTATCTGGTGTTCCAGTACCGTGTGTCTGTTCAGTAACTCATCATCCATTCTTATGTCCTTGAAGCTCAGCTTTTTAGAATTTCCATGAGTAAAAGCAAGAGATGTGGAAGCTGTAACACCAATGCAAAACATGCTGGTTTTTAGTTATGCTTTGTTGATTCTACTGAACAAAAGTTCTTCAGGCAATTTGGAATGTGAATCTCAAAGGCTCCGCTTACAAATAAAGAAAGCTGCTTCTGTTAAGTAAATTGGAAAAAATACACTAAAAACCTAGCTTATTTTCTTTCTTTATGAGAGATTTAAGGTTACCAAGTTTCAGTCTTTTCTGGTACAGAAGTCTAATATTTGAAATTAATAATTTGCAGCTTATAATCATTAGTAAAACTGAAGAACCTTTGTGGAAGTAATATGGCAAAACATTTGAGACTTGAGGGAATCCTCAACTAATTCTAACAAATGTTGATCATGTTTTTGTCAAGTATTCTTCCTCCAATAATGCTTTTCAAATCCCTTTCAGCTTGCAAATTGCATTGAGAAAGTTGATATACTGTGCAAGTGAGAGATCATCTGATTCGTTATGCAAGCGCTACAGAAATTTCAAGTAATCTATCTTTCTTCTCAGGAATCGGATACTTCAGAAGAGAAGAAAAGTGTGCTGATCGCAGCTCCAGGACCTACAGCTGCTAAAAGTGTTGTGGAATTTGCCAGTTCTTCACCAGCTCCCAAAAAAGCCCGGGAGGACAGCAGCCTTGTGCCTCTTATCATTCCTGTATCTGTGCCAGTGAGAAAAATTGACTTGCAAAACCTTGAAAAGGAGAAGTCTGAGGATGGGAAACTCCAGAGAGGCCAAACAAATGATCGAACTCCTTGTGAACGCAAGCCTTCTGTGATAGTCACTCGGAGGCGATCTAATCGTAATACTAACATGGAAACCTCAAATCAGGTATGGGCAGGTGAAGAAACCAAAGAGAGCCATAGCTGTTACTCCTAATTACATATTTTTTACCCGTAAGCTTCTCTATTAAAGTAGTTTGATCTCATGGTTTGAACTTGGGATGGGGCAATGATTTTCTTTTTATTTCACACTACTGCCACATATTTGAAGTATCACTGGCTTTTCGTGACCTATTGCTACTACTAGTACAGCCAACCAATGCTGCACTACTAAACAGTAGAGTAAATAAAGCCAGATGAACAATAACACTGAAAAAGACATATTTTGTCTCCTTGAGAAAAGAATTCTTTCTCCATATGTATACAGATAGTAATAAATTGTGAGTAGTGTGTATATATCTCCAAGAATGAATAAAATGGAAGCTGAAGATTTATTCTTATGAAATTGAAATCTCTTTCTGAGGTTTTGGAGATCAGTACTTGAGTTCCCTTTCAGCATATTGGTGGTCAGTGGGTTTTTGTTTTTTAAACTTTTTTTATCTGTTCTCTTGAGAAGTATATTAGAGTATTCTGATACCAAAGATAAATGGCAGGCATGTAAGGAGGTTTCTGTGCATTTCAACACACAACCATTTAAGACAATGCTGTGATATTTTCTGCTATTCTCTTATCTCTATCTGATATCACTTTATTTGTGTCAGAGTTCTGCTGCACTTATATGTGCTCTTTAGTAGCTACCATCAGATTGTTATCATCTTTCCAAAGGTTGAATCAGACACATTTGTGATTCCTGTAAAATACAGCTTCATAAACACTTGGAGATAGTGTTGTTACCTAATAGTTCCCACATAGCTCCCCATCGTCTTCTGCTTTTTCCCTTTGCTAATTGTTGAGACCCACCCTCCACAGCTGCCCTATCCAGATTTTGAGCTACCATGGAAGAACGTTGTCATCTTGCTGAAATTTTTCATGTGACTTAAGAGCTTATAATGAAATTTAAATATATAACCTTTTTCTAATAGCATGAACACGCTGTTCCAAAGGATGAAGCAGAGGGCTTTGCCCGGAAACCAAAGCAGCGCCCAAGACCTGAGCCGCTCTTTATACCACCAAAAGCTGGCACCTTTATCGCACCACCTGTTTATTCTAATATTACACCGTATCAGAGCCACTTACGGTCACCTGTCCGTCTGGCAGACCATCCTTCTGATAGGAACTTTGAACTACCTCCTTACACTCCTCCACCAATTCTTAGTCCAGTGAGAGAAGGATCTGGGCTGTATTTTAATGCTATCCTCTCTTCAAGTGGTCATCCAGTTCCACCTCCAATGACTCCTAAAAGTGCTCACAGAACTCTGCTTAGATCAAGTAAGTTCCACTTTTTCTTTCCCTTCTTCCCTTCTTGGCTAATTTGTGCTTAGGAACTTAGGAACTGTGGAGCAATAGAAGGATAATCGTGACTTCTGGAGTATGTGAAAATGAGATTTCTTGGTGATAGAAAGCTAGATGGGGTAGCTAGGATGAAGGGATTGCAGCGCTCCTTCCATCAGTCCATAAATGTTAAGATGCATTCACAAGTAATCTCCAACACCCCCTACTGACATTCTCAGGAATGAAAAAGTCAGTTCATTTTCTATAATAGCCTGTCATTATCTTGGGCTGAACGGGCAGTAAGTAGTTATTAGTAAGATGTAAAAGCTGAGTTAATCTTGGACATCTTAAACTCTTTTAGTGTATGGGTACCTGTTTTGAAATATGGATACCTCCAACAGATTTATAAGCTGTGTGAAGAAAATATCTCATCAGAAGATGATGAGTCTGAGCAGTTCTTTCTTTGCCTTGCAGACAGTTCAGAGGTTACTCCTCCTGTTCTTTCTGTGGTGGGAGAAGCCACCCCAGTCAGCATTGAACCGTAAGTACCCAGCAGCGTGTTAGCCTGGTAGTAAACCTGCTTCTCTTCCCACTCCCAAACCTTTGACCTGCTCCACGTATAGTTGATATATCCGCTTAGAAACATTAAAGCTATTCCTATTAGTGACTCAAAATATAAATGATCTTTTAAAAAAACAACTCTGTGCAATAAATAACATTTGGGCAAATGCAGTTTTTAATTCTGGCGGTTTTACCTACTTTCTATTACTATGGAGCTGTCTCTGGGCTGAAATAGCATTGGTTAGCTGAGTGAGTTAGGTGAGTCTCTCTTGTTTTGTTATGTATGCATATTTGGAAGCTCTATAATTGTTTGAGAGTGGGAAAATAATGCTCCTTTAATGAAAGACCAAAGAAGAATAAGGACAAATGTAGTTAGATTTCAGATGGGCTGCTCAGATTTCAGGTTATCCATGTGGCATGTATTAGCTTCAGCACAAATGTGAACATGGTTTTGTTCCTTCTTAGGCCAGCTCAGTCTGAAAGCATGGTAGCCACTTGCATGCAGTGTGTGTCCTGAACTAATAAGCTTAATGAATCTTTTTAGTTGTTTGTGTGCTGGGAAAGCTCAGACATTAAAACCTGGTGGCATTAGGGAACACAGTTTGGAAATACTGAAACTGGAGTTACAATTTTAGGCTTGGTGCCAGTCCTGCTAAACCTATCAGGAAAAGCAGAGCTGCAAGTGTCTCTGTGCGGCCCTTGTAACCTCTGGAAATGTTATCAGTTGGAATTAAGGCCTGTAGAACTGCAAAGTAGTTCCAAATCTGTTTAAACTCTTGCAAAATCTAAGCATAAAGATGTATGGCATGGTGATAGCCATGTGACATAACATTCATGTGGCTCTACGTTTCCAACCCCCTGCAGTCAGGAATCTCTGCTCTAACCGCAGCATATCTTGTTAATGCTTGAAATTTAATTTAGACCATCTCCAAATAAGTACGTTGTCTTTTACCTCCAAAATTGTCCATGTTTTAAAGATTAGCTGTAGCATCTGCTGTCGACTTATAGGACTTCTCCCCCTTTCTCTGTCCTGCCTGTTTGAAGTTCAGGTTTTGTACGTTTTTGGCAGCAGGCTGTCCTGAGCTGATTTAAACCTATTGCAATTGCAAATAAACTCAGGTTATTCTTGTCACCTTCACAAATTCCCTCAGGGCCCAGACTCTGGCTCCAGGACAACTCAAGCAGATAATCACTATTTCTTTGCTTCTGTATCTTGTATGCACCAACAGCAGTTCAAACTCATTTATAGAAATAAACAAGCACAGATTTAGTTTTGGTTTGTTTTTAATCTGTTTTGACAATAGCTTAATTCATCATTTTGTTGTTGGTTGAAGCGAACCTCTTCTTGAACAGATATTTTTGTTTTCTCAGCAGATCTTGATCATCTTTGCATGATGTTACTAAGTTTTGCTGTTGCCTCTGATGATTTAAATTGCTGAAGTTAATGGCATAATATTGGCTGCGGATTCAGTTGTGGATGAAATTGTTCAAATTTGTTACTATAAAATTCAAGCCATGGTGACTTTTAATGCAAGTTCATTTTCTGTTGCCAAAAGGGAGTTAATGTGCAAAGAGCTATCTTGTAATCTTAAGACTTAGTGAACAGATGTTTAGGCAGATTAGAAAACTTTAGATTTTAAAATAACGAATTAGTGTCATTTTTTGTTGTCAAAGTAATTAGTTTTCTACCTGAATGCTAATTTGTGCAGTGTTGTGGTCTGCTGTGTGGATGCATCTTCTATAAAGGAAGGATGGCAGGAAACATTTTAAAAATTATTTTGTTTTTAAGAAAAAGAAAAAAAAAGTACAATTTGATCCATTGCTTTGCATTCTTGATTCTGTTAGAAGCTGATTATAACTTACGATTGCCACATATTGTGTTCTTAATTGCTTGCTTTGTCAGACCTTCTGCTAATGCTTCTTAGAAGGTTATTTGATTGCAGAGATTTGGAATAGGAAATGTGCTAATGAAGCTTAATTCTTCTATTTGTGAATTAGATTAATAAGGAGTTGGTGTCACACATCTGAGTGTCTTAGGTGTCTTGTAGTTCATTTCCTTTCAAGTCTTTCTTGTAGTCGCTCCTCAGCTAGCCTCAATTCTAAACTATGCCGCATGTAATTGTATCACAGGGTGTCCTGGCAGCATTGATTACAGGCAATAGCTTTTGCTATACTGAAATCTGGGTTTCCACGTTAGAGGAGTCATGGAATAACTCAGCTGCAGTGGACCTTGGGAGGTCACTTGGTCCAAGCTCCTACTTGGAGCAGACACGTTAGATCAGATTACTTAAGTAACTGATCAGCTTTTGTGGTGGAAATCTGGTTTTATTTGGATATTGCAGGTTCAATACTCGTAGGCTCTTACTGCCTAGGGACACAATAGTCTATGTTTAGTTTTAGGATAAAAGGTCATTTCTGAGATATCCCTCTTAGCTCGCATTCTTTTCCTGTGGTTCTTCTAGCTACTATTCTCCCTCTCAAAAATGAGGCCAGAAGAGTCACTGTCTGGGGACACAAAATCTCCCAGATTTCCCTAAGTATTGACAGACTTCTTATCTGTTTCCACTTGACAGCAAAGTCAGTTGCTTGTAGTTATCCCTTCTAGGGTGGGTCAGTAACCATAGCCCTTTCCTCCACTGTAAAACTGCGTACCATACCAATAGGTGAGACTAATTGCAGTGAGCAGAATATTCCACACTAATATCATTTTGCAGTCTATCACAGTGTGCTGAAATGAGGATGTATCAAGGTTTTGTTTTGCTTTTTTTCTTTTAGCAATATTTTCTCAATCTTGCGTGAAATCTCTTGCTTTTTGTTCTGCTCTCATGCTGTATCTCCCCAGTAAGATAATCAGTCAATATCATGTTTTTTCTCTTCAACAAAATAAGAAAGGTGAAGGTAGATATTCAAGAAAGGTGAATAAGTGGAAAACTATAGTTTTAATAGACATTCGTACCTGTAAAATACTCAAAACCAAACCGAGTTCTTTCTAGGGTTCTTCATTCTCCATGCAGCTTCCACTCTCATATATGAAATTGGATTACTATTCAGAAGCAGTATCTATTGTGTTGAATGAGTTTTCTAGACACCCTGAAACACTTAAAACTGTGGGCATTACAGGTGGGACGTTTTCAGCTACCTTTGTTATCCCCATGCCATGCCACTAGACGGTATCCCTAGCACTTCACTTTTGACTGGAACCGGAGATCGTGTTTTGGGGAAAATGACAGGCAGTATACGGTGTTCTGTATAAAGCTCCTCCGTTACGTTAGTTATACCTGAATGTTATCTCACCATCACCTACTGCCACGGAAGTTTTCTGAGCAGTTATTAGGAGATCCTGCTTTAAGTACAATTCCAACCACAGTTGATCGATAAGACAATGGAAACTGGTAGTGAATATAAAACCTGTTATATTTTCAGTTGCAATGTACAATACCTGAAAGCTGTTCTTGCTATATGGCAGAGCCTGCTGCATTTTGGTTTCTCCATAATTTGCATTTTTACAAGAGATGCGGACAGTTTGGATATTGTAGAAATTACCTGACTGTGACTTATCTCTTCTGCAGGCGTATAAATGTAGGAACTCGCTTTCAAGCAGAAATCCCTTCACTCCAAGACAGATCTCTGGCAGCAGCTGATGAGCATAAAGCAGAGCTGGTGTGGCAGCCATGGGGCGACCTGGAAACCAACAGAGTCACCCAACAGAATGGTAAGAATGTGGAAGGCTGGTACATAGGGCTGAGTGCCACAGCCACATGTAGGTACCTCTGTACCTCCATGTCTACAGTAGGCATAACTTAAAATTGAGCTGCCAGTTATCATGGCATATTTAAATGGTCTTGAATGCAATCTTAGGAGTAAAACTCATTTTTCTGGATTGTATGTGAGGGCTGGGAGGTTGATAGGATTTTACTTATTTATCGAGATAAAATGAGACCATTATTACCTGTCAAAGAGAGACTTGCATTCAATGAAACTTCCTTGTCTTTGTTAACATTTGAATGTCACATGTAGTCAACTTTTAAACAGATGCTCTAGAGATAATAGTATTTGGGAAAATTGAGTTGTAGACAGGAGGAGGAAGCAGGAGCTGATACAGATGCTGAAGAGGGAATGTGGGTGGTCTTGGAAGAATTTTTTTCCTAATAAAGAGAAAAAGGGTATTATGAAATGAAAACTTTGTATAGATTGTAGAATAGAGGGGGGATTAAAAAAATCTGAGGTGAAGGGAGATTGGAAGACATTACAGGAGATGAGAGTTGCAAAAACTCCATGTGTAAATAGTACTGCATGTGGCACTCTACTCTGTGACCTTGCAGTCTAATGAATTCCTTTGTCCAAATCTGACCCAAATAAATTTGCAAGGTCACTCATCATCTTGGTTTTATCTTCTGTTATGTCTAAATCTGCTTCAAAAAGATCTAATTAGTCATGTGAATTCTCTAGGAAACTCGATTTTAATCTTCTAATCTGAATTTGTTTGGTATCTCTGGGAACAGTGGAAAGTCTTCTAGCTGCTGCCTGCTCAAGCATTTTTCCTGGGGGTGGAACCAACCAGGAGCTGGCACTGCATTTCTTACATGAAGAAAAGGGAAGCATTCTGGTGAGTCTTCCCACCTTTTTGCCTTGATGTGGTGAAAGATTTTAACGAAGGCCAGGTGACCTGTTATTTGATGAATGGAAACCCCTTGAAGACTCTGTCCTTTGCTTCTAGCTCACACTGCTTAGTGTCACTTGGAGATGTTGCTGTCCCTAAAGTGTTCTTCCTGATGTACACTACCATGTTCACTCCCTATTGTTCATATTTGAAGCTTCAAACTTCTGGCTTTTTAACAGACTGTCAATCTAGCAGGGTAAGAGGAGACTGCCTGTTGAATTTTAAACGTTGTCTTAAATGTAAGCTGAGAGGCTTATCGCTTGTCAGTGGTAGCCAAAATTTAGTGGACAGTTGTATGGGAACTGCTGAGTCATGGCCTGAACCACTGATTGAGCAGCTGGGGAAAGGACCCAGTCAGCCCTGGGAGCACAGGTGTAGGCAGTTCACATGTATGATCGGAGAGGGTGGAGCCTGGCTGCACCTCTCTTAGACCTCATTTAAGGGCTGACTGCCACTGGAGAAGATCTCTGGTTGGATCCCTCCCTTATGGAGTTTCTATTGCGAGCCTAGATCTTCAGAGATGGGTGAGCACTTTTTCTTTTGTAACGCCTTTCTATCGTGCTGGTCCCTTTGTCATTACATCTTTTGTATCACCATTCTGTCACACTGATCTTTCTGATTGTTACAACAGTCAAGAATGTGATTTTAAAGTTGTCCCACTTCATGTCACAGGTATTAACTGTGATGTAGGAAAAAGAGAATAACTTCTTTTCAATTAGCTTACCAGATTAACAGTTACCTAATCTTTGTTTTAAATTTTTGTGTTGTTTATTTTAGGGAGCTCTAACCAAGCTGCTATTGAAGGGGCCAGAACGATCACCTACCCATCCTCTGGCAGATTATCACTACACAGGTTTGCTAACCAGAACAACTCTGTGCTGCCTGTATGTCTTAAGGGAATTCTTCTTTCCTATTCTTCTGGGGCAGTCTGTAACGTTAGGATAAGATTTAAGGGCCACACTTCTTCCTAGAATGTCAGATGATGGCTTGCCAGGAATTTCACATGTGCAAATCATGACACAATGTAAGAAACACTCCATCTCTCAGAATATGTGCATCTGTGAATTTGCATATGTGCGTATTCTGGTTTCCTTTACTGGGGAAAAAGGAATCCAATCCCTTATACTGAGCCACGGAGAATGCAGAATAACAATTAGTTCATCAAGGTTACCACAGTCTTTCCTTTGGGTCACAGCCTTTCTGGCATGGGTTTCCACACGGTGGAGTTAAAAGGGGTTGTGAGGGAAGACATCTCAAGCTTGCTCAAGAAAGCCAGGAGGTGAAGAGCTCAGCCAACTGTTGATGCCTGTCATTGTTTCTGTGAAATGCATGTGCCATAAACTGTCTTTTTAGTGTCATACCTAATCAGGAATTGTTAGGCTGTGTGACACTAGTTCAGTGATCTAGAGTGACCCTAGCCACTTGAGAGTGCTGATGCAAAGTGGCAGAGAGACATTTTACAGCTGCTGCCACAAAGTATAGAAATTGCATTTATTCATTATTACACACTGCTACTGCAATGCTGTTGCTTTGGTATGTCTATAAGGGAGGAGGAGATTCCGGAATGTTGATTATCGGAGGCAAAGACGCTAGAATACTAACATATTTAGGATGTCGAGTACAGTTTGCTGTTATGTCTCGTCTGGTATTGTGGATTGCTGCTGAAAGAGAAGATCCTGTTCTCCTGCCCCTACCATTTTCCTTTTATGATCTAATGACTGGACCACCACAAAGTGTCTGTTAAGCTTGCTGTTCTGTTGGAAAATATTGTAGTTCTTCTAATTAGCTGGTTTTAGCAAGCTGAACTGAGTTAACCTGGAGGAATGAGTACTAGATCTAAAATGAAGTGATGAGAGGAGGGCCAAAGTGAAACAGTAAGGGAGGGGTTAACAGCAGCCTGCAGTTATGTAGGATTAGGTGCTAAGTGAGACTGTACCCTTTGGTGTGTGCATTCCTTTTATTTAAAGGGAAATTTAAGAAAAAGTTCCTAGAAGAGTTAACATTTGAAATTGCAAGGACTTAGTTGCAACTTCTTTATCTACAGGATCAGACAGTTGGAAAGTTGCTGAAAAGAAGCTTTTCAACAAAGGCATTGCAATCTACAAGAAGGACTTCTTCTTGGTTCAAAAGCTGGTGAGTGTTTTACTGTTGCAGTTTTTTATGGCAGTGATATCTTCTAATGTTTGAACATTTAATACAGGAGATTAAATCCTGATTTTTCTGAAAGCTCATTATTAAGCACTCAGAAGATTTTGTAGAAATGTTATAATCCAGCACAGCACAAAATCTCACCAGAGATAGCTAGAACAATAGTGGTTGGGTTTATTTTTTTTGCTGTTGTTGTTTACTCAACCCTTGTACTTTCTGCGTTGCTTCCATTAGTCCACATAGTGCAGATATCGCTTCCAGAGGGCATATTTATAGAGTGCTGGTAATGTTCCAGTACAGCTTAAAGGGCTTGCTTAGAAAACTAAATAGAAACACATCCTTGATGCTGATGAAAAGGACCAAAGAAGGATATGTGAATAATGCATCCTTCTGTTTGCTGTGATGTTGATATTTAAAATGATCGTTCCTTTGTGTTTTTCACAAGGTGTGACACCTCAGTGGGAGGAAAGCACTTGAAGGGCTTAGAGCATAGAATCGGGAGCTGCATGTGTATTCTCTGAATAAAACATCCAAAACACATTTAAGTTGTAAAAGCCCAGAAATTAAGAATATACTCCCAAAGTTTCAAAATAATCCCTGATGGAGAATATGTAGATGGTCATAGGTCTGTACTGATAATTGTCCTTTGCCATATGTGTATGAAATGCATGTGGCCAAAATGGGAAAGTGCTGCAAACCTTCCTTTCCATTTTTGGAACGGAATTCTGCTCTGGTCTTCTCTGAAGTGCTGCTGTAAAAATAAAACTCTCCCATAAAACTGAAAGGCTGCTCTCAATCCTGACAGCGCAATTGGAATGTTTCAGAGGCTAAGAGGTGCAGTTAGCAGACAAAGTGCCAGGTTCTGTCACCTTTACATTGACCAGCTTTTCTTTGAGAAGTTGGTCTTGTAGTCCTCCAAATGAATAGCATTGGCAGTATGGAATGGGCTGTGGGATGGGGCACACAGGAGAAGAGAACATGGAAAATAAGGGTTTAACAGCAGTTGTAGTGAGATTGAGACTGCTAGGGAAAGAAAAGCACAAAGTGTATTTATTGCACCCTTAGTGATTGTTTATAAACCTTCTCAAAATCATACAATCCATCGTACTTTTATGTTTTCCAAACACCAGATAAAAACCAAGACAGTGGCTCAGTGTGTGGAATTCTACTACACATATAAGAAACAAGTGAAAATTGGTCGGAATGGGACCTTAATTTTTGGGGACATAGATGTTGCTAATGAAAAGTCTGTGAGAGATGAAGCTGAAGTTGACATCAAGGTAATTCCCTAAATTTCTCTCATCTCTCTTGGGCTATGGTGCAAAGTTTGATTTTGTGTGCTGTCTTGTTTGGTAGTAGAATCAAGAGCAAAAACAATCTGGCCAGTGTGGAGTTCAGACTGACAAGCTTGTGTCCTGTGTTGCATAATGACATTTACTTGCAGACATTACAGATTAACAGTTCCTTTATCTTCTGGTGAAGAGTTCCCATAGGTTTGCCCGTGTTCTTCCTCTCAGAAGAGACTTTTTCAGTGAAGAACGGGGGCACTTGGAAGAGGAAGAAGAGGAGGAAGAGGAGGCAGAGGAAGGGTTGCATAACAGAAAGAAGAGCACACTCCTTCTCAAAGATGAACAGACACTACAAGATGATTTAATAGTAAGTGCTGCACTGTGCATGTTGTGCTTTTTATACTATCTTCACTCTGCAAGCAGTTTAGAAAACACCGGGTCAACAGCTCAAGATGTAAAAGTTTCTGCCTTCTTCCAGAGCAAGGGCTGGGCTGAGGTAGCTTAGAGTGTTGCTGGTAACAAGGCTTTGTGCTGTTCTGGAAGAGCTGAGATGAGTAAGGCAAGGAAACCCAACTTAATTATTTGTAGTTGATGTACACATAGGACCACAATGAGAAGTGGGTTTTGATTTGTTTGCCTTACATTTCCCTCTCTCCAAAGGCCAGTGATGCCAATATAAGGAGTCGAGAGGCAACTGTTAAAGGCAGAATTGGAAGAAGACCGAGGGAGACGACCATGAGGCCTCGAAAGCTTATTCCTGCTCCAGTGCAGAGGAGGCGGAGAAAACAGAAGATAAAATCAGATGTTACCAGTAAAATCCAGAACACAGAAAACACATTTCCGTGTAAAAAGTGTGGCAGGTAAGAGCAACTTAGCTTCCAGCAGTAGTCATGGAACTGCAGTAGGGCAGGCCGGAGAGACTAGCAATAACTTTAATGAAGTATTACCCTACTTAATCTTGCAGATTAGGGGTTTTTACAGTGTTTTTGTTTGTTTGTTTTTAACAACTTACGGCTTTGAGATGTCTTTCATATGAGAGGTTATATTGATATTAAGATACTTCGACTTGGCTAATTACCTTCTGACTGTTCTTCAAATGGTATGAGACACTGCCTGCATTTCAATGGTGTGTAATATTTGGATGGTAAGAAAATGAGATCTCCATCTAGTTAAATCACAAAGGCTGTTAACAAATTATTGCTATGTCTGGGACTTAGCTGACCGTGCAAAGGTATATTGTCCCCGTGTCCTCAGAGAACACGTTGTACTGAAAAGGTTAGAGCTGTTAGGAGGCAGATGGGTAGGATTTGACCCTGGCTGCTGACAGAGGAGTAGGCAAGGATTCTTAATGCTGTCTAAACCAGTCTTGTGACATTTGATACCAATTCAAAATAGTTAATGGTGAGAGATAGAGGGATAGATCGTGGTAGTGCAGAACTGGGAAGAAAAAGCTCAGATGTTCCCAACTGTGTGGATAAGTGTCTGGAATGACAACTGACTGTTCACTTCCGTGTTTATTGTATTTTTACAGTGTAGAGGGAATGGCTAAAAAGTGGGCCCTGTTGTGTTAAACAGCACGTGTGTGTTTCAGACGCCAGTGTTGCCCCTCTGAATTTAGAAAGCATATTAAGAAACAAAGCAAGTAACTCAAGGGTGCTCAGGATCTCCTGCTAATACTTCAACCAGTGCACTGGCACATGCTGAGGCAGAAGTCGTGTTTGCTGTAGATGTGTTGTTGCAGTGCCAACATGGGTTCCTGTGCTGAAGCTCGCAAACTTGAGGCTACAGCTATGGAAAGCTCTTTCAGTGAATTAATGGAGGAGAAAGCTGTAAGTGAGACCAATGCTAATGCACCTATATTTCCTCAGGGTGTTCTACAAGGTGAAGAGCCGCAGCGCTCACATGAAGAGCCATGCGGAGCAGGAGAAGAAGGCGGCCGCACTGAAGCAGCAAGAGAGGGAGGCGGCAGCAGCAGCAGAGGCGGCAGCAGCAGCAGCCCACAGCCAGGCCCAGCAGGAAGAGAGCAGTGAGAGTGGGAGTAACAGCAGTGGAAGCAGCAGTGGGAGCTCGGATGAGGATGGAGAAATATAGCAGCAGGATTGAAATGGAGGGAGTAGCAAGGCTGGGACCTATCACCCTCTCAGTGGTTTCACGTTTTTTGCTTGCACTTTTCTGACCTGAACCATCAGGTCTCAGTTTCAGTGCTGCAGCCTCCTTGTGCCACACGTTCCACTTCACCTTGCCAGTACTGACTGAGCCAGAGTGGCAGACAAGAAGATTTGTTTCAGCTTAGATTCAAAACAAAACAAAAAAAACCCAACAAATAAGGTTTCTATTCTATTTATAATCATATCTGAGGTACACAATTGAACGTCACCTGCAGTGGAAGTAAGTTCTCTTGGGTCATTAAGACCTCTCTTCTTGTGCTTGTCAGGAATCATGATAACAGGATTCTTGGATATAACAGTTTCCAGACCAGAGTTAGAAAATGGTGCTCTGCTCTGAGGTGACTGTATCCAGTTACTGTGATTCTGGTGATTTCTAGATGTTTTCTTTCTTAGCAAGTTATTCTTCCTGTTACACTTTCCTGCCTTTCTAAGCGTCTATTCTGGCTGCCAGCAAGTTTTGTGGAAAGATGGTGTGTGGTTTTGGCCTCTGTTTCACAAAAAGGAAAAGTGGGATGAGCAAGATATGCTTCCTCATTCTGAGAGGAGGTTTTATTTTTCAAAGAACCCTGAGGTGGTTTTCTTTCATGCTATTAAGAACGCAGCAATGGTGTAAGGTACCCTGAGGGATTGAAGTAGTCACAGGACTTGTGAGTTGTCTCCCAATGGAAAACAAAATAGTTAGCCTTTGATTAACTTCTTGGAAAGTAGTCTGGGTTTCACAAGTGCAATTTGAAATGAAAACTGCTGGTTTTGACTTTGGTTAAAGGGGAGCAAGTTTGTTTTGTGAAAGTGAACATGGACCTTGTCTGCGTGTTGGACTGTGTGCATCCCAGAGATGGGAGGAATGAACTCATCTCTGTCAAGCTCCTTAAATCCCCCCGTGGATGGCTCTTACCTCTCAACGCATCCATTTATTTCCTATGGCAGCCCTCATTTATCTTTTGCAACTGTTGCCATTAAGAGCTTATATTTGGGGCCCTTGTTTTCCAAATACTTCCTGTCAGACAGTGTGTGACTGTGTATGCAGGAGGCTTTTCACTTACTTCCACGCAAGTGGCTGGACAGCCATGCCTGCTGGGTTGTCCTTCCATTGCCCCCTTAGCTGGCTGAAATGCTGACTTTTCCTTCAGAACTGACATGTGCCAATGGCCAAAAAAAGGTCTAGCCACCAAAAGCCTGCTGGTAAATGAAAGTTAAGATGATGCAAAGGGAGTCCTGGTGGCATAGATTGCACAGGATTTGTCTGTGCATCTTTATACCCCCTTTCAATTGTTACTTCATAAAGATGTAGAGACATCTTTGTGTCGCTTCCTTGCTTTCACAGTTGGTCAGTCCCAGCTCCCTGTTCTGGCTCCTTCAGTGCAGTGTGTGGAGGCAGCAGTTCCTGGGTGCCAGCAGTGCATCACATCCCATGCATGCTGCTGCTGCGGTGCATGGCCAAGCAAGGATCTTGGGTGGGTTACTGCACATGAAGCGTGCTGATTCTTTTTTAATTTTTTTTAATTTGGCTCTTTGGGCTGCTAGATGAATTTCAGGTAATGTGTCTACTTGTCAAGTTGCCAGTGGAAAACGGATCTGACTCAGCATGCCATCTGGTCCTCTTTTCCTGCCCCATGTAGTTTTATGCAACCATGGTTGCGCTGTCCAAGTCTGGGAGGCTGTGTATCGTACCATATTTTCTTTTCATACATATGCCTTTGTATAGACTTGATAGAAACAGTTACTACTCTTAAAATTAGTAGAATTATCATAAGGACTGCACTTTTTTCAATGTTGACAATTCTGCCTGTATGCATTTGATTTCCTACCAATGCTGTGTTTCCATTCCTAATAAAACCAGGTGATCCTGTCAGCATTGGGATGACTGCTGCATGTCCCTGGGTCTTGCTGACAAGACTATGGAAGCAGATGGCATGTCACAAACTATTACGATCTGTTCATAAACTGCAAAGAACTGAAAGCTACTCGTCGTTAAAGAGAAGCTTAAGCGTATCAGTCTTCCTATTGAGATTTTCAGTGTTATTATCTTTTTCCTCTCGTAAATTGGAGAAAAAGCTTGTCTGCCGCTATCCTGGGGCCCTCAGAGAGAACAGAAGCTTTATCACGCTGTGCCAGGACAGTCAGTGAAGCAGCTGGAACTCACAGTTCGCTTCTACTGCTGGGATTAATTCCAGTATAAAGTGATGATGCAGTTAAAATTCTGAAGTATGTTTCTGGGAAGTTGCCAGTAGTTTCCAGATCCTGAGACCTGCAGGGCAGAGCATCAGCTCAGAAACATGCAGGGCTTGTGAATATACATAAAATGGGTTTAAAACAATGTAGATGCTGTTATGCTGTTGTAATGAATGCGTTTCCTGGAGTACCAATCTCAGCTGTAGCATGGTGTACAGTTACTTAAAAGTCTGGGAAGTCCTGGAAGGACAGAATGAAGAAACTGAGATAGAGGTGGAAATGGCACGCATAGAGAAACAAGGCAAAAATGAAGATTGTTAAGGTTCATATCAGGACAAACCAACGGCTAGCTTCATGTCTTGTTTCAGACTGATCAGGAACAGTTGTTTAGGAAAAAGTAAGGGAAAGTGTGGAACAGCAGCGTAGTCCCAGCTAGAAAGTGGGGTGCTGAACTAGAAGAACTCCTTCATGTCCTCCAGGAAAACAAATGCACAGATTTGTAGCTGTGGGCTGCTCTCTGTATGGGCAGGAAATCCACACGTGTCTCTGTTTTACCGTAACACTCTGTGTAACACCTCTACTTCTCCCAGTAATTTTAGTTTCTTCAACTATGCCAGGGTAACAACGAGCCAACACTCAGCTGTGGCCCTCAGCAGTTTTCAAGGTGGCAGTAGTTTTAGATACTGCATAGCAAATTACAGTGGCAGACAACTAACAGGTGAAATCAAATACAAAGATTTAAAGAGCAAATTGTGTTACTGCTTTAAATACCAATTTAATCTTTCTAGACATGATAATGCTTTAAGGCAAGCATTATTAGTGTATTCCAGAAGAGCAGATCTTCTACCGATTCTGTCTGCTTTAGGAAATTAGTGAGTTGTTTTGCCTCTTATGAAGTGTAAGCAATTGAGGTGCTAAGAAAAAATAAGAAATTGTCTTTAATTGCACTAAAACTATGTATTTATTACATACTAAATCCAGTACTGATCACTTCTCTCCCACCCTACTGCAGTAGCAGAGAACAGCGGGATGTTACAGAGAGGCCTGTTGCTGGAAGAAAATCTAAACAGGGCTTTTTCTGAGGATAGGATGGCCGCTACAAACATGGGCTAGCATGGCTGACCAAAAGCAGTTATGTATTCCAAGTTAGTGGCAACAAATGTGTTTCCATATTGCTGGTGGCCACCAGAAAACCTTTTCTGTCGTGGTAATGAGTGAAAATGTTCCTCTAAGTGTCTTAGTTAAAAACAAGCAGCACTAAACCTGCTGCCCACCTGCTTGCAGAAGCAGTTGTACCTGGCATCTTAATTGGATCATGCCAACTAGCAAAGCTTGGCAGAGTTGTTTCCAAAACCAAACAAACAAATACAGAAAATAACTGGGGAAAAAAAAAGAAAATCCCTCATCTGCTGTAGACGAAGCATTTGAACTGAATTTGTCTGATCTGAAATTAATTATGGTATTCTGTGTAGGGGAAGATTACTTGAGGGTCTCTTCACTGCAGCACAGTGTTAATTTAAGGCTGTATTATTCCAATTATGATCTTAAAAAAAAATAATCAGTCTGTTCTGATGTTCTGACAACTTGTCCATTCGAAAGCCCTGTGCAGATTATTTTCTGTTTGAAAGCACTATCACAGATCTCCATTCTTGCTACTCTTGCTGTTAATCTAGAAAAAGGTGCTGTGCGCTCCCAAGTGGAGTTGGAACAAGGAGGGTGTCTCTTTGTGTTAGCTGTCCTTTGTCTGGGAACGAATAGAAGATACAGGCTGCAGGTCTGTAGCTGTGTGCTGATAATTTGTCCCTTACAGTGCAAAGTGAGGCTGCAGGTGGTCACACACCTAGCAGTGGCTGTATTTCCAAACCATGGCCCAGCTGGATCTCAATGCCAGCTCCAGGTGTTGCAGAGATGCTGTGTGAGAGCTGGGCTAGCGGTCACGTTTTGCCCCCCTTGTGTGTTTTTTGCCTTTCTGCCTGTGCCGTCTGCCCTTTACAGATAGATTCGTTCAGCCTTTCAGATTTGTGCTCTGCATGGGATAGCATCTCCATTTTATAAGATGATGTATATATAATTACTAGATAAATGCATGCACTCGTGATGCATATCTGATATAGCTACAGGTGTTTTGCTGTCCAGCTGCAAGAGCAACTCTGCATTTTAATGTATTGGATGTTTTTCCATTTAAAATTGGAGCAGCTTAGCTGAATAGGCTGCAGTAGCCTGGAGAACTCACTTCTGTACGCTGGAGGCCCCAGAACAGCTGCACTGACAGCTAGGCCAGGCAGGATGGCAGCTGCTTTGAAGGCAGGGAAAAGAGAGACATTCTGAAACTTAAAGGTAACCCATCTATTACTCCCATACTAGCGATGGAATTCATGGAGTCTGGATGAGCTAACAAAACTTCTCATTTCACAAACCTGACGCTTCACGGTGTTTCTCATATTTGCAGCAAGCTTATCTTAAAGTCATCGTCCAAAAAAGGTGTTTCCTAAACCAGGAAGAGCAAGCTCTCCCTCTCTTAGCTATTACGTACCGCTTAATTCTCTCAAGGAGCGGTCTTGGGAAGTTCCTGTATATTTGTATCCTATTCTAAAAGAAATGTGAGTGGGGAGGACTAGAGCTGTATTTGTCTCATCTGCTTTCATGCAAAGGCACTTTTAGTCCAGTGATTACCTCTGCCAGAAACCTCATTCTCAACCACATTTTTTCCCATGCAGGCATTCTCTGTTTTATCTTCCAATGTATGTCTGAAAGTTTATAAAGCTTTAAAGAGACAAAGAAGCGGTGTCTACAAACTGTGTTTGATTTTCAAAGGGGTGAGTTTCTGTGTAAATTCTTCTCTTGGGTTCAGCTGCTTTTCTTGCCCTTGTTCTCTGTGAGGCCGAGTGTTGTGAGGGCAGCCTCTGAGCTTCATCTGAGGAGTTCTCTCTCTGAGAGCAAGATTCCATCAAGTGCTGAGCCCAAGAAACGCTTAACTTCTTGAGAATCAAAAACAACATATATTTTTATAGAAATGTGTATTTTAAAGATCTGTTTCCTGCAGCTTCTCCATATGTATTTTTCCCCTTGTAGTTCAGATTTGATAAAAACTTGTTTTTTGTTGAGTTCATTCTTTTTACGTTGTTTTTAAATTTGTAGTCAAAGCTTTGGTGTACTGTACAGGAGCAGTCAGCCTTTGTAATTACTGTATAAATGCTTTATAATAAAGTATATTACTTTTATTTTAGCAAGTGAGCAGACACTTCCTTTTGCGTGTTTGCTGCCTATGGCACCTTTTAAAAGACTGTTACATGTTAAAAATGTACATATATAAATATATTTACCTGTTGCTGTACAGTTGTGATAGACTGGACTGAATTTATTTTTTGTGTGCTTTTTTATAAAATATTAATACACTAAAGGCAATCTTGCTGATGTGATTGTAATGTACTATGTAACTTATTTACTTAATATCCTCTATATATCTAAGAAACCCTTTTATTAAATGAGGTTTAAAAATAGTCTCAGAGGTGAGTTTTTTGCTGATACGAGGCAGTGGCTGCTGGGCTCGGGCTGGCGGTTTGCTCATACACAGGAGGCAGCTCTGAGTCCTGTTGTGAGTCGTGTTAAGCAATTCTGCTCTCTGATCGTATTTCCCTCTGTTTTCCATAGCAATTACCAGGGCCGCTTCTCAGTATTCTCCCTGAAGAGATCAGCCTGCGATATATTTCAGGTCTTACGTACAAGAAAGTATCTAGAAAGTATCTGGTAGATACAGCTCCGTTTGCTTTACAGAAACACTGGCGGTGTGTCCAGCCCAAGGCAAGCAGTAAATGAAGACAGCTGAATTCTGCTTCTGATGCTACGTAAGCAGTGCAGAGTTGAGGCGGCATGAAGCGAGTTGGTGCTTGAAGGGTGTGTATCAAATCTGAACTTCTGAATGGCTCTAGGTGGGATAGAGGGCAGTACGTCCAGGTGAAATACATCTGGAACTGCTGGGAAAAGAAGTAACGCTGCTTGCTGTTCAGGAGTTAAATTGGCTGTATGTAGAAACAATGGTGGGTTATAACTCAAAACCCGCTGTAATTCATATTTTATCGTATTTCTCATTCGTAATGTTTAAATATACATGTTAGTGAATGCTGTCTTAAAGGCATGTCTGTTTTCATTTTTTTATATAGATTTGGTAACGTAGCACTGATCTAACTTATTTCTCTGGCAGTAGTTGGACCTCTTGCTGTGGGTTTTTGAATATCAATATCCTTCCCTCCATCCTCAAAGGAAAGGTTTCTTTGTTTTGGAAGCTGGCTGTTTATGCTGTTTATCCACTGCTTCTAACACCTGTGGGCACGAAGGTTTTTAAAAGATGCTACCTTACGGAGATTGTAGAAATGTGCATCGATAGCTCACTGATCTCCTACAAGCTCTCAGTTAGAAGCTAAGAAGGCACACCTCAGAGTGATTTCTTCTTGGTTGGTTGTTTATGCCGACAAACTTGTATTTCCAGGATGTTGGCAAGGATGGCAGGAGAAGGATTTAGTCGAGCAGTGTAAGAGCCCCTGCTTCAACTGACTCCTGCAGATATGGATGTTGATCAGCAATAGCATGTGAAGAAGTAAGTGGTATTTACTTAGATGGTAAAGAAAATAATGCACTTGCCTCACTATCACAGCCTACTGGCAAAAGCGTTACAGGCTGACTGCGCTGCACTAAAACTGTGCAAACAAAATTTGAACGATGGAAAATTAACAATAGTAAGTTTAGGGCAGTTTGGTTTTCATCTTTTTCCAGTGGGTGGATCCAAGATTATCTCAACTACTGAGAGACCTTATAAAGCACTTCAGTGATTTCTGAGCTCATTTTGAGGGAGCAACATTACGAGGGATTTTGCAGTAATTCCCTGAATGTTTGTTTTTCAGTAGCCCTACAGCTGTTAGTACAGGATGATATTCTTATCCCTACTGAGGGTGACTACTGCGGGGTAGAAAGCTTTCTCGTTTACATCTGAGTTTTAAAACTACATTTTGGTGACAATGCTTATAGAAGGCTGAAGTTCCTATTACAGAAGTTCATTAAACAGCAACCTTCTCCTGAGCTGGCTGAATGGAGTTGATAGCGTAATGCTATTCCCAGAACTTAAATTCAAAGCAAACCAGTGATTTTGTATTGAAATAAGACTTACCCTTATTTAACGTACTTGCATTTTTTTTTACCCCAAATAAAAATAGCAGATTTTTCTCTTAGGACCTAACAACAAATCTGACAACCAATGTCTGTATTAAAAGACCGCAAAATATTTATGTATCAGATGACAACAATCACAATTAGATCAACATTTGTAAAGCCTAAATTATTTTCTATCCTAAAATATAGAGGCAATAAGGGACAGCATTTCCATACTACAAATACATTGCTCCCTGAGCTGCTAGGAAAAGTTAACGAGAACGAGAATTAACTCCTGAAAGCTCACCAGAAGCCGAGCTATTCCGTTACACAATAGCCAAAGACTTTTTTTTATAAAATAGCATTGTTCTTTTTAAACAAGTTTCACAGAAGTTCATTGATAAACATAGGCCTAAATAATTTAAACACAGCAACTTTAACAGTTTGGTCATGCTACAAAATTACAGTATACAAAAGGTAATCAAAAGTAGATGTTAAAAGTGCTCTCTTGCTTGAAGATTTTCCTAGATGGGTCTATTTCTGTTGTAATCTGAATCAGCTGCTGGTTCTCAGGTCTCCTCTCACATATTTCCAGCCGTTTGAAATATAACCACTGCATACATCAGCTCTTTGAAGAGAGGTCATTGTGCTAACAAGCAAGTAAAATACCTATTTTCTACCTCTAATTTAATTGTAGGATATTTCTCTATGTAATTAAGTGGATGCTAATCCTCCATAATTTCTGTGGGAAAAGCAGAATTCCACATGGCTTGCAAGTTTTACATGGGTGCTCTTCTCATCCATGAATAATAATGTGCTTAGGACGTTATTAGATGTGGTGAGATGTGGAAGCGCAAAGAATAATACAGAAACAATTCTTTCAGCATCTTACTCTGCTGCTCAGCCACTCTCATGGGCACGCGGTCTGATCTCTGACAGTGTATCAGTGACACAGCGCAGCTCCACCAGCATGCAAATCAGCTGCTTTAATTCTATCATCTATGTCTTCCACCACATCCAGTGCATAATTTTAAAGTGCAAATTCTAGAGATTTATTAAAACTTGATTTATCTGGGGCTAGTAAAGTTCATGGGATTTTGATTTGTTCTAGGCAGTAACCCACAATTCATCATGTATAACAACATTAAGCTAAAACTTAGAAAGGGGTTAACTTACATGCAAAGGTTCTGCTGTATGGAGGGTGAAAGGCAAAGGAAAAGCTTCTAAGTGTACTTTGCTGCTACAATTGTGCTGAGACTGGATGCCCTGTTCCCTTCAGTAACGATTGTTTTTATTTTCATATTTATAACACAGTTGCAAAAAAAGAGAATTTATGCTGTTTATTTGTGAAAAGAGCTGATGCCAATAGGCACATGCTATACACAGCTCTACCAACGAACAACTGCAATAGTTACTGCTGGACTGATTAATGGTAATTAACACATGGAGCCTCAACTTGCCACTTACAAGAGCCAGGAAACTGCTCTTTTGTGTTCCTTAGTTCCATTTTCAAGGCTTATCTCCACCTAGAACCCTAAGATTCTATCCTGTTCTCAGACTGTCCCAAAATAGTCAAAGTAGAGTCTCTGCTGTATCTAATGCTGCCTTCATAAATGTACAGACTTAGACCATATTTAGATATTACAAAATTAGCCAGTAGGATTATGTAGCACTGAACAATGTTCTCATCTGTCTTATTTCTTTTGAGGAGTTAATTAAGCTATATGTACCATAACTGTACACATTGGTACAGGGATTTGAATGCATTGCCTCTTGGCTACACTCCATGCCAAGAGTACTGCGTATTCTATCCTGAAAACAGCTCCACACACATATGAAATTGGCTTTTCTATTTGTTGCTAATATTTGGAAGTTCTCATGATAAGCACACTTTAATTACTGTAGGCAAGGGCCTAAGCCTATTCCCTGTTGCCCTGACACAAAAGCTGGGGTCAGTAAAGACCACGTGTGCCATAAGCTAGGTACTCTTTCAAATCACATCCACTTTTCCAAAGCTGATTGGCTCCAAGTGAACTGAATTGGTTTTAAGAGGCCAACGTGAAATGGTTGTTCGTTGTATATGCTCTCACCCTTTGTGCTTCTTAGTCAGTGATGCCTTTCCTAATGATAAAGCATAATACTAGAAGAAATTACATGAGAATACAAAGTCCGTAAAATAAATCCAGCTTTTGCCATTGTTCTTCTGACCTTATTTTAAGAAATGAATCTAAATCAAACTCGAGACTTATTTGGAATTGCCAGTCAAAGTTGGAATGCTTAAGAATTTCTCTAAAAATCAAAGAATAACAAGAACAAATATATTGAAACTAGGCTCTGATTTCCTTGTAATCTTCACACCCTTCGCTTAGATATTGATGAGCAATAGGATTATCTTCTACTAAAATTACACCTGGAGCTTGAGATCAATACCACTGTAGCCTGGGCCAATTCCACCCTTTTATCCCTGACCATGACTCTCCAGGATATCAACCCCTGCCACTCTTTCACAAACAGAAGTGGTGTTCTGCCTTCATCCCTTGTGTGTCTGTTCTAAAACCTGCAAGCATGCTTTTCTAGTTGAAACAAAGATAATACATTGAATTAGAAGTTTAAAAACAATAAAAACAAGCTGCCAAAAAATCTACCTAGATGACTTGATCTATTTTCTAAAGGAAGAGGAGAGGGGGGAACATTATTTGCATCTTTAGCATTACATAATGCTTTTCACTAAAAACAGTTACCTGCCATATCAGGAGGTTTACTGAAAATGGTTAACATGCAATAGAGCATGCTTAGTACATCTTCAATACTTATTTTCCAGTGCCCGTTTCCCACCTTGTCTCACCTTCCTCAGTAACCACATACACGTTTCACTCACTCCTTACATCTGTGCTTTAGAGAAAGAAATTAGTATCCCAAACCCAAAGTTTTACATCTCAAGCCCAGGTCTCTTGTTCACTGTTCGTTTCTAAGTTAGTATCAGCCTACTTAGTTACAGGAAAATTCCAGAGCTGAGAAGGATTACGTCCATCAGTGAGCCAAAACAAGGCTAGGAACATGAACCAGCTGTAGGCTAATAGTCTACATATTCCAATTAAAATAATTTATAAAAAATAGAAAAAAAAAAAGCAGATATTTTAGTCTCACTGAAACCATGCAAAGAATTCCCATTGCCTCTTTAAAATAAATAACATCATATAAGTTATACGTGGCCTTCTAAGCAATGAAGTTAAGAGTTCCAATGCAAGAAGTCCAATTCAAAACTTACAGTCCGTAACAAGACATCACGAGCCCGTTACCTTTCTTGTGCGCATGTCCACAACTTCTGGGCCTATTTGGCATAATACTTAAGGGGATTAAAAGGCAAATTCACGTACTTAAAATGTTAAGGGATTCCCATAACAGAACTAAACACAACAAAGTCTATAACATAGTTCTAAAATGTAACATTGTTCCTTTAGCCATGGTGTTTCAACTGAATGTTGGCCAGCTGCATCTAACAAGCTAAAATTGCTCTGTTATAACACAAGAGCGAACAATAAGCACCGCTAATCAGGAATTAGGAATAGCTAGGTATTAGTTCAGGTAAGATCTCTTACTAACCAAACAGTAGATTAACTCAACTCCACTGGTCTCTGCAGAAGGTGTCAGAAGCTTGACAAAATTGGTGTGCTTGAAGTTTGGTAAATAACTCTTTGGGTAAGAGACTGTGGAGATAAGCTGGTCTTTTAAAAATTGCCCAAAGCTTTTCTTCAAAACAAACATTTATATAAAAGTTCTTTGCTGAGCAATCTGGAGATACTTAAATTACTAAATACCCAACACAAAAGTCTCATCAGTTTCCTCCTTCCTCTTCTTCTTCTTGTTTAATAACGAGGATACCTACAAGGAAAAAAAAGAGAAGAGAAAATCTACAGATTTAGGAAGAGATTATGCAGAGAAAGGTACAGTTAATGCTGATCTGCTTGAAAGCTAATCTGGACTATCAAAATTAGGAAAGAGTCTGGCTGTCAGAAAGAGGAAATAATTCTATTTCCTGCTGCTGTCCAACCCCTGGCTCCACACAGGACCACCCAAAAATCAGAACGTGTCTGAAAGCGTTGTCCAAACGCTTTGCATTTCTTCGATCTCCGGCAAGCTCAGTGCCATGGCCGCTTCTCTGGGGAACGTTAGTGACATGCTAAAACTACTTGGTTGGATAACTTCAAGAGTAAAGCCCAACCTGTGGGCTTGCACACCACGTGGACAGCTTCTCAGTAGATCTGCAGCTGGTGCAGGATCGCACAGATGAGTTTTTGAGGTTACAATTTATTTCCCTGATCTTCTTTCTACTAAGCTCGTCACTTAGATCAACTGCCTCATGCCCCAAACTCACCATCCAGCTTTTTCAGCTTGGGCACCCGTTTGGTTGCTTCTTCAATCCAATTGTTCTTCTGATCAGAGGCGTATTTCTCTTGCAGTGGATTGCCTACAAACACCAGATCCTCTAATAATGGCAGCTCTGCCAGTCTCGCAAACTCTGCTGCAACCACAAATATGAGAACACCAACCAGATTGTGGAACAAGGAAAGTACATCTGCACCAAACCTTCCTTTCAAACTCTGTGTACACATAAATAGCTTGGGATACAAACAGAGGGATCATTTGGGCTTGAACTGGTAGCAGGTTAAAGAACAGGTACACATTTCAAAAGAAGTCCAAGCAAGGTGATTCAAAGAGCAAACTCCAGTGGGCTTAGAATTTAAATTCAATTTCCTATTTTTAATTTCTTGCATGAAATATTTAGGGATTCTGTGTGCTTCTGCAAGCTTATCAATAAAACTTAAGCCCCAGACAACTATTTTTTAGCTTGCTAACTCATGCATTCACCATAATCCATAGGAAGCTGCAGAATAGACAGGAATGGCTTACCCCAGTCTTTCACCAAATTATTGGACATATAAAGAACCTTCAGCTTCTTCATTACACGGATACCCCTCAGTTTCTCAATGAAGTTGTACGAGATCCACAGCTCTTCTAACGTATCTCCAACTGCTTCCTGGAAAATGACAGAACTACTCAGGCAAGTGAAAGTAAGTCCTTATTCTTCAGACTCTCTCTTCTTCACCAATGCAGGTCACCTCACGTAAGAAGATACTAAGATCTATTGGTCTTCATTTCCCTTTAAGCAGGTTTCTAATTAAGCATTACAAATACTCATGGGAATAAGAGCAAAGGATGTGAAACATATTTAGGAGGTCAAAAATCACAGTATTAGAATAAGAGAAGGAACAGCAGTTGTTCTTAAGGCATAGGGACAGAGGAGACAAATGTGGCTGTTTGTGCACAAAGTGGCTGCTATTCAGCAATTCTTTCATAGGGGTTTGTATGCAGCATTAGGGAATGGTCTGTCTCAAGCGCATGTATGTTTGCACCTGTAGGACAGAAGTTGCTTCTATAACTCCCTCAAAAAAAAGAGTGTTTTTATAAACCGGTCATTATAAATTGATTTCATTTTACGCTTAAGAGATAATGGCATCTCTGAAGGTGGCAATAGTTTTAAACAGGAATATTCTGCAGGAGAAACACATGATATCTGTCAAGGAAGAAAATAACATCTATATTCATTTTTAATGAAGTTGATTGAAAAAATATTCTGCTTTAGTACAGATATAATAAAACTGATCCCATTTCTTCCCCAGCAATTTTTCCTATGCCTGGTAGATTCAGTTCTGCCACCATTTTCTCCCCACAAGCAAACAAACAAACAAAAGCTATCTGAAAATTCGGAAACAGTACAAAAGAGAGCAAACGTACCATTGTGACAGAATAAAATGAAAGTTTAGGAAATAAGGTAAAATTCAGCCAAGACTTATAGACATAGGGAAATTATCCCACAGCTTGGATAGCGCTCCATTTTGTTAGCAGAGAGTTAAGATTAAGATGCACATACCAATCCGTTCAAGTTCTTAATATTATTTCTTCCCAAAGAAAGAATCCTCAAATTTTCTGAAATAGATAGATAACAGAAAGTTTCTCATTCATAAGTGATTTCTTAAGTGTAAGAAGAAGCTATAATTCAGGTAAAACTACATACTCCTAGAAAATCTGCGTTCTGAAAAGACTGTCTCAAGAAAGAATGACACAACAGAAATAAAAACTGACAATGATTGGGAATTGATGCAGAGGACTGCCCAGAAACGTGCTCACAAGTACAAAGCTGTTCATTTCTAGGTTACCTGGCTGAAGTTCAGTCCACATAAATACTGAAAACAGCCTAGAATTTCATCGTGCACCTGAGCTGTAACTGCTAGCTTCCGGCTTCGATTTCACACAGTTCTTACCCCTTCTTCTCCAGGTAAAAAAAATAAATAAATATATTGTTCTAATCTAAATTTAAGGCTGTAGGTTCGACCTCTAAAATAGGGGTAGCATATAAAGCTGCCATACACAGGTCTGATGAGAAATATTTCAGTCTAGCACCCAGACAGATAAGCTTTTAAAGTGAGCTACTCTTGCTGGATTTTAGTGTGATATTAGTGTAACTCAAAGCTATGACAAAACAGCAGTCTTTCCAGAAAACTCCTTTTCAGTATTCACATAAGCTTTCTTGCAGGTATAAACAAGCAAATAACTAATGACTACAATAACTAATGGTGAGACTAATGAATGTCCCAGTCCAGTAGCAACAGGGTGCATAGATAGCAACGTAGTGGCTGGAGACTGCTATGGATAAAGATTCGAGGCTGATCTAAAACAGGCCATTGTGTGTTCTATCTCCAGGAATGCAGGGACAAAACCACAACTGGTAGATGTTCTAAAACAGAAAGACTAGTTAGGATTAAAAATGTGAGGCACAAACGCAATTCTTTTTCTCTTTAAATGCAACAGCTTAACACATGACCACGGCTCAAAATATGAAAACTCATCATCAGTAAGTCTAAAGTCAGCTACAGCTAATATTCTCCAGACTATCCCTACAGTTCCCCATCCACAGCAGAGAGACCAGCCGGCTACCCTCATTCTCTCTGTACCACATGTTTAGGAATTGCAGGTCTGCACCAGCTTTAGAAATTCCTAAGAGATGAGAGGATAGTTATAAGCACAAAAATGAAAGACTGCAGAAAACGTCACACCTTCCAGTCATTTCTAACTGCCGTTACTGTTCTTCAGTACTTCTGTTCGGAGATATTATATATTTTAGAAGCAATAAGAGTTCCTCGAGAAATATTTACACACAATTAAACAGAAATCTAACACCTGCTGCTATCATCTAAATTCTCCTCACATGCACAGATGCTGAGGCGCGGTCCTTTACACAGAACTATCTACTCAGCATGATTACAATATCACATATGCACACTAATATTAATCTTTTCTATCTGCAAATAGTGCTGGATGCTTAAGAGGATTTCTCAGTATCCTCTTTGCAATGAACAAAAGCAAATATGTAATAATTACTCGATTGTTTTTCATTGCTGTAAGCATCCACTTCTCTCAATGAAGGCAGTAGAAACTGAGAGTTCCTCACATTCTGTACCTTGAAGAGACGGACCGTGAAGTTCTATTTTGTCTCGCCTCCAGATTCCATCCAGGCCCACAACACTCTGACCTCAGCAACAGATTATGCCACAATTATTAAGTTGCTGAACTGCAGACTCTCCCCATGATCAATGTGGACATCAGTTGTTAAATCATTCTAGAATCAATTACTGTTGAATATCATAACTCTTAGCCCACCGGAGATTACAAAGCTACTTCTGGATGGATTTTTTTTTTAATAAGCTTGCACAGCTGTATGGGAACTGTTGAATCATGGCCTGAACCTCTGATTGACCACCTGAGGCAAGCACTGAGTCAGCCATGGGAGCACAGGTGAAAGCAATTCACCTGTGTGCCTGGAAGGGGTGGAGCCAGGCTCCACCTCTCCTAGACCCCATTTAAGGGCTGACTTCCACGAAGGAAGGATCTCTTCCTGGAGATCGCTCCTTCTGGAGTCTTGCGAGTCTACAACACCGGTGAGCACCTTTCCTCTGTTTGACTATTCTTACTAGCCTGACTTCTCTATATACTGGTTAACTTTACAACCTGTTAACCTTACGACCTGTTAACCTTACACACAGCAAAACAACTGCCAAGACTGCACAGAGACACGCGCTTTAGTACGCCTTTACTGCTAAACATGCATTCTCCAGGAAGATCGATAATTTTAAAGTCAATTGCAATCTTCTAAGAAGAAGAAGATAAAAAGGATAAGAAAAGGTATAAAGCTAGACACACATTACAAATTGTAGTATATTTCCTATCCACACAACTAGAAAACAAATGAAAAAAACAAACAAACTGGTTTGTCACTTACTTAGGCTGTTCAAATTGGCAATTCTTTCAATGCAGTTTGTAGACAACGAAAGCTTCCTTTAAAAGCAAGAACAATCAACTCTCAGAACAAAAGGGATCACTATATTAGAAGAGCTCCGTATCTAAACATCACTGCTACAAATATTAGTCTGTTCTTCTCTCAAACCATCACGATTTCTGCGACTTTGTTTAGCTTCTCGGAAAGTCCCACGTGTTGCTGACATCACATACAGGATGACCTTTTTAAGCACAGCCTTAACAAACACATGGAAACTTATTTCGGAAACGGTTCTAATTTCTTTTGGAAAGTCCTGGCTCCACCCCCTTTTTTCTCTGTCCCATCGCCTACAGAGGCAATGTTACATTTTTCTCAGCTAAACAGCAGCTGAACTGACTTGGTACCTAGAGCTAATTAGATAACCTGCATGCCACTCCATGTTGCCACCTGGGCACATTAGCCAAATTAGTATAAAGAGAAGAGAATGCTTGGTTTCCGATTTGTCTTTAGCTTAACTTACTCGCAGTTAACAAGAGTGGAGAGAGATTCATCCATCTTCTCTACAGGAGGAATCTGGCCATACAGTTTCACTTCTTTTGCCTCTGAAGCCTTCTGGCCATTTTTTTCTTCCTAAGGAAAAGAGAAGGTAAAGAATATGCTCACTGCACAAAATCACTAAGAACTGCTGTACTGTAACATTCCTATAGAGGTAATTCCTATAGAGGTAGTTCCAATATACTACTAAAAGAAAATACTGAAAAGAGAAAGCATTTTGAATACTGTGCTTCCAGAGCCCTGCTAGTGCAGTACAAAGAGGGGAAGAGTAGCTTAGTTCCAAGATACTAAAAGCACATATACATCCACCCTCAGCAAGTTTGCTGATGATACGAAGTTGGGAGGATTGGCTGACACGCCTGAAGGCTGTGCTGCCATTCAGCGAGACCTGGACAGGCTGGAGAGCTGGGTGGTAAGAAACCATATGAGGTTTAACAAAAGCAAGTGTAGAGTCTTGCACCTAGGGAGGAATAATTGCATGCGGCGGTATAGGCTGGGGGATGACCTGCTGGAGAAGAGCTCTGCAGAGAGGGACCTGGGTGTCCTGGTGGACGACAGGTTGGCCATGAGCCAGCAGTGTGCCCTTGTGGCCAAAAAGGCCAATGGCATTCTGGGGTGCATTAAAAAGAGCGTGGCCAGCAAGTCGAGGGAGGTGATCCTCCCCCTCTACTCTGCCCTGGTAAGGCCTCATCTGGAGTACTGTGTCCAGTTCTGGGCTCCCCAGTACAAAAAAGACAGGGATCTCTTGGAAAGAGTCCAGCGGAGGGCCACAAAGATGGTGAAGGGCCTGGAGCATCTCCTCTGTGAAGAAAGGCTGAGTGAACTGGGTCTGTTTAGCCTTGAGAAAAGAAGACTGAGAGGGGACCTGATCCAGGTCTATAAATATCTAAGGTGTGGGGGGCAAAGTGGCGAGGCCAGACTCTTTTCAGCGGTGTGTGGAGACAGGACAAGGGGAAACGGCCACAAACTGGAGCATAGGAAGTTCCGCACCAACGTGTGCAAGAACTTCTGTACGGTGAGGGTGACGGAGCACTGGAACAGGCTGCCCAGGGGGGTTGTGGAGTCTCCTTCTCTGGAGATATTCAAGACCTGCCTGGATGCCCACCTTGTGCAACCTGGTGTAGGGAACCTGCTTTGGCAGGGGGGTTGGACTCAATGACCTCTGGAGGTCCCTTCCAACCCCTACAATTCTGTGATTCTGTGATTAAATACCCTTTTTTTTTTTTTCTAATTTGGGTTACACTGAAACAAATTAATTCAGGTGTCCTCTCCTGAAAACAAATGGAGAACAACTGGAGGTCTGAAACTCTGAATCAAGGTGAAGTCTGACACGCGGGAGCCTCAATTAGGGCCAGAAGCTTACATAGCAGAAGCACATTCTTAAAATCTCTGACAGAAATATCCTTTCCTCTTCACCCAGAAAACTCAGAACTCACACCCAACTCACAGCACAAACTCTGAAGGCAGAGGAGTACATTTTGGGGGAAAATCTCAACAGCACTTTCCTCAAATCTTTCCTCAGCTTTAACCATTTTGTACAGCTCCCACATATTACTCCTCCTGAAATGGGAGCTGTGACTGCTACTCCCCTGAGGCGGAGCTAGCGCCCAGCCTCAAGCCTGTAACTCAGCTCTACCTCCTACACAACACACATGAAAAGAGAAACCGATTACACTCTTCATTAAAAAAAGGAAAAAAAACAAACGCTGTAGGGCAGAGAGGAGAGAGCTCTGAGTCTGGACTGATAATATTCCACCTTTCAATCAAAGGCCAATTAGAAATCAGAGAAGTTGTAGTGTAAAGAAAGTAATAAATCCTTACTGTTCACAGAATTCATTGAACAAAAATCACTTCTGGTTAGTCATTAGAAAGGAGTGGAAGATTTCACGCTTCAGAGAGTACATTAGAAGACAGATTTTCTATTTACAACCTAAGTTGATGATTTCCTAGATTAAATACTTTATAAAGTTCAGAGATTTGGAAGAATTGTTGTAACTGCAGCATTTGGGTTGTTCATTAAAAAAATCTCCTCTATGAAATCTTTTAACATTCCCAAGTGACGGTAATTATCCACTCAACACTTGGACCGAGTATCTTTTTCAGCAGTAACACCGGTTGTGACAGCTGCTTCCCTGACAGCACAAAGGGAACGTTCTGTCGATTCACTCGGCGTTCAGTGGGAGGACTGGAGGTCTGTTAACAAAGGAGAAATCTGTTCTGTGTTTTCAAAACAAGGAGTCTTGTTTTCTCCCCCATTCTTATGCAGCTACTGAAAAGTGAGAGAGCTGAGGTCAGTTTTAGATCTTTACTTGAGAAGAAAGTGAATTGCGTTCCAGAAACATGTGAGAATAGCACAGCACAAGATCAGACATCATTTTGTCTCTTACATGCCCAAAATACTTCAGGCAACTTAATTTAATAGAGCATTATTACGTTGCCACGCGCATTCACTTATATTCCAATTTCTGTCCAAATTCAGTACGATAGTATTTTTATTCATAATTAGCCATTTAGTAAACAAGTGTGGCACACGTTTTGCTAGAATATGGTGAACTGCTCAAACTGAGTCACCACACAAACTTGAAACTTCAATTTCCTTTTCTAACAAGGATAACCCTGTATCTATCTGCATTTAGACTTAGCTTATAATCTTATAGTCAGCTGAAGCCAACAGACAAAATTACATTATTTCTTAAAACAGGACAGAGAGGGAGCTCCTAACACGGCCCGTGGTGGGGAGCGAGCAGCTGAAGAAAGAAGATTCCTCCAGCCTGCCACCCACCTCTGGAACAAACCTCAGATGGAACACCACCATAAGCACAGAGAAACCACAGGTGGAACAGCACTTTTTTTTTAACAGCAGGCTACCTGACTGCCAAGTTAAAGTTGCTTTGATTTAATTCATTTCATTCTGACTGTAAAGCACAGGTAAACCCTTATGCCAAAGGGAAGAAATACATCTGGAATGCAACACAACGGCAGATCCAATGTTACAAGTCACGTGGACACAGATTAGTAGCAGTACAGGGAAAATTTACCTCCTCCCAAACAACATGAAGAGAACAGCGCACTCAGCACTTTGCAATTAACATAAATGGAAACTAGCTGGCATGGATCTATTACTTCTGAGAGACATGTGACAACGGAGCAAATGTAAAATAAATCTTTAACAGAAAACATAAAGTTCAGGTTTTGGAGGGCAGAAAGAGTGGGAGAGGAAAAGGAAAAATACTTCTTAAAAAAACCTCAGCTCATATCTCTAGTAATAGAAACGTCTGTAAGCTGTTGCATTCTAGTTCTTACTAAGAGAGCAAGAGTGAAGTTCGTGGGGTATACCGACACAGGTGAAAATAAAATGTGAAATACTGAAGGTCCTAAACGATGATGACTGTATTAAAAGAGCACTTTAAAAACAAGTAAGAAACTCAGCTTTGCACAGTGGGCAATGTGAGGGACAACTCTACCTGTCAATACAGGAGGTTCACTGACTTCAGTACGGTCAGCATTTCATACCTGTTCACTCCGTGGGAAGAACCGTCCTCAGGTAAAATGAACAGGGCATAAGGCAACATACGGCATCTCCAACTTTAAATCTCTTTGTAGCCTCAAGCCTTCTATCAATGCGTACTCAGCAGAACAAGGCGAGAGAGTGAAACAGGCTCATCTTTACCAGACATATCAATTTAGCAAGGCCACACAGAAAATCCAACAGAACGGATTATTAATCGATAATAGGAATACAATTTTTACTTTGTGAAACTTCTAGCAAACATTGGTTACAGTAAGCCTGAAAAAAATTATTAAACATAGTAAAAATCCTTACCACTGAGTACTGCAAAGCAGCTAGATACTCTTTTATTACTTACCCATTTGGCTAGAGCTTCTTTGATAGTTGTTGCTTTTGCCTAAAACAAACAAACAAATTAAAATGAATGTTCATTGCAAATTTTCAGCTGGCTTCTTCCCTTCTCCCGTTTTTCTTTTCCTGTCCTGCTTTTTTCTTCTCTTCCACCACTTTCCTGCAGGATCTTCCTCTAGCTGTCACTAAGAAGCAAGGACTCCTGGAGTGGATCTTCATTTCATTGTCTGGGGAACTCGGAAGCATTTTCAGAAGGAATAAGCTGCACATTATTCTCCTGACTTTATTCTCTGCCCAGCTTGGAGCATAATCTGGGCACTGTCAGCTCTGACAGTGAAATTCAACTGAATTCAAGGGCATTAGAAATTACTGCACTGAAAAATGTGGTCTGACACTCTTATGAAAACACACTATTACTGTGCATTAGTAATTTCCTGCCTGTCTGTGAATAGACAGAATGATAAAGCCTGTTAGAATTCACCAGGGAAAAGAAGGTACCTCTCACCAAAAAATCAAGAGCAATCTGAAATGTGTATATTTCTTTTTCTCTAACAATTTGTCATCAAATCACATAACATGAACACATACGTTATCAGTTAAAAACAATCTGAGTGCTCCAGCAGGAGGCTTTTCAAGGACTGACTTGCTGAGCAACCTTTAGGTGCCACTAACACCCAACTTTTCTGCCTCACATCAGTCCCATTAAAACCAAATGGCAATATCCATAACGGTAGTACAAAGAGAAACTGATGTATCCTAAACACATTCTAAGAAGTTTTTCAAGTTAAAAAGGCTCTAGAGACTGACATCCCACCAGCACTGACCAACAGCCTCCTTCCTAGCAAGCCAGTGTAGCACAACCACACATGGCAGCTTTTCTGGTAATCAGATCCCCCCAAAAAACAGGAGGGGGGAGAAAAAAAGGAAAAAAAAAAAGAAAACTAACAAACTACTGCCCAAAATCTTAGGGGAATTCACCTCAGGTCACAGAGCTTTAATGCCAGATACTTTAGACCACTAAAAGTTCTGGACTCAATGGTAAAAGACAAGACCTGTGACAGCTGCCAAGAGAACAGCTACAGACACAGAATGCCCAGCAACAGCTGAGACCCATCCAGACCAAGGACTTTGAGCTTCATCTTGTCTGTCCCACACAACAGACAGCTCCAGGCCCAGCTGCAGATGGGGTAAACTTCTGCCATGGCACAGCCTCTTCAGTGCCTGCTGCAGGCCAACCCAAGTGATCGCCTCTTGCTCAGAACACAATCCTAGCTCCCGCTCCTGCAGTCTCCTTGAGACTCCAATTAGCAGCCGTAGCAGTGTGACAGCTAAACCAACTGGCTTCCAGTTGTTTCTTTTTTCAGATGGGAAGTTTCCAGCACTTTTCCACAGTTCTGCCAGCCGACTGTTCTACTATTTGGGGGCATGACCTCAGTCCCTCACAGAGCCTCCTGCTGTCCCAAATCCATGCCTAAAGCCAGACCAGCTTTAAAGCTGAGAACCAGGTGTGCATGGAAACAATCAGCACAGCGCTTATCAAGAGAACGTGTGCCAATGACTTTGTTTTGCTCTTTGAAGTGCACTTGAAATTTCCCTAGATAAGCAGCCTCCTGTGTCAGAAGGCACTGTGGCTGATGGGGAAGCCTCCCTGAGAAGGCTGCTTTCGGGGTCCCCACGCAGATACTGAACAATCTCCTGCAGGAATGGAGATGAAAGAAAGTCACACAGTTTCAAGAGCCATCAGAGGCTGAAGCGGCCACCCTGAGACATCGTCATCAGGGCTCCAGGAACAAGAAATATAGAATCATAGAATCAAGTATAACATCTTAGCAGAAAACAAATGTATTTAAACTATAATAATTGAAATATTTTTCTTCTCAAAAAGAGGGCTTTTGGGCACGGCGCGTATTGACACCGAGCATTTACAAACTTCACTCCCGCCAAGACACCAGTGACGCGCTGCCTTCGTTTGCATACATTTATTGATACGTCAGGAGCGAGTCGGAACCGCCCGGCAGAAGAAAGCAGGCCCGTCCGTGCGGTACTGCAGACGCCGCCGCCCCACAGACGAGTGCTGGAAGCACCTCTCACACGGCGGCACCGCAGCAGCTGCGGGCGGGATTCCTCAGCTCCCGCCGCTGCGAGCCGCCTGGAGCCCCGCTTCCCCGGGCACGGCGAGGCCGCACCGCCCGCCCCAGGCGAGCACCGCTCGGGGACGGCGCTGAGGGACCGCCGCCCTCCCTTGCTCGCTCTCGGCCCGGAGCAGGTCCCCCGCCGCCACATCTCGGGGACGCCCCAGCACCGTCTCCCCGAGCCGCGGGCCTCCCCCGCCGCCGGCGCTGCGGGCCGCCCTCCCTGCGCGCCCGGCCCCCCCCGCCCGGCGCTGACAGAACCCACCATCGCCGTTGCTACCGTTGACGCTCCGGTTGCTACGGCACGGCCGCCTCCCGCGCATGCGCAGCGCCGCGGACACGTCGGGGCCGGGGGGGCCGAGCACGGAGGCAGCCACACCTGGCGACCATAGAGCTCCGCCGCCGCGAACAGGCCCGGCCCGGAAGTCGCGTAGGGGGCGCTCCGCGACGCATTGTGGGACGCGGCGCAGGGGCTGCCGCGCTGCTCCCGCCCGGCTCCGCCGGTAGCTGCTCCGCCGGTAGCTGCTCCGCCGTCGGACCCGGCCCAAGGGCTGCCTTCTCCTCCGCTTCGGCTCCGGTACCGGTAACAGAAAGGCCACGCCCCGCCTCCGTCTCTGTGCACTTTTTATTGAATTAAATCACTCGGTGAAAGTTACAGCGATTGGCAGGTGACAACCCGTGCCCAGGCCGCCTCTCACAGAAGCCGGCGCCCCCCGGCTGCTGCCCGCGCTCCTTCAGGCGCGGCCCCGCCTGCGCGCAGCTCCTAAAGCGGGTCCAGCACCTCCTTCCTGCGGCACCTCCGCTCTCAGCTCATCAAGTGAATCCAGCCATCGGAGAAACGCTACGGGACGTCTGCCGTGGAAGGCGTGCAAAACGATGTAAGTAATACTTGAGCCGAGGCCAGAGCCAGGCACCCAGCTTAATGTATGCTTCGGGCAGTAGCTGCACCTATCTTTGCAGTGTCTGTAAGGTAGTTTTGGTCTCCCAGCAGCAATGTAAAATACAAAACACTAGTACAAAAACTGGTCAGTTTCCTACGAGCCATCTAGTGAATGGTTATGTTCAGAAGTATCCTGACCTGTCCACCAAAGTATCTCCACAGTAAAATAAGCCGCTTTATTTAAACAAGGGAGGAGAAATAAAAAGATACCTCATTGCCAAACAAATGAACTACTCAAAACACAGTATCTAATTCTCACACTGCCTTGCTTTTAAATAAGTGATTTACTTGTCTTTCAGATTGCAGATATCTGATGATATCTAACATTGAATTATTTTAAGGGTTTGATCTTTTGAAACAAAGTTTGGAGGCTTTTAAGCTACCTGTTATGGTTTGGGTTTATTTTTTGTCTGTTTCATTTCCAAGTCTCCAGCTTGCAGTGCTGCACAGCAACTGATTTACCGTGGTCAGACTGCAGTATGGAGACAGGTATCAATCCTGAGCGGGTCATGAGGGTTAAGGGAGGTCATTCATACTGGTAGCTCCAGCTGCTGAAAATACAAGTGGTAAGGACAGACAGAATAAGAAACCTATACGCAACCCTCTTCTCAATAGCTGCAACTTGGAATAAAGGGAGGGCAGTAAGGATGAGCAGCGCCTCAGGGTGCACATCACAGCAGGCTGCGCTGTGGGACTCCTGGGGCAGCCAGGATGAGTGGAGGTTTGAGCACCAGGTAAGACTCTGCAAAGGCTCTTCAGCCAGAGAGTTGAGGAAGGCGGGGTGCGAGGACATCTTCCCTGGAGTTAAGTGGATGAAGTTTATCTTGTAAGGAGTGTATGGATAAATAACTGGCAGTGATGGTGTGTGGAGAACGAGTGACTTCACTCAAATGATAAGGAGTAATATGAGTTGCAGAAAGCTAATCAGGCCTGAGCATAATGATAGTCAACTGGAGAGAAAAGATCCCTGAGAGCAAAGCAAAATTCACTACCGTATATGAAGGTTTTGTTTCTTGTTGTGGGCAACTCTGAAACAGGTCTGACAAAGCAACCTTGGAAGGAAAATTGTATCAGTTGAAGACCTTATTAAACAGGCCTTCAGCATTGACAAGACCCTTGTAACAGACAAGAATCATTTGGGAAGAAATTGTTTCTTTCTACCTAAATGGCAGAGAACGATAAGGTACTAGCTAAAAATTAATTAGGATGAAAAACAATCTCAGGCAGCCTGGGTCAGAAAGCCTAGATTACCCTTTTCTTTAGTATTACTTTGTGGAATACTGATAATCAAAACTCATAAAACCATGACAATTATGATCATTACTGCAAGAGGACAGCTTTTTACAACCCGTCTTACAGTCTTCTACTTGCCAGCTCTTCTGTCTCTCACCTTCCTTCCTAATAACAGCTGTCAGCATCTGTTGACATCATTAACAAAGAGTTCCACAGGTAATTAAACTCTAGATAACAGCAAGTGTTAATTATTTAAAACAAGTAATGAGAGAAGTAAGATTTGCAGATGGTATAACTGCATTTAACTGTGCTCCGCAACAGAATTTCAATACTCCCAAGAATCAACTGCCAATCCAAGGCATTACAGGAACAGATGGTTACATCCTTCCTCCATAGATGAAAGTGCCCTTCACTTTGTCAATTTAAGCATAGCTGTTGTTGGAAAGAGGCAAGATTGTTTCCAACGGAAGACCAGTGTTTCAGGCCAGTGTATAAGAAACTCATTACAAATAAAGATCCCCAGCTTTGTGCAAGTAGAAAACACATCCAAAGTACCAAAGTGTATGGCTATAAATGAGAAAGTTCTAGGCTAAAATAGCCAGAAGACTCAAAGCCAGAATCATTCATCATTTTGATATCAAAGTTCATGGCCCGCACATTGCCATTGTTCTCCCAGGTGAAAAACAATGTGTCATTTCTAAGGGTACGGGCTGGCAGTGAAGTTCTTTGATTCATAAATACTGCAAGCAAGAAAGCACCTATCAGAAAACACTTTCTTCAGACACTTGTTTCTTAATAGCATGACCAATTCAGACTCAAATTTGAGCTACAGTGCAGCCTACTTATTATCGCTTCACTTCTCTTTTGCATACCTACTTAAAATAACTTGGGCTAGTGCAAATCAATCCCTTTCTGTCTTGATTTATATATGTAACTGTCATTTGGCTATTTCATATTTCAGACCTTTTCTCAGTCAATACCTCCAATTCTCCAGTGATTTTGGCGGCTCAAGCTCAGCAGCAACAACTTAGAGGTGCTGAAGTGTTCATCCCAGATGCAAGTGCAGAAACTCCTGAATCTTTCCCCAGGAGTGTTCCTGGGCGTGGGCGTGTGCTTTGCTCTCTCCACCCCCCAGAATAGGCACCCCCAGAACACGATCCAGAGCTACCTGACAAAAGGGAGTGGAAGGAGGATCGATTCGGTGGCCTGCTCCTGGATAACTCAACAGTTCAAAGTTTTCTTTCCCATGCTGGCGTAGACGCCCAATTGCTAGCTCAGCGTATAAGGAACTCTTCCACATACGATCAGCTTCCCCTACTACTAGGAGAAGGTGACCTTCTGCTTTTTCTATGGGGATTGTGCAAGAGGAATTAGCAGGATTCGCTGGGTCATCCAAAGCTTCAAAAGTGTCAAATACACCAGTGTCAGAAACGCTGACCTTATTCATATCAAAACGCAGCCCAGGCAGAGTTATCTCACCATAATGGAGGTCTGCAACTGTGTTCGAACTACAGCCAGAGATACAGACAGCAGCCACGACTTCTGGTAGGAAGGTGATCATGGAGAGTGCTAATTCTGCACCTTTCCCAGTCCCAATCACTCCAACTCCTGGCCCTTTCACCTTCAGATTAAGATGGGGGTGCGGGGAAGAGAGGAAGAAAGGAATAAATATATGTTATAATAGGGTTAGCCATTAAACGTCTTTGAAGTTGTGTTATTTAAAAAAAAGAAGTTAATTATTGATGTGACCTGTTGGAAAGCTATGGCCTGGATCCAGACTTCTCCCAGGTGTCTTATTCTTCAGAGCCAATAACAAAGGTTAAACACCTTAAAATAACACTGGTATCACATTTGCGCGAGGCACAACAAGAACAATCACTTGGAACTCAACCACTGTATATTTTCTTGCAAATATTCTCCCCCATGCGGGTAGCGGGAACTTCAAATACCGTCAATTGCAAAATATGTCCCAGGCATATAAAGTCATCTCACAGATGACATGTGAGAATTAGATATGCATTCAGCCTTTTCCTTTTCTAGCCTGGAAAGTAAAACAAAGTAACATCTCAAGTGATCAAATCGATTCATCTGTAGCATTGAGCAGTGCTGTGCCATCTTCTCGTATGCTAATTGCTTTCATTGAAACAAACAAAACCCCACAAGCAACACCACATACGTACATCGCCACTGCTTCTGTTTGAAGGCTGTTCCAGCACTTTATTGTTCTCGTGATCAGGAACTGTCAGTTTTCCAGTGTGAATTTGTTTAATGGCCTGCTTGTGGTGGAAGACATGCACTCTGCAGTGATAGCTGCCTACGTAGGACCTACGCTTTTTCCAGTATGGGGCCTAAATCTGCCCGAAGGCGCTCCAAGAAAATCACTGCCACCACATGGGCATGGCTACCAAATCTTCCCTAGGTCCTTGTCTGGAGAGATCTCTCCTTACACTCACCTTTGGGTGACGCTGTAGAAATCTAGCTGCCTCCTCAAAGTACTCAAGTTTAAATTCTTTCATGACCTTAGGCAGATCTTCAAAGTCAAAATATGGCAGAGAAAGAGCAGCAAAACCACGGGTAGCCAGGAGACTGGATCTAAATTCAATCAAACCTCCTTCATCACCATACATGTCAATCACTCCTGGAAAGGGGCCATCCCCTGGATTGAGAAGAGGTACAGAGCACAAGTTATCAAACAGGACTCTAAGAAGTATCTAGTTAAGTTTGAAAATCAAAATATAGAAAGCATTAGATGTTTTCTGTAACTACTCATAAATTTTCCATTTGCACAGCTGAGATTAGAGGTTGGTGCTGTATCTGACTTCAGCTATTTCAGGTTCTGAGCTGAGCAGGTTCTGAGCCTCCTATGAAAGTACGTGAACAGCTAAACATGCTTTGTTAAAAAAACTGTTTTCTCAGTGTATTTTTCAATGATCTTAACCTCCCACCCTCAGAACAATCACACTCCAGATCAGCTCCTTTCCCCGCAAAGAAGCCATTCCTTAATTAGCAAAGTGAAAACACATTACTAATGAGGCAATAGCATTAAGGCAAAGGATATACAAACCCCGAAATAAGGCACACCAAGAAAAGCACAGCAGAGACACCCAGGATGAAATCAGCTCAACTTACTCCCTCTATCTCGGCATCAGCGCTGTCACAGCCAGCAGCCAAATTGCTTTTGCAAGTGTGAAAAAACAGAGTAAAACCGAGAGCCGCGTGGGTGCAGTAGGTGTGTGCGACCGATGCACAGACAAACATGCATATACAAGCATGTCCTGTAAAACTACAGGGATTTTCAGAACCACTTCAAGCAATCATGATTTTGCAGTGAAGGTTGTGTTGTCATATTTCAATCTGATACGCTAGCAGATTTTGCGTTAAAGGCTCTTGCAACCATAAGGAGCCCGGGTGTTTTTTGTTTGTTTATTTTGGGGAGGTGTGGTGTCTTGCCACCAGATGTCACCACTGACTTATTCAGATCCAGATCACAGCTCTCGGTAGAAAAAGCACCCGTTTGTGCAAGAGCACATTAAGCCTCTGGCATTATTTATATGCTACAAAGACAAGACCTCTGATATTTCAAGGTGCTTGAGAAAAGAAGTTTTGGACAAGACATGTTAGATGGTAGAAACCTCCTAATGAAATGCAAAATAAGTCAAAAAAGTGCTGAAACATGCTTTTGGGTTCTTTCTCAGTTCTAAAACTTCTCATTAAGTATTCTATATGAGGGGAAGAACAGTAGCGTTCTTTTATTTCTCACCCCTACACATTCTAGTGAGAACGTATGACCAGAACACAGTCGAGAGGGACTGCGTTTCTCTCTTTCATGAAGATAACCTTCAACTTACGCAAGGACACCCAACTGCCTTCCTGAACGCCTGCAACACCAAGTGTAGTTTCTCCACAGTTCACGAAAAAGCAGGATAACTTTCTAGACAACTTTATTACTGCTTAAAAAGATTACAGCCTGTAACTTTATACCTGAAATGAGAAATAACTTTCATATCACAATTGCAGCATAAACCCATTTACGTAATCTCACTTTTACTAAGGATGGTTGACCTTTAAGATTCCTTTCTTAACAATCCCTGAAGCATAGAAAGATATGGTGGTAATGCTGTAACTGGATCCTTTATTTAAAAGGATGCCAGTATCATTTAAGTAATGTTCTCAGACTTTTCCATAATATTACAACACCAGACTTTCTAAAGGGAAAAATACAGTTCCAGCTTGCAGATCTCTGGATTTCCACTGAGCTCAGCAGAAATTTGGCTCATTCTCTAAGGCAGGATGTATCAACCACATCTCAGTGTTAGATATTTCAGAATGCTGACTAAACATTTGATCCAAAATTCAAAGTCCAATCTATGTTGGTTTTTTTTTTTTCCTTCTTTAGCAGACTTTGGATCCGTATCTAAAAGGTTAATAAAGATTATTGGTTTGGAAATCATTCACCAAGATTTTAATCCCTGATAATTGTAGCAGGACTTACAGGATTTGCAGAACCAACCTATTACAGAGGCAATACAGATGGCAGTTCTCACAGTGCAACAGCCAGTGAAATACGAAGTTTAAATCATGGCTGAAGTGTTCCAACACCGCCAGCAGTGTAAGGTTTCAACTTCCAGCAACAGCAGCAGCCCATCGGAACGTCACACCTCACAGAACGCAGCCATCCCACGGGGAGAGCAGGCAGAGCTTCTTCAGATAACTTTTGTATTTATACACAGAACAACAGAACTTGCTAAACTAGCAGCTTAGCTTGAGCTCTGGCGTAATAGAACTGTAATACTTTATTATAGAGTCTCCCCTGCGGCTCTGCTTATCAGCATGTGTTTTGTGGGGAGAAAAAATGCCTTTTAAACTTAATCCTCAGGCTAAAATCCTGACCAGAGGCTCACACGGTGAAGCCTGTCACCTTTTCTGAGCATTACAGGTTCTGGTAGCTCAGGGAAAAAGCACAATCTACAGAAACTCCCAACCTGAGAGCAGCGGCATGGAAAACTACAAGCCTTTGTCTCGCTTAGCTTCCACCCATGCCAGAGAGGCACCTGTCCATGCCTGTGCTGCTGACCAGCACGGAGCAGCATCCCCAGAAGATGAAAGATGCCCCAGAGAGGCGACCTGTCCGCAGGTGGCCTTCAGTTCTGCTTGGGAACACGGATGCCCCGAGTGACCCCTGCTCCGGGCAGAGGCCAGGCCCCCACTCACCCGGCGGCAGGAAGAGGGAGCCCCTCACGCCGCCCTCCTTCAGCCGGATCCTCCTCACGCCGGGGGCCGTGAACCACCTCTCCACCTCGGCCTTGGCCATCACCGGCCCGTGGATGGCGCCGGGCTGGCTGTGGCCCTGGTGAACCAACATCTCCACCTTCATCGGGGTGCCGGTGCTGCGGGGAACGAGCCGCTGGTACGGCTTCTCCATGCCCGCGGGGGCCAGGCTCCAGAAGAGCCCCATGGGCTCCACGCCGGTGTAGTCCCCGCCGTGCGAGGCGTCCGTGCCCAGGTGCAGCTCGCCGCGGCCGTCCGCCCGGTAGTGCGCGCACGACTGGAAGAGGCAGCCCCGCTCGTCGGACACCACCGCCCGCAGCGTCACCGGCTGCCCCGGGCCCAGCCCCGCCACCCGCGTGTCCACCCGCTCGTCCGCCAGCCCGGCTGCGGGAGTCACGGCCACGCTGACCGCCCGGCGCGCCGGGGCACGGCACAGCGCCCGCGCGGGGGCCTTGGCGGCGACCGCCGCTCTCCACATGACGGCGGCACGGGGCCGAGGTCCGCAGAGCAGACGGCGACGACGACGACAACGGCCGCCCCCGCCAGGCAGCCTCAATCGAGAGCGGAGCCCTCCCGCCCGGCGGGCGTTTCTGCGGCGCCGGAGGGTGGGGGGGGGAAGGCTTCGCTCACCGCCCGCCTCCGCGCCGCGTCCCGCCGGCCCGGCCCTGCTCTGGGACCGCGGGTGCGGGTGGGAGGCAGAGCGGCTCGCGGAGGCCTTCCCTCCCGCTGCGTCCCGTCCCGCGTGCAGAAACCAACCTCTGCTCGAGTTAACGTTTTACTTTAATGAATTAGAAAAGCGCGGAAAGTGCAAGGTGCACTAATAACCTGTGGAATTTATGCGCAAGTCGAACGCTGGATATAGCCAGCTAGCTGCGTGCGCTCAGCCTGCATTTGTAAGGCACCGAAGGGTTTTTCAGGTAACCGTGAAGAGTCGCCAGCCCTCCCGTAGCAACATTCAGTGCTTTCTCTTTCAAGTGCGTGCTCGGGAGCCAAAAACTGCTCAGCATCTCCAGAACAGAACCCCGCTGCTCCCCACTCTTCTGAGAAAGCCAGAGGGGAAGTCTGTTTTCTCAGTTCTACTACATATGCCCAGAATGCAGTTTCAGGCTATGGGCTGTCGTCATCTCTCCATGGGAGACTTGCTAAATGCTAGATCTCAGAATGGATAGTTAAGGCAGACATACAATTTAGTGACGTGAGATAAGATTACTGGATGTAGGTAGAGAGAACAGCTGCTTCCAGACAAAATAAAAAGTGCACTGTCTCTGGTAAGGACAGTGGCATCCAACACGCTTCCTCTGAGGAAGACTTACAAGGTAAATACATTTTCATCCCACCTCTCAGCTGATTTACCTTCCACTTAAACTCGCATTCAAAGCAGACCCAGCCTTGCCATCATCATGTTTCCACATCTTTCCCATACTACACACAATGGGAGGCCAACATACCACTGAGTGTTAGAGGAAGGTGTGGAAAGGATGCAGCTCTCACCCACCATCTGCTCAGAGAAAAACAACTGTTTATTCTCTGATGTTCTTTGCTCTCATTCAGAGCCATTTAACAAAACAAATGTGAAACACATAATGTGAAAAAATGTGAAACACTAGCATCTTCCTCTGTACAGTAACCCAAATCACATCACAGCTTATTGGCTGTCCTAGAAGGCTCACCCTTGAGGTGCCTGCGGAAGAAGCCCTGGATCTGCTGCCAGGCATCTATCTGTGCCTCACAGTGCGCCTTGGGCTCCCCACCCCACATCACAGGCATGCCAACCAGCAGGTGCATTGAGGCAGCACACATTGGGAAAAAAGGTGGTTCAATATAATGCCCTGCCCCAGGATAACAGATTATCTCAGGCTTTTCCTTCCCATGAGCTTGCAAACGTTTGCTTCCCTCCACTGCAAAGAATTCGCTTTTCCAGTTGTGATCATCCTGGCCAACAATGAACAAGAAGCGACACTCGGCTTTCTCCAAAGGGATAAAGCTTTGGCGGCCAGGCCCTTCTAATGGATTGTTAAGTGCATCAGTGATATCAGCAATCCCGGACTTGTTGACCTTGATACGTTTTGCGTTGGCACCGAGGGGCGGAATGGTGACATCCTTATAGCGGAGCACTGCGCCCACGTTTGCCACCGAGCCATTGATCACAGCGGTGGCCGTGATGCCCTTCAGGAAGGAGGCCATTGAAATGCATAAGTCACCCCCCTTGGAGAAGCCAAGCAACCCGATTCCGGGACCTTTAACCTGGAGGGTAAAGAAACAGAAATCATAATCAATGAAAAATGCAAACCACTTCTTGAAAGTGCTGCCGTGTTAGCACAGCCTGTCCTGATCTGCACTCCAGGTATAAGCATCTAAGGTCCTGTGTACAAGGGACCCTGCAGCACTGTTCTGTGCTTGGTTTATGACCAGAAGCCCTGCTGAGACTGCAGCAGCATGCTAACAAAACTACAAGGCCTCGTACAGGTTAACTTTTCTTTTACACGGACAAACTATAATAGGAAAGTTAAATGATCTTACAGGGTGCCAAAATTCAGGGTGCCAATGTGACAATAGCTCCAACAGTCAAAGACCCTCAGGGCTAAAAAGGCTTCGAGAAAGCACTGACATTTAGTATCTTTTGTGCCCTATCACCAGTATGACAAGTTCCACACCCACCAAGTCTGAAGCACAGGAAGGGGGAAATTTGAAAACATGGCTAAAATTTTGCCAAGTGTTAAAAATGTGGCATGGGAGAGGCATCAGTGAAGGTGTTAACAAGAGTCTACAATACTGTTCTCAGGGGAGAGAAGAAAAAGAAAAAAGTGCAAGATTTGGGGCATAGGGGTGGCATAAGCAGTTAGGGTTATTGCAACAGAAAGGCCACCAAAGCCTTTACTCATCTTTCTGAGGAAGGTGTTTATTTTGAGCTCTCCAGAGAGACCAGACATTGCCGTGTGGAATTCTAGCTATTGTCATGCGCAGCTATTTGGAAGAAGATGCAGAGTTAAGCAGGGCTCTCTTCCAGGAGGTGCCCGCTTAGGAACCCTGACTTCTGAGTTTGCAGCCAGCTACCAAAAACCACACGCACCACATACCAACATTTGGAGTGACTGTAACAGCTTACTACAATACACGGCAACAAATGTGTATTTATAAACTTCCTTGAGCCCTAGATCACAGAAGCATATCACATGCTCCAAGGTTAAAAAAGACATTTAGTCCTCAAGGACATTCTATGGAATGTAAACTTAAAAGCCCCACTGGAAGCCTGATGTGCCTCAAGGCAACTGGTTCCCTTGTTAGGACACTGGGTTGAGTGAAGCAGAAACAACTAGCATGTGACTCCATGTCACTGTGTCACCTGGCCAGTACAAAAGGAAGAACTGGAATTATCTGCCAGAGAACCACCGTAATGGGAGTTAAGGATACAAAAAGAATTATTTACAGTTGACTTGAACAGAGATGCTATTCTAAATACAATAGCTTTGTCCCACCTGCAGGCTGATAGGAGCTGACTAATGACAGTTCCCTGTAGTGAGGCTGCGTCAATGTCTAAACCAACCTGGTTGTGTTGTAACATATAGTTAACAGCTTCTTCAAAATATTCCAGGTTGAACTCCTTCATCTCTTTGGGGAGATCTTCATAACCATAGAAAGCCAGTGCCAGCACAGCAAAGCCACAGTTGGCCAGCAGGCATGCCCTGTATTCAGGGAGACCTCCTCCAGTGCCATACAAGTCAATAACTCCCGGAAAGGGACCATTTCCTGAAAGAGACCACAAAATGGGACACCTTGACCCATCGTTTCTCATTTATATCCCAAATTCATAGGCCTGGGAATGTGCCTTCAAAAACAAACAAACAAACAAACACACACAAAGAAGCACAGAATGGTACTAAGCATCTCAAATTCTGTGCCACATTTCAGTAAATGGCTGCACTGCTTCAAGATTAAACATTAAACAAAGGTACAAAACAGTTGCCTTGCCAATGTCTTAGTGAACATCAGGAAACACATGGCTGACAGGGAAGGGATGACAGTCACAGCTAGCTGTCTGTATCATGTAAACTCACTGCAAACATAACAAACCCTGCTCCAAAAATACCCAGGAGGCTTTCCCCCACTGCATGTCTCAAAAAACTGACCCAAAAATCCCATCTGCCATAGTTCCAGCTTCTTAGTTTCAGTTTAAATGCACTATAGCCCGTTTACTCTGGCACTAAGGGAAGAAAATATTTGCAACCAGTCTTGCCACTCTCATGAGGGAGGCTGAGAGGGACTGCAGGAAACTGATGAAGAGTATGGAAAGGAAGAGGACACAAGGAAGACTTCCATTTCTACTTCCACACGAGTGTGCAGAACTTGGGGAACAACTGGAAACTCACCTCCAGCCACGGGGAGTACGAAAGAAGGTGCTGGCTAGGACATGTATGACTGCAGTGCTACACTGGAGGAGATACCAGGGACAGGCAGGGAAAAAGGCAGGGGAGGGGAAAGCAAGGCATATACTACGTAGAGATGCTCCTTGACCACGTGGGGTTCCAGCACAAAACCAGAGACATGCCTGGTGAGCCTCTGGGTCACAGGGAGAATTAAAGGTGTGAATGTGGTGGTGGTGGTGACAGCTGTAAATGAGCACCAGATAAAGATGAGAAACGGGAAGAAGCTCCCTACAGAGCACTAGCATAAGCCTGGGCAGCTGCTGGGAGGACAACACAAGATTTGTAAGGCAATCAAAGCTCTGACAAAAATGCCATAATGGCAAATGTGTGTAATGCTCTGCTTGACTTTCTACTCACAAATGGAGAGAAACAGGGCAAATTTGGCAGCAAAAAGAAGCTTGGGCTGCAGCAACTCTGAAATGACTGAGTTGGGGATCTGGAGAAAGGCCAGGAAGGGAACCAACACAGTCAGGGCTTAGGACTTTTGGAGAGCAACCTCGTAGCTAAGGTACACGAGGAGGAGCGTGGCAAGCAGATGAAAGTTGGCTGCGCCGATCGGGTTGCGCTGGCTGTCAAGTCCTAACTCCGCACGGCGCCTGGCACCGCGCCGAGAGGCCTCTCGGGGCGGACACGGCAGAGAAGGCGGCACCACGGAGGGCGGACGGGGCCGCGCCGGTACTCACCAGGGGGCAGGAAGAGCGTTGCTCGGATCCTCCCCTCTCGCACCGGCACCCTGCGCACCCCGTCCCGCAGGAACGCCCGCTCATGCTGGGCCTGGGCCAGGAGCCGCCCGGGGTCGTCCCCGTGGCCCTCCAGCACCTCCAGCTGCAGGCGGAAAGGGGTCTGCACGTCCTTCTTGACCAGCCGCCAGAAGGCCTTGCGGGGCTGCAGAGCCCACAGCAACCCCATGGGCTCCAGGCCGCTGAAGCTGCCTCCCGGCAGCGCGGGGCAGCGGGCCAGGTCCAGCTCTCCGTCCTCCGCCGCCTGGTACCGGGCGCGGGCCTCGAAGAGCTCGCCCGCCTCGTCCCGCAAAGACGCCCGCAGGGTGACTTGCTGCCGCGGGCCGAGGCCCTGCACGGCGATGCCCAGCGGCTCATCGAAGAGGCTGCGGGTGGCCGGCGAGAAGCGGATGGTGGCGGCCATGGAGGAGAGACCGCGGGCCGGGGACGCCCCGGGGACTCGCGGGAGGCTGCGGTGCTGCGGAGCGGAGCCGACCCGGGAGAGCCACCTCTGCCAGCAGCGGCAGCCCGCTCGGCACGCGAACAAAGCGCTCATTCGCCCTACGGTCCCGCGGCACGTCCACCTCCTCGGGCGGGCGCCGAAGTGGGCCGGGCCGAGCTCGGCTCCGGAGGGCGGCCTGCACCGGAAGCGGTGGGAGGGTCCGCGCCGAGAGGGGCGGGTGTGGAGCTCACCGCGGAGATTCGGGACTGCCGGGGCGGAACGTTGGGTGTTCAATGCGAGTATATTAATATTAAATCTTATAATTTTACTGCCGCGCTCCGCCCCTTGTGGCTTTAAAGCCTCCCAAAGACTTAGCACAGAGCGTAGGCCTCAGATGCCCGGCTTCCGACGCTTCGCGTTGAAGCGTGCTCCAGCGGGCCGTGCTGTCCCGCCGCCTGCCTCCGCCTCCCTGCCGAGGCGTTGAAGGGGCGGTTTGGGATGGGATCCACCTAGTGTGTGTTTTGGAGCAGGGACCGGAGCGACTTCTCGTTGGCGCGCCTTGTGTAAACCCGGTCTGCCAGCTACAGAGGGTGGCACGGTCCGAAGGAAGGCGCTAGGAAAGCTTCCTTTACCTGAGGATAGACAGATATCCCATTATCTCCTGCGGCCAGGATTCTAATATTTCTCATGTCCCTGAGCCCTGCATCCCTAAACCTCTGGGTGGGGGCCGGGGGAGTAAATCCCCCACACTTTAAGGATAGAGCAAGTCTGAGACCGCCTCGTGAGACTGAATGCATACAAGACTATGGGGCCGGATGGCATGAATCCCAGGGTTCTGAAGGAGCTGGCTGAGGTGGTTGCCGAGCCACTCTCCATCATAGTTGAAAAGCCGTGGCTGTCAGGTGAGGTCCTGGATGACTGGAGGAAGGGTCACGTCACTCCCATTTATAAGAAAGGAAACAAGGAGGACCCAGGGAACTGCAGGCTGGTGAGTCTCACCTCTGTACCTGGGAAGATCATGGAACAGATCCTCCTGGACAACATGCTTGATTATACGAGGAATGAGCGTGTGATCTGAGACAGCCAGCACAGCTTCACCAGGGGAAGGTCATGCCTAACTAATCTGGTGGCCTTCTATGATGGAGTGACAGCACTGATGGACAAAGGGAAGGCCACCGATGTCATTTACCTGAACTTGAGCAAGGCCTTTGACATGGTCCCCCACCACATCTCCAAATTGGAGGGATTTGGATTTGATGGGTGGACCACCTGATGGATAAGGAATTGGTTGAAAGGCTGTAGACAGAGGGTGGTGATTAATGGTTCTATGTCCAGGTGGAGGCTGGTAACGAGTGGTGTCCCCCAGGGGTCTATTTTGGGACCGGTGCTCTTTAACATCTTTATCAATGACATCAGTGACAGAATTGAGTGCACCCTCAGCAAGTGTGCTGATGACACCAAGCTGAGCGATGCGGTTGACACAGTGGAAGGAAGGGATGCCATTCAGAGGGACCTCAACAGACTTGAGAGGTGGGCCCGGGTGAACTTAATGAGGTTCAACACAGCAAAGTGCAAGGTTTTGCATTTGGGCTGGAGGAATCCCAGGCATTTATACAGACTGGAAGGAGCAGTCCTTGAGAGTAGCCCTGCAGAGAAGGACCTGGGGGTCCTGATGGGTGAAAACCTTAACATGAGGCAGCAGTGTGCTCTTGCAGCTCGGAAAGCAAGTGGTATCCTGGGCTCCATCAGAAGAGGGGTGGCCAGCAGAGACAGGAAGGTGATTGTCCCTCCCTACTCTGCCCTTTTGAGGCCCCATCTGGAGTACTGTGTCCAGATCTGGAGCCCCCAGTACAAGAGAGACAGAGAGCTGTTGGAGAGGGTCCAGAGGAGGGCCACAAAGATGATCAGAAGGTTGGAACACCTCCCCTACAAAGACAGGCTGAGGGAGCTGGGCTTGTTCAGCCTGGAGAAGAGAAGGCTGCAAGATGACCTAACTGCAGCCTTTCAGTACCTAAAGGGAGCCTATAAACAGGAGGGGAGTCAACTCTTTGAAAGGGGTAGATAACAGCAGGACCAGGGGAAATGGTTTTAAGTTGAAGAAGGGAAGATTTAGGTTGGATGTCAGTTCTTTACTATGAGAGGGATGAGGTGCTGGAACAGTCTGCCCAGAGAGGCTGTGGATGCCCTGTCCCTGGAGGTGTTCAAGGACAGGTTGGAAGGGGCCCTGGACAGCCTGGTCTAGTATTAAATGGGGAGGTTGGTGGCCCTGCCTGTGGCAAGGGGCTTGGAGATTCGTGATCCTTGAGGTCCCTTCCAACCTGGGCCATTCTGTGATTCTGTGATTCTTGTGTGATTCTGTGTTTTTTAGGGATCTGCAATAATTTAATGTTAAAATGTCAGCCAATCACAGGTCAAGTTCTTGCTGTGCTTCAGGTGGTGAATGAGGAAGGCACATAGGCCATCCTGTAAGAATCTCTTGAGGAGACAGGCTGTGCCTCCTGTTTGCTGTGCTTTGCATATACGTCAGCAGCAGTGCTTCTGGCTGCTTCAGCCCTGTTTCTTAACATAACTTGGCCAATTCACTTCTCAGGTCTGAGATTCTTCCTTCTGCACTGCTGGGTTGAGGGATAACACAGGTGTTGCTTAATGTTTAAAGCTGTGTAAACACTTTTAATCATTTGGCTTGTGAAATGGGCACCTTGATTACTATCTATAACAAAGAAATGTCAAATCAAAGTATCAAGTCTCTTATAAGTTTTTTGGCCGCAGTAGTGGCATCAGTATGTTTGCAGGCATAAGGCTCAACCCACTCTGAGTACTCATAAAGGACTACAAGCATGTATTCTGGATTACACCGTTTAGCCATCTGGAGGACATGTATCTGCTATGTTTGGGATATACTTCTATCTGAAGTTTGGGATGTGCTGCTGGTGTTGGTTTTGTGCACTGGCCTGTGTTATGGACTAGGCAGTCCTGTTACGGACAGGTATTGCAATACTGCTGTGTTTTACAGAAAAGTTTGGAGCAAACCAGTCCTACTGTATTGCAGCAGTAATCCTCTCTTGCTAGTGTGAGCCATGGGGTATGACACATAGGCAAGGAAGGGTAAAATGGTATGAGGCAGGACCATAAGGAAACTGGGTATAACTAGCAACCACTGCAGAGCCAAGAGTCCTTCTCAGTTATAGGTGCATTGTTCTATGATAATGAAAGTTCTGACAGAGAAGGTGAATCTGAGTCAGAAAGATAATTAACAACAAAATCTGGAGCCTGAAGGCAAGATCATCATGATCAGCCAGGTCATCTCCTTGTGTGGCATCTTCGTAAGCATGGGCCTGCATCGTGATTTCCATTGATGCTTTGTTCTGGATTTAGGAGGAACATAATGCTGATAACACACTGATGGTTTCGTTGTTAGAGGGTAGTGCTTACACAGAGCCAACAGTGTTTCAGCTTCTCACACTGCTCTGCCAGGTTGGGGGAGCACAAGGAACTGGGAGGGGACACAGCTAGGACACTGAGATTGGACAGAGGGATGTCCCATACTGTATGGCATTGTGCTCAACCATAAGACTGGGTGAATTAGCTGCCATTGCTAGCTGGGACTAGCTGGGCATCCGTTGGTGGGTGGTAAGCAATTGCATTGTGCGTCACATCTTTTGTGGTATTTTTCATGTCATTGTTTCTTATTTTCCATTTTTATTTCTTTCTTATTAAGCTGTCCTTATCTCAACCCACGAGTTCTTCCCCCATCGTGTTGTGCGTGGAGAGAGTGAGTGACCAGCTGTGTGTTGCTTAGCTGCCTGCTGGGTTAAGCCACAGCAGACCTATCCTATTACTTTGTCTTTTGCATACATTTCTGGTTTTGTCTAAGGTTAAATAACTATTTAAAAATTCTACCCAGAAATCTGCAATGACGCAGGATGGTTACAGGTAGCAAGGTGTATGGGAGGATATAGGTGTATGGGATGTGGGTATCTGTCACAGGTGCCACCTCTGACTGTTTTAGACTTCATCTCCGAAGAACTATGGAATCCTAAAAAGCTGAGAACATGTTTGAAAAAGGTACCTCCTGACTCTGGCAGTGTCAGAGAGTTACAGCTCACCACATAGTGCTGGTGTCTGGCCTACACCTATCAAATAATCATCACATTATTCAGCTGCCTCAAGGAGTAGAGAATGTCTCTGGTTCTGACACAAGTTGTGCAACAGAAAGTCCTTCTTTTGGGTCCTTTCTCAAAAAAGCTGATGTGGTTTAATCTGGCAGGCAGCTCAGCATCACACAGCCATTTGATTACTCCCTTCCCCAACATGTTAAAGAGAATTGTGAAATCTCATGGGCTGAGATAAGGATAGTTTAATAAGAAAGAAAAAAAAAAGAGGGAAAGAAAACAGCAACTGTGTACACCCACACTCCACACTGGCAAGGTAGCTTGAGAAGCCGAAATATCTTTGACTTAGAGTAAGCAGTGTTCAGCAACAATTAAAACATAAGTGTGCTATCAACATTATTTTCCTCCTAAGCCCAAAACACACACAGCACGGTACCAGCTACTATAAAGAAAATTAACTCTATTCCAGCCAAAACTATGACAGACTGACATTTAACAATAGCTAAAGAAGATAGTAGAAAGGCTTGTAAAAGAGCATCCACTTAACAACTACCCTTCTTATGGGAACCTGACATAAGAAAACCATGTTGTTTCCAAAGCTGACCAAAATCATACGCAACACCAAACACAAGGCAAGAGTTGGTGTACATAGCTGTAGATTGACTCTGTGCCATAACACAGGCACAGATAAGAACCAGAAGTTGTACAGAAGGAACAGAGGAAATATACTGCAGTACATCATGCATCACAGACAGCATAGCTGGAAGCAAGTTTTCCATTTGAGTCTCAGAGGCAAGAGCCATCTACAGAAAGGATAAGATCTGGATTGAGCAAGGATACATTCCGGACATCAGGCCATAGGATAAAGGAGCTGTTCAATAAAAGATGGTCACAAGATTCACCATCTGTAGGGGCTGCAATAGGGAATCAGTTACCAGTCAGATACCTTCCTCAGCTTTCTTTGAGATAGGATGATGAGGAACGCACAGGAGAGGCATTTCCCTATTTTGAGTATGAGGTTCAGCACTTAGCATGTGACCTGCTTTGTTAGTGTGAGAAGACAAATCTGGGAAGATACTTGCACCAAGATGTCCTGAAGAAAAGAGGGGTCTGGAGAGATAGGTGTCTATGCAGGTTCATACTTCCAGATGTGGAATGATGTTGAGATGGTTTCGTTTGTTGATCAAGCAATTTTGCTTTTAAATTTTTATTGTCTTAGCTTTTCCTAGGAGTCTTCTAGGCTCTGAGTTTTGTGATTTAGTGCACTGTTCAGCTGCATCATCTTATCAACTAAAAAAGGCATCACACTGTGTGCTACCTTGCTTTTGTTTTTTTTTTTTTCCTGTTTTTCCCCCCNCCCCCCCCCCCCCCATATTTTATCGAATTTGAAAGTCTCAAAGGGAAACTGTTCAGGGGGATCATCCCAGGTATAGCTGTTTCATTATTAAAACAAAACAAACAAAAAGACCAACAACCTTGCTAATTTTAGTAGAGTAATCTTTGTATATAAATTGGGCTGCGCCCCCATTAAAGGCAACCTCCCTCACTTTGGACAGTCCAGTGCTCATCTGTACTCAGTCTCTCACACACACACATGCCATAAGGTCAGATTTCAGGATATCCCAGCCTGTGCATTATCCTCACCAAAATGACTTTTGTCAGCCTGTGATTTTAAAGGTATCTTCTATTTACTTGTAAGACTTACTTTTATACCAAGATGTTAATTTGCTGTTCAAATCTCAGCCCACATTTTAATCACACTGATTGAGATGACAGCCCTCCCAGAGTCTCAGCCTGCATTTCAGTCCCACCAAGACCAATGCATTTCATCTCCCACCTGAGACTTGAGTGTCTGCTCTCATTTTATCCATGCTGATATGGCTTGTACAGTGGGTATGATCCAAGGAAGGAGGCACACACAGCAGGGATTTGCTAAAGTCACACTCTACTCGATCTGGCCCTTCTAGTTGAGGTCAGACTAATTTGGCAACAGAGCTAGAGCAGTTGAGTACAGTGGTAAAATTATTGGTACGTAAGATTTGAAAGGTATGGCTGAGAATTTTGTGTAAGCAAAAGCTAGCAGTCTGTGATCATTTCCAACGCCCACTGCTACCTCCACTTGTGAGCTAAGCTAATATCGGTGTGCCTCTCCTACAGGGCTATCAGAGAGCTCTCTCTGTTTTGTCAGCTGTGGCTGTTAATAAGCTCCTGAAGGACTGCATCCCTCCTAGGCACGGAGGGATTTGGCCTTTCAGACATATACATAGTTTTCTAGAATTTGTTTTTCCCAAGAATATACAACTGGCTTTGCTAACATTAGAAGGATTTTCCTCACCTCTTTCCTTTATTTGAAACAGTACTTAAAAGAGGTCTCTGCAGACATTTGACAGAAGAGGGGAGCAGAGGGGCTGATGCTGCCCCAATGTTTTCTTACTGTGCCTGTAGTTAATATGGCTTCTTCTGACCCATCTTAAATTGTACTTGAGGTATTACACACTAGGAGTCCCCATATTCTCTGGCAGTCATGGTGCCATGACTCCAATGGCTCATTTTGTGCCACAGCTTGGAGGAATTGCAGCCTGGCTCCTCAGGATCCCAGGTGCCACCCTAAAAAAAGGTAAAGCACTTAAAAAAACACTCCCTTTTGGGATATCTGCGAGGATTGTTTGCAGGCTCTTTGCTGTACTCTGACATTACCATTTTGACTTTAAATGCAAGTCAGTTCAGAACCTGAAAAACTGATAAAGTAAATTTAATTGAAATTGATAAATCTGGTAGGAAGATCTTCTTTATTGGGTTAAATGTAAAGTCTTAATTGTTTGGAGAATTAATTTTAATTTGTCTGCAACTGTTCGTGACTATCTGGTTATTCGTAGATGTGTGGATGGGAGAAACTCTGTTAAGATGTGAACCACTAAGTCTGAGACTAAGACTGGATCTAGCTGCACCTAGGCCATCAGAAGGAGTATAGAAACCAAGGGGGTCCACTCTGAATCTCTTGACTCAGCGGGAGGGTCCCTTCATGCCTTTGGTTCCTGTATGAGCTGCTCTAGCTCTGTTCCCTTATTAGTCTGACCTCAACCAGCTCTAATAACAAAGCTGAAAAGTTTCCACATTTTATGGGGAAGATCATGATGATTGTAAATTTGGCTTTTTGCATTACATGTTAGAGCTGGAAGTATACATGAAGCAGAGCACTTTCTTCTGAAGGGGAGATGGAAACAGAAGACAAACAACCCTTCCAGAGGGCTAACTAGAGACACCGTGACATCCTCGCTATAACATCCATTATTGCACACTTCCAGCATCTTGGAGTTCAGAAACATTTTCATTTATGATATTTACCATAACAGTAGTGACATCCATGCACCAAAATTAGTATTTGAAATGTCTTGCTTTGAAGTATGAGTTGTGGATAGCATATGCACGTGGAGGCCACAGTAATGTGAAAAGCACAGTCAAATATAAAAATAGAAAACAGAGGAGAAAAATAACTGAATATTTTTCCTATCACCTATTCTCCATTCCTTCTCTTGACACTTGAGCAAAAAAGTAAAACAGAAAAAGAAAACCAATTCTTTTCTGAGTTATGGTTGTGGAAAGTCACTGAAGACACTGTAGCTGTATTGGTGCAGCTGGGAAAGGGAGTTGACCTGACAAATGTAAAATAATTCATCAGATGTTTGCTCAGAGTTGTGCGTTTCTTGTACACGCATCACTTGTCATTTAAATGTTTGTGGAAAAAAGCCCGTATCTGTAGCCAAGCATGAACCTGTGCTTTAGAATAAGCTGTGAGCTCTCCACCCAGGACAACTCGTTTGTGAAAAATGGGATGGTTTCCTATTGGGTAAAAAGGGGAAAAGGGAGGGTCAATGCAGTGCCCTGCTCCGGGATAAATGAGTGTCTGAACATTTTCCTTCCCTCGAGCCTGCAAATATTTGCAGGCTTCAGTGACATGATACTTACTGTTGATAATATGATCATCTTGTCCAGCAATTAATAGTAAATGTGCCTCAGCTTTCTCTATTGGTATCAGGCTTTGGTTGCCAGGGGCTTTAAAGGGGTCAAAAGCGACATCAGAATAATCAAGGATATTGTTATCATAAACCTTGGCACGGTTTTCATCATAAATCAAAGGGGGAATAGTTTTATCTTTGTAGCACAGAGGAAAAACTGTATTGGCCACAGGGCCATTAACAGAAGCTACTGCCGTGATATTCTTCAGGAAGGCAGCCATGGCGAGAGACAGTTCACCTCCTTTGGAGTAACCGAGCAGGCCAATCCCTGGTCCCTTTACCTGGTGGATAGGAGGAAAGCCCCATCAGTACTGAGCTGAAAAACACAACAGCTAATTATGGAAGGGGATGTTGTGTAATGTTGAGAGTTTACACAACAGTACAAAGGAGGGAATGGCAATGATTAGTTTTTCTTCAGGACAAGTGCTAAACACCTGCCCCGAAGGAGAAGGGAAGAAGGGTGGTGATTCATGAAGGCTCTCCTGCTTGAACCTTTCCACCTTGTTATGTCTCAGCTGTCTCTTTTGAGCGTGCTTTATCTCTTTCCACCACCCTTCCAGTGCATATCCGTTTAGTCCTTACTCCTTTCTAGAGCTCAGACACCCTGCAGATGCTAGTCATGGGGTTGGGCAATCATCCAGCAGCTCCCCCAGAGGGCAGGGAGTATGCTACTACCTGTGTGTGCTGCAGCATGTAGTTCACTGCCTCTTCAAAATATTCCAGATGGAGTTTGGTTGGCTTCTGGATCAGATCCTCATATTGGTAATAAGCCAGGGCCAGTGTGGCAAAGCCATGATTGGCCAGCAGGCTGGCTCTGTGCTCACAAAGGCCTCCTCCAAGTCCATCTATGTTGATGACTCCTGGAAAGGGGGCTTGTCCTGCAGCAGACAAGAGCAGTATCACATGAAATTAGTACTTTTAATATTTCTCTGATTTAGAACACATAAAACCAGATACACAACAGGAACTGCAAAAGACTGTGTTTTTTGGGGAAGGGACATGACAAGTCACTCAGCAATTCAGTGTTGGCTGCTAAAAAGACCTCTCCCATTGCTCTTCCTCTGCTGTTTGCATGCAGGTGGCAGCACATCTACTGGCTTTACATAGACTGTGAGCATTCAAAGCAGTGGCCGTGTACCGCAGAGAGGAGGACTGCAGTTGCCTGTGAGTGTAGCACAACACTGTGGCCTTACACTGAACATGCACAGAAAAGGTCCTAATACTGGGTAAGTCTGTGGGGATGCTCAAGGGAGGTGGGACAGCACTGTAGCAAAAGCCATTTGAACTCTCTGCTTTTGTATGGCTTTAGGTTGTTTGCTAAGTGGTATCCAACTCCTAAATGGCTGCAGGATGAAAATAAAATCCTTCTCTTCTATGCCTAGGAAACATTTCAAAGAGACAGGGACTGTGGCAAAGGTTTATAATTTAAAAACACACACTGTTTAAAGGAGCGGGTCTGGGGACACTGAGAAAATGAGCCAGCTTACTGTAAGCAGCGCAAGTGAAGGGAAGCAGGAAAGTTTGGAAACAAAATGTATGCAAGTTGCCTTCTTCATCTCCTGGTCAGCAGGCAGGGGAAGGAGCCCTGGCCTCACTGCCAAGGAGGATGCTAAGAATGAGAAGTCAGTGATCCACACTCTGGACTCTGGCAAGGAGGTCTCTGTTTAGCAGCCCAGCCTGTATTGAAACGTGGTGGTGTCTTGAGCAAGTCATACACCTCCAAAAGGAAATCCTTTGCTAAAGCTATTCAATGTTTGTCTTTTTCTACTGGAAAGATTTCTTCTCCATAAAAGTTCTTGAGTCCCTAATCTTCCACCTTTCACATAATGAAGTTGTACACAGGTCATGGGTCCCAACAAAGGAATTTAAACATAGTGAACTATGATCACCATATAGTGGCTGCTGTGCCATGGGAAGAGGGAGCATACTCCAAGCCCTCCGGGAGGAGGACTCCCTGACTTTTCATGTGGAGCCAGCTCTGGGCAACAAGGCAGGACTGGCATATAGACTCTCTCCACAGCTCTTTATCTCAGCCTCTCGGCTCCAGAGGCCTACTGGCACACTCGTTGCTTGCTGTGTGTTCCTCCACATTTGTACTGTCAGGCTCTTGGAAAGAATGATTCCTTTGCCTGTTTCTGTAACCTTGTTCTAGCATTCACATGGCTGGGTGAATGTAAATGATGGTCAGATGGGTCAGTGGGATGGTAGGGAGGAAAAGAGGGATGGAGCTTTCATGGGCTCCTCTTTATGTAGATCATGAAACAGCTTGTCCTGACAAACACAATACTTTTAGAAAAAACAGGATGGCTACAGCTAGTACTCACCAGGGGGCAGGAAGAGCGTTGCTCGGATCCTCCCCTCTCGCACTGGCACCCTGCGCACCCCGTCCCGCAGGAACGCCCGCTCATGCTGGGCCTGGGCCAGGAGCTGCCCGGGGTCGTCCCCGTGGCCCTCCAGCACCTCCAGCTGCAGGCGGAAGGGGGTCTGCACGTCCTTCTTGACCAGCCGCCAGAAGGCCTTGCGGGGCTGCAGCGCCCACAGCAGCCCCATGGGCTCCAGGCCGCTGAAGCTGCCTCCCGGCAGCGCGGGGCAGCGGGCCAGGTCCAGCTCCCCGTCCTCCGCCGCCTGGTACCGGGCGCGGGCCTCGAAGAGCTCGCCCGCCTCGTCCCGCAAAGACGCCCGCAGGGTGACCTGCTGCCGCGGGCCAAGGCCCTGCACGGCGATGCCCAGCGGCTCATCGAAGAGGCTGCGGGTGGCCGGCGAGAAGCGGATGGCGGTTGCTGTGGAAGCAAGGCCACGAGCTGTGGGCACCCCAGCGATCTGCAGGGGGCTGTGATGCTGCAGGGGCTGCAGAGCGAGGCCGGGCCAGGAGAGCCACCTCTGCCAGCAGCGGGAGACCACTTGGCACACAGTAAGGGCAGCCATCTGCCCCGTGGCCCCAGGTCGCTTCACATAGTTTGCGAGCAGACTGGAGCTTTTTGTACAGGTGCTGCTTCCCACACACAGGGAGGAGAATCCTGGGCAGGGTCTGCGTGGGCCCATTCTGGCTGCAAGGTTTTCAAGGTTGCCTGGAGCTGTGGCTGCAGCCCTGTTGGTGTCTGTAGTAGGGCGTGCTCAGTGCAGTCAGTGCTCTGACACCATAGGAGCATTTCCAAAGGCTGTCAGCTCTGCCCAGCACTGGCAGTTGATTTACGGTGTGCAAATATGCTGTGGCAGTGATCCTCAAACCAGGCCTGCTGATTATTGCTCCTTGCAGGACTGGACCCAATTTCTCCCACAGGCTCTCCCTGCCATCTCCCAAACTTGGCCAAGCAGCAGGCTCACTGCAAGACAGATTTCAGTTTTGCTGCCTACAGACCTGCAGACAATGGACACCACAGACTGGGACTGACTTTTTGGCAGCTTGCTTCTGCCTGCTCCCCCCATGAACTGCTGCCCAGGGTAAGCCCACTGCCAAGACCCAATCCTAACATAGCATAGTTGCCTTCAGGCAACCGTAGGCGTGGGACAGTCTTGCACCTCTCACCAGATGATGGCAGCTGATATGAGAGAGTGCATTGTCAGAGTGAGGGCGTTGGCTGGGTCTGTCAAGAGAATCAATTACAAAATAAGCTGGGTAGGGAAGGGAATTTCATTTGCTACTAATTCTTTTTTTGCCAGTTCTGATCTCTTATATCTCTTATAAAAAATGTGATTTGGAAAGAAGAGTGTGTTACAACCAGCCCATCAGCATTTTATAAGGCAGCTTACGCCATGAAATATTATCTTTACCCTTGCCCTTGGCATGGAGAGAGAAGACAGATGAGAATTCATCAGGTGTTCCCGTGTGCAGTACATGTGACTATAACTGGTCAAAAGGAGATCTCTAGCTTTCAAAGATTTTTCAATCCAAACACCAAGCAGAAGATAGAAATCTTTTGGGAGGAGATTATAGAAAGCAGCAGAGTTTCTTGGATGGTCAGAGCACACTGGAGCCAGAAGTGGAAATTACCAGGCAGAGCAAGTCCTTCCAGAGGGCAGGTGAACCTGAGGTACAGAAGACACAGCTTTTCCAGAGGGAAGATCTTATTCCCAACAGCCTGAAAACTCTTAACTGAGGGCACTGGCACATTTCTTCTAACATCCCACATTGTAAACTTTCTGCAGTTTAGCAGTTGGAGATGTTCCCATTTGAGATGAGGCATTCACTGTATACGTGATGAAATCTCTGTACCAAAGAGCTGAAAATAGTATATAGATAAGGAGACCATAGTTCAGTAGAAAGTGCAGACATTTATGTGAAGCTCACAAACCAGGGAGCATATGATCTATGCAACTAAGATCAATTCAAACACTATTCCTTTTCTCAATGCCTGATTGAAAAACATCAGGGAAATCCCAGGAAATGTAAATGCAATTCTAGTGGCAGCTGTATGTGAAGCCATGTTATTGGGTTTAAATTGGTACAGGCGTGAACAACACTAATTCCATAAATGAAAAGGCATCTGTTAGCTTAGGTCCATCAGACCTGGGCATGCTCAGGGTAGAACAAAGCCTAAATCTCTTGCAAGCATCTTCTTGACCCTGAGTGAACTTCGAGTGGCCTTGTCCCCCAACTCAGAAGGTCATTTGGTTCAAAATGGACCCCTTACCGCTTGGTACAATGATGAGAAAGGAGATTCAGCACTGGGGATTTTCTTTCTTTGAGCTTACAAGGCTTTTTTTGTTTGTTTAACAAAATAATTCCTTTTGCAGAAACAACTTGCCTGTGCAGTGAGAAGGAGGAGTTGCAAATGGACTCGTACCTCTAGAGCATGTTGAGAAGAGTGGTTTCTCCAGTACTTCAAAGACCGCCTTCAAGACTCAGTCAACTAATGCTGAACTGAAAACAACCTGAGCCAAATGTCAGCGCAGCTTTTTAGCTGGACTGCAGTTCAAGGTAACTGGATATTGAGATATGCTGAGGAGTTGCACAGAATATATAGCAGTGATGGCATCTGCCAGGTCTTCTGTTGTGTTTGCTCCATGTGCCTCAGTACGCATCCCTGCTCTTTGGTCCTGTATTGCTGCACTCCAGCACCTCAGACACTAGTGCTTCTGGAGGAACAGGCACATACAGCAGGCATCTGTTGGATATGACCCAGAGATACAGTCCAAGCAAGCCTTGCCTTGCCTTATGGCATGCTGAGCTTTCCCTGCTATTAGCCGTAACGTGGCCTGATTAAACACTTCCCCAGATCCCTCAGTGTTTTCAGAGGGCTTGCATCAAGCAGCAGGGTGACAGTCTACCCTACTGCCTGATGGGGCAGGGAAGTTCTGGCTGCTTGGTGAATCCTAGTGCTCCACAGTGGGGAGATCTGTGGTCCCCATCGAGATGGTCCTTGTCCATACCATCCTACATGCAGGCAGAGTTACTGCAAGTGAGGGACACCCAAGCACTGACAGACATTGGGGCTGCTTGGAGCCATAGCTGCAGCTCTGCCAGTGACTGCAGCAGGGCAAGCTCATGACAGCTGGTCCTTTGGCACTGTGGGAGCATCTCCAAAGGCTGGCAGCTCTGCTCAGGCTTGGTGTCTCACTGCCAAACAGGCCATAGCTGCAAATCCTGTCAGGTCAACTGCCACAGGCACTGTTTCCAAATGGCAAGTCCAAACACAAGGCACGAGGTTCTTGGTAGCAATCTGCCTTCGGGCTTACTAGTTTTTATCCTTGGAGCAACAGACTCAGAGGAAGGCACAGCTGCAGTCCCCCTCCTTTGGATGTTACTGGTATTGTAGAGGCACATCTGTGAACAGGGGTTTACTAGAGAAATATGAGAAACAACCTATGAAGTCAGGTCATATGCAGCCATTTCCTAGCTCATCTGGAAGGACTCAAATGCAAGAGTACATCAGTCAGATACCCTGCACTTGGGGGCATGTGTCTTGCAAAAGAAATTCATGGAACAGCTCAGGGAAGTGTTAAATGGCACAGCCACTTCACTGTTGCAAGACAGAATTCAATTAGTCACTAGGTCTGAAGTCCTCAATAACATGTCTGCAAATATCTAAGGCATGGGAGGCAAAAGGATGAGGCCAGACTCTTTTCAGCAGTGTGTGGCGACAGGACGAGGGGAAACGGCCACAAACTGAAGCATAGGAAGTTCTGCACAAATGTACGTAAGAACTTCTTCCTGGTAAGGGTGATGGAGCACTGGAACAGGCTGCCCAGGGAGGTTGTGAAGTCTCCTTCTCTGGAGATATTCAAGACCTGCCTGGACACCTACCTGTGCAACCTGGTCTAGGGAGCCTGCTTTGCAGGGGGCTTGGACTAGATGATCTCTAGAGGTCCTTTCCAGCCCCTACAATTCTGTGATTCTGTGATTTAGGCATCTCATTATTTTTCTCAGTGGAAGTCAGTCTGGTTATCACGACTAGAAGACCATTGTACACCAAGAAATCAGTGATCCACAGTACAACTAACCTGAGCATGTCCAGACCTGTGCCACATTGCACATACAGCATGGCCTCCAGGCCCTCTAACTGCAGGACTCACTCGGTCAGCTGTTCTTAACTAGAGAAGCCTGTGAGTAGCTCCCATTCAGTACTGGCGAGCATGCTGCCTGCATGGCCTTGCCTGTACAGTAGAATTGTAAAACACTTTGAGTTGGAAGGGACCCCCAGGGAGCATGGATTCCATCTTCTGGCTCTACACAGGACCATGCAAAGTTCAAACCACATTTCTGAGAGCGCTGTCCAGACATTTCTTGAATTCTGGCAGGCCTAGTGCTGACCACTGCTCTGGGGAGCCTGTGCCAGGGCCCGACCACCCTCTGCTGAAGAACTTTTTCCTAACACCCAACCCGACTCTCCCCGACACAGGTCCATGTCATTCCCTCAGGTCCCGTCACTGTCTCCAGAGAGCAGAGATCAGTGCTGCCCATCCGCTCCCCTTGTGTGGACCTATAGGCCACCACAAGGCCTCCCCTCAGCCCTCTCTGCTCTGGGCTGAACAAACCATGGGACCTCAGCCAGTCCTCATGTCTTCCCCTCTAGACTCTTTACCATCTGTGTACCTTTCCTTTGGACACTCCCTAACAGTTTTACAGCCTATATTGTGGTGCCCAAACCTGCACATAGGGGTCAAGGTGAGTTCACACCAGAACAAAGCAGAGCAAGACAATCCCTCCCCTTACATGGCTTGCATCACTGGGCTTGGTGTACCCCAAGGTACAGTTGGCCCTTTTGGCTGCTAGAGCATGCTGCTGACTCACGTTCAACTTGCCATCAGCCAGAACACCTAGATCCCTTTCCACATGGCTGTTCTCCAGCTTCTTGTTCCCCAGTCTGTGTGTACAGCCAGGGTTGCCCCGTCTGAGGTGCAGAATTCAGCACTTGCTCATTAAATTTAATGTGCCAGGTGATTGCCCAGCCCTCTAATTTGTCAAGATCCCTTTGCAAGGCGTCTACACCCTCAGGAGAGTCAACAGCTCCTCCCAGTTTATTATGAACAGCAAGTATCTTGTTAGATATTAACAGTGCAGCAAGTTTTCTTGCACACATCATTTCTGCATGATTATAAACATGATAAATGGAGCTGTTTCCCTTAAGGAAATCCTGTAATAGGCTGAACAACCAACAGAGAAGGATCTCTGCTATGTGCTATCTGCATGGCATTGTGTACATGGGTCGGAGTCCTGTCTGATGCTCAGTATCTAAAGGGACCTGAGACTATCAACGCTCTTAATGTTAGCTCTAATAGCATTTTTAAACTGTGACCTCACCAAGTCTTAGTCTTTCTTACTGGGATCATAACCAACCAGCACCTCCCACTCCAAATACACTGACCATCACCAAATATGCATGTAAGTAACGAGAGTACTTCCCACTGTCACGCAGGCTGCTTCACAATACTTGAAAAACACTGACAGTTCACAGATTGTAAAAAAAGTTCACTGCTTTCTGAAGTTACTTAACGTGTAGTAATATGGCTGGCAAAGCCATGCGCAGAGCTGCTCTTAAAGTAGATGCTTATTTTAATCAGAACACATCATTTCTCTACTCAGGTCAAAGACCTTCTGCCCCCAGGTCAGATGCTGAGATCAGACTGCTCATTCACACCTAGCAGCTGTAATGTGAAAACAAGAGACAGTATTTTCTAAACAAATGTATTTTTATTTTGTTCAAAAATAAGAGTTACACTTGCACCAGTGGCTTCTTAGTAGTCAGAATACCCTTCTCAAACAGGAGTGTGGCTAGGGAAATCTTGTCCTCCAAGGCATCACATGGGAGGGTATCCACACTGACGTGGTTTGGATAGGAGGACAGGAGAAATTCAATACTGTCTGTATACTCGGGATCTATCTCAAGGTACTTGGGCTCTTCCTTGTGATACACTCTTGAGTTTTCTGTTGTGTAATATAGCATCACGCCTGCTTCTTCGTTGCACAATCTAACAATGCCATGATGGAGAAGACGTACTTCTGTGTCTTTTGTTATTAGTATATCGACATTGCAGGGCCCTCCATCTTGCCACCGGGCTGGAAAGCCATACACACTCAGCTGTTTCTCACTTTCTGTAAGCACTGGGGGGAGACAGTCGTGAAGAAACGACTTAGCCCTCTGATCCATGGCAGCGTCAATAGGTGCATAGTCAACAAGTTTCTTTATCAGGTGCTGCACCTTCTCCACAAATGCCGTTCGGCGAGCATCGACTGCATCTGAGTTGGCAACCCCCATGTACCCCAAGCAGTCTATGGGAAGCCCTTGCCGGTACTCAAGGTCCTCCTCCAGGGCCATCTGCAGGGCAGCCGGGAGGAGCTTCTCCAAGAAGTCTCCCCAGGAGTTCCTCTGGTAGGAGGACACCGTAATGTGGAGTGAGTGTGCATCTGGCAGACAGTCAGCCTGGTGGATAAAGCCCCGGGGAAAGTATAGCAGGTCTCCAGCTTCCAGCACCACTTCCAACAGGGGCTCACCGAGCTCCGCCTGTGTGAGGTTTGCGCTGGAGAACTGGGACAGTGCCTCTGAGCAAGTCCGGGGGCTGTAAACGCGCCAGTGCTTCTTGCCCTCCAGCTGCAGCACGAAGGCCTCAATGTCGTCATAGTGAGGAGCGAAGCCCTGTGTGCCTGGCGGTGTGAGGTAGGTGTTGGCCCCCGCCATGCTCCCGAAGTGCTCCTGCAGGATGGAGAGGAAGTGCCAGACAGTGGTGGAGAAGGCCTGGGGGCTGAGGAGCCGCAGGGAGCACCCATTCTGGTAGAAGTCCCAGACAACAGCAGGCAGTGCCCGGCCCACGGGGTTGTGCGTCTCCCGCACCCCCTCAGCATAGCTGGTCACGTCCAGGTGGGTCCCGAAGTGCACGTCACCGCTGCGCAGAATGGCGTCAAAGTCAGCTGTGGAGAACAGCCCCGCATAGTAGCCGGCGTCACCCCGCTGCACGAGCAGCGGCGCCCGCTCCCAGTGCTGCCTCGCGAACTCCTCCAGTGCCACCGGTGCCACCAGCCACCGGAACAGCTCTGCCGCCCGCTGCCGGCTGTCCTCCAGCCGCCCCAGCCGCCTCAGCAGCCCCAGCACACCTCCGCCGCCTGGGCTCGTTGTGGGGTCTCCGGGTGGCTTTGCTTCGGGGCTCCTGGCTGGAGTCTTGGCCCGCAGCTCGCCCGAGGTTGTCAAAGGGCCTCCAGGCGACTTGGTTTCGAGGTTTCCGGCCGGAGCCTTGGCCGAAGGGCCGCTCGGGTTCGTCTTAAGGTCTTCCTGCTTGGCTTCGGGGCTCCCGGCCCGCTCCACGCGGTTGGGGACAGCGGCGCCCTGCGGCGGCGCAGCCCGCTCCGGGCCGCCTCCTCCCGCCGCGCCGCGCCTCAGCCGCGCTTTGGTCCGCTTACCGCCCGCGGGCAGCGGCGTCCCGCGGCGGCGCCGCTCCAGCCGCCCGGGCCCCGCCGCCCGGCGGTACACCGAAAGCGCCGAGAGCCGTCCGACTCGCCGCCGCTCCTCCACGCCACACGCCGCCATCGCCGCCACACAGCCCCGCCCCTCCCGGCGCGGCTGCTTCCGGTGGGGATTGCGGAGCGAGCGCTGGGCCTCGCGGGAGTGCGGACCGCGCGGCTTGGCGTTGGTCTACCCGAGCAAAAGGCTGCCCTGTCGCGCTGTGTTCCCTTTTGCCACATTCGTTCCCAGCATAACCGGCACGCTCAGTCTGCGTTCTCTCCGTTCCTCTGTTGTGTTCGGCGCTCGGAGCACAATGCCGGTGCCGGCCCTCTGCCACTCAGCGGCTGCCGAAGTGGGAAAGGAGAGGAGCCGTGCCCGCAAGGCGCTGCGCAGGAGGGGGTGTAAAATGGCGCCGCGTTTGTACGTGGATGCGTTTCTGATCATGAGCAAACTTCAATAGTAGAGACTCACCGTACAGTGCTTCCGTGAGAGGAATCTCTGATGGACTCAGATAATTTGTGGCAATGGATTTTGCATGGGAGATGTATCTCCGGAGACTCCTGTTAGCCCCGGGTGTTTAAGGAGCAATTACCCACGCGTGCTGCTGGTTCATAAAGCTGGCGTTACCCTCATGTAGATCTGAATATCGGCGTCGTGCCGCGTTTACTGAACGTAGATAAGCAGCTAATGCTCACAGGGCACGTGCAGGTCGGTTCCGTGTGCCACGCAGCGTAACAGGCCGGAGCTGGAAGGAGAATTCGGACCTGACGCTCTCCTGACCTCCCTTCGGCATTGCCAGGGTCTCCGCCGCGTTAGCAGAGCGCAACCCTTTGAGCGGCAGCACGATACTCCTGCAGCGGCCTGGGCTAACTGAGTCTGTTAGAGGTGCGGAGGCGCACAGCGGTTCCCGGAGCTCCGTGCCGTGCCGGCAGGTGGCAGGGCAGCTCGGCGTTCCGCAATGCCGCTCCGCCCGGCGCTGGGTGGAGGCGCCGTGGTGCGTGTGCGTGTGCGTGCGCGTGGGGAATGCCCTCGGCGGGGTTACTGCCGCGGGTGGGGTTCCAAATGAGAGGGAAGTGGAAGCGGGCTGCGCGTCTGTGTGCTGTGAGGGAAGGGAGGGTGAGCACTGCGTTTCAAACCGCTCTTTGTTTTCCAAGGTTAAGCCCCGCTTACCAGAATAATCTTATCAGCTGAAACCGTATCAGCGGAGCTGGGCCCTGCACAAAACCAAGATGCAGCAGCTTTGAAATACAGTAGAGGTTTGGCTATTGTATGCTTGAATTGTATGTAAGCATGGCTAAGGAGGCTTTGGGGGGAAAAAGACCTTTGAAAGCTCTGGGCTTGTGAGGTGTTATTTGTGTTACTGTTTAATTTACTCAAGTGTAAACGATTCTCAGAAGCTGAGCACTTGTGTGGAGCCTGACCCGAGCTGCTCTGAGCAGCAGCACTGAGTCCAGCAGTGCTGTCTTCGGTGTTTACCAGCCCAGTGGGTTCAAAGTCTCACTCTGGGGCTCAGATCTTGGCACAAGTGTCCCCTTCTGATGCTGACAGATAGATGACTGCCATTGGAGTTGTTGATGTGTAACGAAGTCCCAAAGTGAAGGATGTGGTAGCAAATAAGGGTAGTGAGATCTGTGTAACGCATTTCTTCTGACAGTTGAGCCTTTCTAATAGTAAAGGCTTTCAAGAAAGAAGCGTGTTGCTATTTTTCTGTGCCACATAAGAAAGGATTTTGACCTAAGGCGCAAAGAAGGAGCTTTAATATCGCTTACAGAGTACTCAGGTGGTTGTCTAGGAGTAGTCAAAAGGTCTCCATGCTGTTTCCATTCATTGTCCAATATTTCAAGGAAATTTGTCATAAAGAAAGTAGAGTGTCACGTAAAGCTCTTTAAATAAACATAAGGAAAGTAGCACAGATCTTTGCATGATTAGGTGGTACCCAGCTGCTGCTCACATAGACATAGTAGCAAGTGGAGGCTCAATTAAATGTCTTAGTTAGAATTTAGCACAAAGTCACTCAGATGTTATCAGTATATAGGCTGCATTGCCAAGAGCCACACACATTTTATTTAAGAAGACATAAAAAATGTGTGGAGTACAACTCATTAAAGAGCCACAAATTAGTTCAGAAGAAGTAAGGAAATGGCACCTCGAAGAGATGCAGGGCTTATTTGATATTTTAGCTTTTTACCAGTCATGATTCAAAGAACTGAAATATTAAATTTGAAGAGCGGATCATATAAGGCCTGATCCTGTAAAGCTATGATCAGTCTTCACTGGTGAGTGGAAAAGGCAAAATTCTTTGCACGTTGAGGCTTATTCCGCAATTTTCACTTCTCTTTTCACCACAGTGCACACTGCCCAGCACATTCACTTTGTCCCTGGCAAACTGCTAATGTAAATTGGTCACTTTTAGAAAGTTAAACTAGGTTTAATCCTTTTTCTCATGATCATTTTGCTGGCAGCCTTCCTCTTGCACTGTCGGTTTTGTTCTTGTGCCAAAAGCAATACCCAGTAAGGAAAAAGAACGTTTCAAGCCTTCACTAACAGGTTTCCTCAACTAGAGCCCTGACATTCTTTCTTATACAGCCCAGTGACATCCAGTATGTAATCACTGGAAGGACACTGGGCAGGATTGTGAAGCCTGCTTCTCTTTCTGAAAGCTATAAAGTTCACTGCCAGATAACAAGACTAAAAGCTAATTCAGGAACTGTTTCTCAAGAGCTATCCTCTGGGCCGCTCATCAGAGTGAATGCACTCACTCACTGAAGCATCTCTTGGCAGAGACTTTGGCCTATCTCCAGCTGTTTCTCTCTTCTCAGTGATTTTCTTATTTGGTGACTGGTTGCGGTCTTTAATCCTGGTTCTCTGGCACACAGAGCCCCACTGAGAAAATAAGCCTTCCCTGCCATGCAATAGTCCAATTAAAACAAGTTTATAAAAATAATAATTACAAGGTCCAGGCTGCCCTACAAAATTATCTTTTTGGAAAGATCTGGAAGCACAGATATATCCTCTCGTCCTACGTGACACTAAAATACACTCTTTGTAACTTGAAGCTGAAATTACATAAAATATTTGAGTAGGACCTTCTACTGAGCTGTCACCTCATTCCTACTGGGATCACGGGGCTTACTTTGTAAGCATTTTGAAAGCAATTTTGTGAGGGTTTTTTGTGCTCTTCATATATGTCATCCAGCATTTGGTAGCGCTGAGCAGATACCATCTGCAGTGACTCCGTGAGCAGTGACTAAACACAAAGCTGCAGACTCTGAGACTCCAATCTTCTCGCTTTTCAGCAGGAGGAGAAAAGTAAACGGCCGTGAAAATCCACATCATAAAATGGAAGCAAAGAGAATCTGAATGAAGTATTTGCCCTGTAAGATTACTCACACACAGATAATTGAGATAAAAGGGATAGTCAGACTGTTCTGCATGCATCGTGTGTCTGGTGGTAGAGAATATGCTTTGCAATGTACAGAGCTGGCTCTTGGCAAGCAGTTTGGGTGAGGCTTCTCTGTGGATGAAAGATTATAAAGAATTCTTACTATTCGGATCCTTGCCTTATTAATTATGGCAACTGCAAAGCATTTTACATTACTGGTATATATGCCCACTATTTCAAAAGAAACATGTAGCAGTTCTGATGTATAGTAGTGCCATCCAGCAGTTGGTTCTTTGATACATTTCTCATTCTCAGAAATCATGCAAAAATCTTCATCTCATCTTTCCCGAGAAGTGGGCAAAAAAAAAGCTGTACTGATTATTTTCTGAGGCATTCTGAAATCACTCCCTCGCCTCTGACGCGGCACGACCAAGATGGCAATGTCCATACAACAGGATGTTTTGGTTTAGCAACCATATTGTTCAGGTCTGCTCACTGAACAACAGAAGAAAGCCTGCGTGTAACACTTTGGTTTTTGCTTTCCGTAGTAGATTTGTATTGCTGCTAGAGGCACTCTTTTTGAAATGTTTTTGAACATTTTCAGTGCTCAGTCACACAAACAAGCTCTCACATTTTACCTTGTTGTCAAAAAGGTGGAATTCCTCTGGGGTGAGTGCAGTTATAGCAACATAAAAATGCTTATGTTGTAGCATTTATACTGGTATGGCTTGTTCCTAGAAGGGGTAGTATTACAGTGTGATTAGAGAAGGGAGATTTAATCGCCAACATTGTTTTAGGTAGCCAATAGGAAGGAATGATGTTAAGCCTCTGGGTATCTGCGCTGAGGACATGGCGTTTGTATTATCATGAGTGCGCGTGTAATATACTCTCAGCTCCTTAGGGGATAGCATACTATCCTGCTGTCCCAGTGAGACCAGAAAGGATCTTGTCTAAAATGGTACCACTGTCAGGAGCATGTGGGCACAACATACACAGCCAGCTCCATTATCCAGTATATTACCCACAGAATGCTCTTCTCTTAAAAGGTGGAAAAGGGGCAGTAGGGCTGGATATCTTTGAGGTGCTATGATGTCTCTCCCATTTCTTTGTTACTAAAAAGAATTAAAGCACCCTGAAGCCCTGCTTCCAATATGAGGCCTTGGAGAACTAATTTTCATCGCAGCTCTGTGCATGAAGACTGACTGTACAGAGCGAGACCCACAGGTCAGTGTAGCGAATGTGCTGTTTGCTGTGTTGGATGCTCAGCTGGTTCCGTTAAGGTGACGTGTAGGGTCATCTTCCTTTCCTTTCCCACCAAAACAACCCCTTTTCCTTTGGTCACCAATGACTATATGGGGAGTTGGGGAGATACAAATAGCTGAGCAGACAAGTAGCATAGTAACAAATCAAATTAAATCTCTAATAAATATTTGTAAGAGCTACATATAGCTGAAGCATATACAGGAACTTTAGTTACAATAGGATGTCCTATCCTTTTCTTTACCTGTCCTCAGACAATTCTCATTTCAGAATGTCTATAAAGACATTATAAAATACAAAGATGCTTAGAAATTGCTTGGAAATTGAAATGTAATGCACCATGCTTTATCAAAAACGTTGTCACTGGTCCAGAGGTAGCGAATGTTATGAAGAGTTAAACCAAAGTCATGGGGAATGCAACATATTAAGAGCTATGCCAGGTCAGAAATCATTCTAGGTTTTGTAACTACACAAGAGATCTTAGGGCTGGTGGAAATGTCTGCCTAGTCATTTTGAGACACTGGCAGAAACATCACTGTGTTGTGCTGCTGTCTCTGAGAGCAGCACTCTGACAGTAACAGAGGCAGCTGTGAGAAGGAGAGCTGCTATCTGCTTTGGTTTTGCTTTCTGTAGTAATGGTGATGGGAGGACGGTTGGACTAGATGATCTTCTAGGTCCCTTCCAACCTTGTGATTCTATGATTCCATGATTCTGAGCAGAGTGACATGAGATGTAATAATATATTTTTTCTTCTTAGTTTAATACTCAAACGTGGTGACTTGGGGGGACAGAGCGTCGGTCTGAAACTCAGAGTTCGTCATCCTCCTGCTTCTGTCCCAGCACCTCCAATGCAAATGACTTTTGCACACCGTGTTTTGAAATGAGCACCGATTCCAGTTCCCTTATGTTCTGTTCTGGGTGTGTGCCAGTTCACATTATAGCCCATATTCTTTGTTGCTCTCTTTCTTTGCTTGATTCAGGAACAAAGAGGAGCAAGGGGTACTGGTGCATGCAGGGAGGAGATAGTGGAGATAATGAGACAATGATACAGAGAAACCTTACGTAATCTTTGCATTTCAATTTCCTGAGGTGTTGTGCTTGTCGGTTTATTTTTTATTTATTTATTTACTTATTTATTTTCCAGCTGAATGCTCCAGGACCTATTTCAGCTTGCTTTTTGGATCAAGTAGCTGTTCAAATGCCTGGTGAGAGGAGACAGTGGCTGGGAACAGGCAGCCCAGGTAAAATGCCTCAGCCTGGCCAGGTAAGAGCAGTCAGCCTTGGGGTGTCTGCCGTGTGAGGCACAGCCCCCCTGCTTTGAAAACAGAGGCACGCCTGTGCTTCTTGGCACTGGGGGAAGGAGGCTGGGGGACAACATTATGGCCCTTAAGAGTGGACCGCTCACATTTTCCCCATAACCCAGCCTCCAGCTGGTGGAAGATGTCTGTGCACAAAATGGCACGTTTTATCGCAGCCAGTGTGGAAGGAAGCGGTTTCTAGGGGCAGCTGACCGGGGGTAACCGAGGCACCACCGTGCCCTGGGGATGGCACCAGGCCCCACTGTGTGTGAACCGTGATCCCCACAGCAGCACTGCTCTTCCACTCGGCCCCGCCAGCCTCCTTGCCGCGCTGCCACCGACCTGAGGCCTCTCCTGCGAGGGCCTTTCACAGCCCTCACGCGGGGAAGGCAGCCGACCTGCGGAAAAGCCTCGAGAGCGACAGCGAGGGATGCTTCTGGCAACACGACGCTCCTTGGCCCTCCCTCCCGCACAGCTCCGCGCGTTTCCACGGCTGCCGCAGCTGACATCTGCCCGCAGGGGTGACTGCTTTTGTATGGAGGGAAGAAAGCCGACGGCACAGCGAAACCCGGAGCTGTTCTGTGGAAGGCAGGGCCCTGCTTGTGGGGCGGCCACACCACCCCGAGGGTCTCCAGGCCTCAGCTCGGGGGCAGGAAGCAGATTTCTACCCGGACCGCTGCAGTGAAGCCCCCGCCACGGCCCGGACGACTCCCACCCGTCCTCCACGCACCCCAGCTCCCCAGGCCCCAACGCGGCCTAACGCCGAGCGGGGAGGCGGGCCCACAGCCGCAGCTGGCACCTCCGGCAGCCTATCGCGGCTCTCCCTTTCGACCGCTTCACCCAATCAGGAACGGCAGAATGGAGTGGGGGCGCCAAAGCCCCTCAGTGAATAAAACACTCGGGGGCCCGTGGGCGGAGAGGGGCGGGGCCGGAGCTTTGACGGGAAGAGCCGCGCGGCCATCCCAGGGCAGAGCGACAGAAAGGGCGGCCAATGGGCGGCCGGGATGGGCGTGGCTGGCGGTGGGGACGGGAGCCGCTGCGGGGAGGGGGCAGCGGCGGCGCTGCTCAGTGGCGACGGGCGGCTGAGGAGGCGCCGGAGGGAGGTGGCTGCGGCCGGCAGGTGAGCGCCTGTGGGCCGCGGGGCGGGGTGAGGCCGGGCCGGAG